>VXBB01017316.1:13432-55894 GCA_013399915.1 Illadopsis cleaveri
ATTGATGAAAGACTATATTTAAATAATGAAACTGACTGAATGTCATAAGTTTTGTCTCTATGTGGTTTGTAAGAAAGTGAGTACTTGTGGGGGAGGAGAGAGTTTTGAAGGTTTCATTTTTTTCTTTTCTTATTGTGTGTTAATAAACTATCTTTTTACTTCTAAGTTGAGCCTGTTTCGCCTTTTTGTCCTCCCAAAAATCCTGTCTCTCAATCGGCGAACATGAAACCACGACATAAATGGTGCATTGGCCGGGAAAACAAACCAAAACTACAACACAGGTTCCAAAAACATTTTAAAAAGGATAAAGAAAGAAAGAAAAAGAAAAAAAAAAAGGTGAAAAGCTACCAATATTTCAAGTCTTTAACAGAATAATGTATTCATTACAGAAAGATGTAATTTCAAACAATCTACTTGGAAACTTTCAAAGTATCTGTAAAACCTTCAGGCACTAATACCAGTAATAGAATTTTTATTCCCAAAATTATGATTACACAGAAGCAGGAAGAAAACAGAATTTCTTCCCAATGAAAAAGAAAAATACAAACCAAAACACAACTTGGATTCTCATTTTGTGTGTAGTTGATTTTAATCTTCATTTCTTCCTCTCTCACTTTCTTTTTAGAACAAAATAATAAGAGGAAGTCTTACACTCATTGATATACCTGAGTCAGGTTCTTTGATAGTGAATCTGTATTAAAAGGTCATTTGTGTACCCTTGTCTTTGAAATATAGACAATTGTTGATCAAAATACATAGAAATAGTTCTTTGTAAAGCACCAGCTAATACTTCCCCCAGTGACTACTTGATCACTCACTATTTCTGCTTTTATAAAAGCAGGAGCATAAAGACTAATGAGCCACTGATACTTGAATAATAGAGCCTGGTGGGACAGAATCAATGGTAGCTTAATCCTTATCGGTTCCTACTGTATTTGCTGCCCAAAGCAGCCTGAGAACAGCCTTGAAGCAGCTGCAGAGTTTATATACTTTTGAACTCAGCAAAGTAATCTTCTTCATATCTGTTGAGGTTTCAAATTTCCATTTAGTAGCCACAGTTTTTACTTTCCCTATACTTTAATGTTCAAAAGAATAAAAAAATTCATTCAAGATTTGAATTAGTCCCCAACAACTTGATTCAAAATAATAGACTTGTCTGCAGATCTGTATTCGGAATTGTAGTACACATATATAGTACTAGTGTAAGGAAGAATCAGATGGTTAAAAACTTTTGTAGTGTGAAGGAAGAATTTCAGTTTTTAAAATATGGTGTGAGTTTTGTGGCTTTTATTAAAATAAAGAAGTTTTTGTGAAGAAAACAAGCATAATTTTGTGAAGTGGTTCATATATGGTTTTTTTTCAAAGCAGAAATACAATTTTTTCAAAAGTGAAGTCTTACTATTTTTAATGCATAATAAAACATGACTGTCTTGGTTTGGGAAGACAGGTATCTGCCGGGGAAAGCCGGAGCCTTCCTTGGAATGGAGAATGTAAACCATGCCCCTCCCCCCCTTTCCAATTATAAATTTGCGATTAGAGGCTTTCAGGCAAAGATTTTGGGGATAGAAATAGCAGTTCTTTACTAGTATGTATAACAAAACAAACCAACAAACAAACAAAAAAACGTTACAGCATTAATAACAAAACAATACCAAGAGCCTTGAGGGCTTTGCTTTACAAAAACCCAGGGGAGTTCAGTCTTGGTGCCCGTGCAGGATCCTCAGAGCACCAAGCTGGAAACAGTGGAAAAGTCCCGGGCTGGTGACTGTGACGGCAGGATGTCCCAGCAGGGGAGGGGAGGTGCAGGGTCACACTGCAGCAAGACGAGTGGTGCTGAAGAAGCCGATGGCGGGGCAGGGCCGGCCCAGCTCCAGCAGGGCGGCAGAGGAGCTCAGAAATCCAGGGCGAGCAGATGATGGTAGATTTCCCAGGACTGGACCCCTTTGGCCGCAGTGAACTTCTCTTGCAGCAAGCAGCAACCCAGCCGTTCTCTCCCCGAACGCTGAGAGAAAACAGAGTGCCCCTCTGCCCCCAGCTCTGTCCCCTTTCCCACCCCCAAAACTCGCGTTATCTCCCCCTCCGAGTTTGGCCACCTCTTTGTTTCGGTTAAGTACTGTTAAGTACCCAACATTTGGTCTCCTTGGTAACTTACGGGGGAAAAAATTCTTTAGAGAGAAAAAAAAAAAACAAAAAAACTAACCCCCAACAATGACATAGCTACCTCTTTTCAGATAAATAGTTAAATGTGTCCCTATTTTTTTTTTCTTTTTCTCCTTTTTTTTTCTTCTCTATCCTTTAATATTAGAAAATTTTGACCAGCTACAGTTCATCTTCACCTATTCAGTACAGACCAAGGTAGTACAGGTGTCTAAAAATCACAGCAAAATGATGGGGAAATACTTGTGGGCCTTCAGGAATGGAATAAAAGTCTTGAAATGGTTTTGCTTATAAAATTTTCCAAAATTTTCACAGTTTGATAAGATATTATCTTAAACCTACCTTGAAAGCAGAAACCATTTTCTTTTCTGTTTGTTTTAAATGCTGAATATGACAAGGAGCTCAGGACTATGTGGTCTGTGATCAGTTCCACATCTCTCTTTGGGTGGATGCATGGGCTTTTTTCAAAGAAATATTACTCAGTATAAATATTTTTTTAAAAATGTCATCATTCGAATAATCTTGAGTTTCATTATATGCTGCCTCCGGGTCTCTTGTCCTAGTTAGATTAACCCAGCAATTCACATTGTAAAGCCTTCAGCTGTGCCATATGAAAGTACTTTGCAAACCTCCCCTAATTGCTTTTGTAAATGTCACACCTTTCTGCAGAGTATCTTTTTACCTAAAGCAAATATTTCATTTTGATCAGTCATGCTTTACTCACTGCAAATTTCAGTAACCTTATAGCTGTTGGACATAAATGTGAAAATAGTTTCATCCTGAGCTCTTGCTGAGTGTTGTTGAGACATGTTAGAATATGCCCTTTCTTCATTAAACCAACTGCAAGGCTGGTGATTGCTTGCAGAAGTATTTCAATAATGTTATTATGTTTTGAACCTCTGAAAGGTAACTAATCCATTACAAGCCTGTAAAATAGCAATTAAGTCATACTAGCATGTGAAAAGTTCTCTCTATTCCTTATCCCTGGCATTTCAGTTCAAGAAGGTCACATCACCTTTTCAGTTTCAGTTCACACAGTAGTATCTGGAAGATATTTATCCATTTGGAGTGTCTTATGTACAGAGAAGTCATCTTTTTGCTCAACAAACCACAGTCATTAATAAACCAAAACAATCTATCTGTCCTGATTATGTTTATGCTTTTGGCTGGTTCTTTATTACCTGCTCCTTTACTTACTGAAGGTAGCAGTGAATGAATTTCGCACTGTTTAGTGGAATTTCATACTGGCTAGCGAAACAGCCAGGAGACAGTTACAATCAAACCATTCAGACTCCATTTGTGCAGCACTTACAGCAAAGCCCAGACAAGTTCACAGCTTCTGTCCTGGCCTGTGGCTGTGGGCAGCATCTTTGGCACCCATCAGTTTCTCTTAGACACTGATGGAAGGGAGAAAGAAACTGACACAGGAAAAGGGATGATCCTTGGTGTACTTTCATAATGAGACAGTGAAATGTGTCACTTCTCATGGTAGTTTCACTGCTTGCTTAATTAAGTTGTGTTTTCCTCCAATTTAATAGAAGTTCCATTTAAAGACAGAGTAGATCTTGAAATGGCCTCTTTTGATTCATGCAAGATATATTTTCTTCTAAGCTTCTATGCACAATATTTTGCTATACAGTCTCTGAGCAATGTAAGACACACTTTTTCAGAGCAATAGGAATTTTTTGGTATCTCTTCAGATTCAACACTTTTAGTCTTTCCATTCCTACATGAACATAATGTCAAAAACCATGCACTACTATTTTAAATTCTTAATTACTAATTTGCCTGTGATGCTTTTCAGCATCAATGAAATTACTGTTAAAACAGGAACTACTAAGCTAGTGAGTTCACTTTCATAACAAAGATGATTGGTATAATCATTCTGTTTGTTACCTACAACTGTCACTTGAAAATATGATAGGAAATTGAATTTGGAAGATCAAAAAATAAATGCAATTCTAAATACAGTAAGAGGAAATCTGATAGTTTCCATAGATTCAAAAATGGAAACATTTTTCTGTCTAAAATATGAAGATTGTTACAAGTTATTTTTATGTTTATTTTTTGCTATTATTTACCTGCCACTTTAAAATGAAAAGTCAGTCCATGTCTTGAAAATATTTAAGTGAGAAATTTCAAGCATTTCAAGATATTTTTGTAGGAACATCTTCAAGAGGAAATTTCACCAAACCCAGCTCACATATTATTTTTGTTCCAGTGAACCTGAAGACTTTAATTGCTAGTTTTACTTCACTTTTGTTATACCACACTTCACTAAAAAAAAAAATTAATGCTGTTATCCTTATTTTTATTCTATAGTAATGCATAAAAGTTAATGCTTAAACTTAAGACAGGATGTAAATTTGTAATATGATATTGCTCTATGTCTTAGTACCAATGGAAAAACAATTGACTACTATTGTCATACCAAATATATATTTCAGAAAATTCATTTCTGTTGCTTTTTCTATTCAAATATTCTGTGTGAAATGCATACCAATACTTGCCTTTCTACCAATATATATTCACATCTATTCATATTAAGTATAATTTTACATGTCTTTATCATACTCTAACATTCTACCCATGCAAAACATGTACTTTTGTATTTTTATATAATTGGTATTAAGGCTTTTCTGAAGTAACTTGGGTTCCTTAACTCATCCATGCAATATTTTTACATGTTTCTTCCAGGAAGTTTGATGAGGCAACATTTTTACAATTGTGAATTGTCCAATTATAGAGTTTGTAAATATTCACATAGCTCTTTTCTGTATGCTTTTTCACAATAGTCTGAAATGCAAACATTCCATTATATGGATGTGTGAGTCATGTTTCTTTGCCTTACCTACATTATTTGCCGATTTTGATTTTTACTGCACTTTATGTTTCTGTTAAATTATTGGGTTTTTCTCTGACTGTCTCATGGCTTATACAGGTATCACATTTTATTGGAGTGGTTTTCAGTTTATTGGTTTGAAAGACGTATGGGATTTACTCATAAATGTCTGTCCTTTCCAAAGTCTCTCATACTTTCCTCTTTATTGCAATTCTAGCTGTGTTCCCAGACCACACATTCCAAAGATATCTCTGAAACCCTTCTTCAAGGTTGTTTTTTTAAATTATTTTTGGGTGTGTTTTTTTTTGTTTTGTTTTGGTTTTTTGTTAAGGCAAATCTCATTACTCCTCTCTCTCCATTTATTCCTATTTTACATTTTCTCTGGAAATTCACTTCACTGAAAAATTGCCACAGACCTGAAAGTAAAACAAACTTGTATTTGTGCAATATTTTAAGGTCTGTAGTGATATCCAGGGGAAAACCAGCCCCCCACAGTGGTTTTACTTATCTCCTTTAATAATTGGTTTCAGTGCAGGTGTAATTTTTATGCATCTTGAAGAACCTTTTAAAATCAATTACACAACTCCTGAGCAGTTCCTTTCCTTCACCTCAGTATAAAATGCAGTTAAATGCTTGAGGAGGCAGTTCAGTGTTAGCAATATTTTATAATAGTTTTTTTTATCTCATATTTGGATCTTCTATTTAAAGATAAGTAAAATCCTAGTACCAAAAGATGATGAGAAATATGATGAAATGGTAACTGTATTC
This sequence comes from Illadopsis cleaveri, assembly GCA_013399915.1. Classification (NCBI taxonomy): domain Eukaryota; kingdom Metazoa; phylum Chordata; class Aves; order Passeriformes; family Timaliidae; genus Illadopsis; species Illadopsis cleaveri. The sequence continues at coordinate 19,200 of VXBB01017316.1, forward strand.
TCTGTAACGGCAATATTCTACCCATGGCACACATAGCTGAATTTATGGCACAAGGGCAGAAACAGCTTTGGATCATAAATTATTAGTGGGGCTTTATTGCACCTTTTCTACCATATGAGTCACTGGCTCAATGAAATCGCCAGAAGTCAGTAAGTTTGATTTTGTGAAAATATTTTTCTGAAAATACAATTAAGACCAGAATTGTCCAAATGTCAGAGGTGGAACAGCTGAAAGGGATATCGATTCCTTGAATAAATAGAATTTTGCAGATGATGATGATGGAAGTTATCAAAATGCAACTTATTCTTCGGACAGAAGCAACAAAGAGAAGGGACAAAGAGTACAACTGTTTCAACATTTTGTTAGTGAGGAACATCTGAGGGTCCTTCAGACCCTTATGTATATAAAATTCTTTCAGGCAGCTCCATCCTCTTATTAACTGGTCCCTGAAACGCAGGAGCATAAAAAGAGACTTGCCATGCAGAGTTTTTGTAAGTCACCTTTCTAGAAGACAGCAGAGTGAGAAAGAAAATGAAATTATGAAGGAATCACTCAAACAAAGGTAAGGTCCAAATGAGTATGAGTTTTTGTACAATAACTTACATAAATGTAGGTAAATTTACATTCACATTGATTTTAATAGTGTTCTATATGAAAGAGTCTCCCCAAAAATAAAATCCTGAAAGAACTCAGATGCTAACAAATCAAGCATAAATTTAGCACTATGTAAGATTCATAGCTTATAGATGAAAAAAGAGTGCACAAAACTAGAAACATATGCTGTTATGACTGCTTTAAAGTCTGAGAGTTTCAGCAATAGACAATGTGACATAAAGTCCCATGCTACTTATTTATATGGATTTTTTCAAAAGTTTTGCATTATAGTACATTAATAGAGTATATTTAGTATTTTTATTTAATCATAAAAAATGAGCACATGTTTAAATATATTAGGGGAGCATGGTTTTTATTGTTTTGTTCATATAGTTAAAACTTTTTTTTTTTAAACTAGCAGCAGAACCAGAGAAGTTGTTTTTTGTTTTTTGTTTTTTATGTTTGGAAATCAATTCTTGAAATTAAAATAACTTAAATCTCTATTTTTTTAGAAAAAAATCCTGAAACTTTGGATTGTGCTTTTCAAAGGAAAATAATTTCAAAAACTGAAACCAATGGAGTAATTCATGCTTTTATTTTATTTTCCTTTTTTGTTTTTGTTTGTTTGTCCATTTATTTAATAGCAGTTCATAATTCTACATTCAAGAAACCAAGTACAGCCTTGGACAGATGTGAAGTAATTTTCTGACAAAAAAAAAAAGGTAAGATTAGACATTAGTAATTGTGATGTCTAAGCGCTGTTTATTAGACTAAGAGCCAAAAGGATCAAAGGGATCAAAGTGAAATAGCTGTATTAGGCACCTTCACTAAAAACTCTTTCCCACCTTGATCCTTCCTATCCCTCACATCTGGGTGAAAAGATTTATGCAAAAGATTGGATAATTATATCTGCATAACCACAGGTGAAAATGCACACACATATACACATTGCTCAGCTGGTCAGAGCATGGTGCTAACAACATCAAAGTTGTGGGTTCAAACCCTGTATGGGCCATTCACATAAGAGTTGAACTTAATAATCCTGTGAGTCCCTTCCAACTCAGAATATTCTGTGTATTATTCTATGTGTGATTTTCCTGTTTCCTGCTGTGAGAGACTGGAATGTTACTTGTCAATGACTTAATACAGTTGGACACTTGCAGAGGTGGCAGGGAGCTTTGCCAGGGTTTGTACCATCCTCCCTCCCCCAAGAACCAAAGGGGAGGAGGACAGTTTTTGGATGTGTAGTGGCAAAGCCTCTGACCCGTAAAAGACAGAGAGGGTGAACACCCACTACCAGATGCTACAGACTGGAGTTTGAGCCAGATGAGGGAGAAGGCCAATAAGAAGCAGACCCTGGGGAGGTGGAGTAGCCTTTTTTATCATGCCAATGTCCTCCTTTACACAAGGACTCAGCTGTAAACCTCTCCCCCTCCCTGGGGAGGGCCGCATTCATGTGAGACATTCATATTCACATGCAGGCCTGAAGGTATTCATCTCTTCTATAGGGCCTAACTGGATCAACTACATTGACAAGAGTCTCAGAAGGTGTCAGAAACAATCAAAGACCCCCAAAGCACCCACAGAGTAATTTCTGAGGCCTGCCACCAGAGGTCTGTACATGATCCACAGTGCTGCATAAGACACTGCAAAATTCCCTCTCCTGGGGAGGTGCCTGGGTGTCCCCACCTGAACCTGAACATAAATTAACCCATTGAACTTTGTGGTTTGTTTCCCCCACATCAGACAGATCAAGAATGCAGCCATCTCTTTGGCCAACAGACATCTAAATTAGAACAATCAAGTCTTGTCACTGGATCCACAAGTGGTGAGCTCTCTCTACTCATATCCTTTTTTTTATTTTCCATATATATTTGCTTAAGTGATGTTTTAATGCTTTTATGTTGCTGTATTACTATAGACAATAACCAAACTAGGTACACACCTGTATTCCATTGCAACTAAGTTGTTCTAAAATGAACCCTACAGACATATACATATATTTATAAACAATGATCATTCAGTATTGTTTCCCTTTAACTCACCCCAAAGGATTTATTTACAGGAACCTGAAGAACCCTTGTGTTCAGGGGTGGGTTCTTAGATTAAATTATAGTAAGGGAACTGAGCAGCACTGTTACAGTAAAGGTTTACAGGCAGTCTAAAACATTGGTTAAAAATATGAATTAATCCATTATTCTAAATGAGATACTAACATCCAGAAAGATTGATCCCTGAAGCTACCTTTGGATGATTTTCTCTATCTAGACAGTACAATAAAAAACCCAAACCAACCAATCAACCAATTTTATTTTAGTTATACATCTCTTTAAAAAATCCAAAAAGTTTATATTGAAGATATTTTTTTAACAGTAGTGCAGAGATTTTTGGCTGTAGCACTGGAATTTTTCACACATACAAATGACGTTTCCTTTATATTTATTATTAGCTATTCCCTGACAGAACTGTTTTTCTTTCTACCCAATTTCTGACAGTAAAAGTAATCTGGACAGAATTAAGACAGTTTGGACTTAATCTGGACAAAGTAATATGCTGAAGAGTGACACATGGAGAGACGCCCACACACAAAAAAGCTGAGTTTTCAATTACACCTATGTTAAAGACTGGTAAATTACAGTTAGTCTAACTACTGACATGTAAGATGCTAAGAGAAGAATCAGATTTATCTGTTCTGAATACTGATTAATCTGTTAGCAATCTTCAACTATGTCTACATTGGCAAATAGCATGGATCAATAAATCTGTAGACCATCATCTGATGCAAAACACCAGATTCATGAGCCATGCATATGTGCATATGTCAAGGCTTGTGGAATGTTTTTTTCTTTTCTTTTCTTGAAGTGCTTTAGACTACTCCCAGTCTGGTCCCATGAACTAGATGCCCATTTGAGATGGGATTACATTTGGCAGAGTAGTGAGGTTAATTTTCCAGGTTAGTTTCACTCTGAAGATATCCTATTCATGTATGTTAGGACTATGCCAGTATGTCAACCACAGCAGATAAAAGGAAAAAGTTATTGAAAATTAGAGCTCTCCCAAGCCCATCTGAGACACTAATGCAAGCAGATCCTGGGAGCCTAACAAGGCTTGGCAGAATTGCTCCATCCATGTCTTGTGCCAATGGCAATATTTGTCTAGACAACAAGATATTGTTACACTAATGCATGGTAGTGCTTCTCTCTGCAATCCAAATTATACATGATAGGGCCATAATTTGTGTGTGGTAAACTGAAAGCTCCAGGTCATTTTTTCTGTCAATAAATATAATTCAATATGGAAACATTCACACCACTTATTTCTGGATAGCGTATTCTACTTGGGGTTTAACTGTCTTTAGTGGAAATCCATATAACTTATTCTTCTATAAATACTGAGGTCCTATGTCAATCACATTTAATTCACAGCTTGTGCCTACAGCTAGATTTTAGCCTTCAGTGTTACTGTTTGGTTTGGCCCAGAGTACTGCAAGCTAACCGAGCAAAACTAAGGTAGTATTGTCAGGCTATTTCTAACTGGTTTCATTTAAACCTTTCTATCATGTGGTTGAAACTAGAAAAAGATACTTAAGAGAGAGGTCTATCTTTGATCACTCTTTCAAATTATGCAATACAAATTATGTCTTGTTGTTAGAGTAGCTAGGTCATGTTCCTCATATCTTCTCAATCTTAATGAAGAAAAGGTAAATAATTCCAAAGGGCAGGGGGAAAATTACAAAAGTTTGTGAGACTTAAATTTGGCACAAGAGGGACAAATACTTTATTTTCATAAGAAGATGAGGAGAAATATCAGCAACATTTCCAGGCCACAATGTTCCACTGTGAAAGGAGAAATTATTTGGGATACTTTTTAAAAGAGATGTTTGACATACCTAGATTGGTGACTGAAAATACACATTGCCTTCCCCAAGACTAACTTCACAACAAATATTCAGATTTTTTTTTCATCAAAAGTTAACAAAAAATAAATATGGCAAGTTAAAAGTCAGGATATAAAACACCCATCTATATGGGAATGTACTTGCACAAATTATTAACATATTTTATTCCAATAGTGAATGAACAAGTTCATTATGGAGGGAGCTCCTTATTAGAACTCTCACCTTTAAATCCAAATGAAGACCTTGCTTGATTGTACATGAGTTACAGTGGATTGTAATTCCTCTCGTCCTAATTAAACTGATTTTCTAATTTCATTTGATATGCAAAGACTTGCATCATCCTCGACAGTCCCCTGGTTTATTGCTGATCTCCTAGCATAGAAAAAGAGCCAGTAGAAGACATGAAGGGGAAAATGACTGCAAAATAGAATGAGAATGCTGTCTTCTCAAGCAACTTTACTGAAATATTTATGTAAAGACAGTCAGTGTCTGAATATCATCATTCCATAGTGCAAAAATATTTTAGGCTTCTGTAAATATGAATTTAATAAGACCAAGACTGATGTACCTTTATTGAATATTAAACCAAAACCAACATTTGTCCCAACACTCACTTTTTCTGAAGGACTGTTCATGTTCCTTCTCAACAAAAATACAGAGTAGTCATTGTTCCTTACCTGAAATACACTGGAGACAATATCTTAGGTTTATCAGATGTCTTATTGAGCCTTGATTGTTATTTGTTACAACATTTGTATATGTTACTCACATACAAGTGTCTTATAAACTGTACCACTTGTATTGGTGTCCAGGAAACTATGTTGTCTGTGAAGGAGGAAAAAAGAATAAAAAGATATTGCACCTGGAAAGTGACACTGCAATGGAAAAACAATTCTGCAGGCTATGTAAATTATCATTATGTTTATCATGGTAATGAGAGAAGAAAGTCAAAACAAGACAGGATTCAAAGTGGGCTTTTAGGAGGAAGCTTCTGATTTGTAGATGGGCTTCTGGCAGTTTTTGAGCTAACTAGTTTGATCGTGTCTCTGTATGGTGTCATCAAAGTGGGTATGAAAATAGATATGTCTTAAATGCATAAAGTTAGGAAATTATCATCTCATGCAGCCATTATTGAACATAAGTGTTTAAACAAAGATCAATGAAACAACTACTCTTACAAAACACTTGTGATCTAGACTTACCACATTGACTACCTTGGGATCCCTCTGATGCAGACAAGAATTTCTATGTTTCAGATAAGTCACTGGAAGCCTCTTTAGTGTGGAATAAGGGCAAATTTGCGAAGTGCAACACCTAATGCTGAGGATCTGACCTCTACATTATATGTGTTTTGCAGAGTTATAGTACCTATCCAGCAGTAAAGCTACTGAATTGAAGCAAATGAGCAGGTGTTAAGCACTAAGTGCACCTCATATCTTCTAGGTTTTCTTTAACCTTGAAGCAAAAAAAAATTACAAGCTCAAAGACTTTTTGTGAAGCTAACTGAAACAGCATGTGGAAGCGGAAAATTTGTTTCAGAAAACCAGTTCTGATGTGAATGAAAGTACACCCAGGAATTTCTCTGAATTTCTGTTACTAGAAAAACAAATTACCTCCAAAGGAATAAAAAGGAGACGCAACAAGACAAATTCAAGAATCCACATACAGCGATTGTCTGTTTTACAGAAAGCATAAGGAGGTGTGATCAATCAACAAAACCCTGCAACGGAAAATGGTTCAGATGAGATGAGCAAGATCAGTGTGCTTGGAAGATAAGGGAAAAATGTCGGGAATGACTGACTGTTGCAAAGAAAGCTGAAGCTCAATACTAGGAGGAACAGTGTGTGGCCTTTGTTTTAGATAAATGGCAATATCAGAAGATCAACTCCTTTTTTTCAGCTGAGTGTCCCAACTGGTTGTGTAAGCAGCCTTCCTGGAGCTAACTAACAGAGATTATTGCCTTCTCGGGTTGGCAAGACTAGCCTGGTGAAAGTGTAAATGTGGCTTAGCCCAACAAAAGATATAAAAACTGTAGAACAACTAACACAAACTTCAAAGAGGTCGACGGACTCAAGCTGGCTTCGGCCTATTGTTCCTCTCTAGTGACCGGGAATGCTCAGCATCAGGATGATGAGCATGCAGAGACCAGTAATGGGAAGGAAATTTGTACTGTGATTCAACTGTATGTTACAACTGCTATGTGCCTGTACTGTGCTCTCAGCACACTGCTTGTGTGTCTTTCTTAATGCAAAATACTGTGTATTGACAGCAAATTTGGTATTACAAGTTAAATCCTCTTCGTGTAGAGGTTTTCTCTGAGAGAAGCTGGAGAGAGAGCATTGGACTCTCACAGAAGAACATAAACCTTGCAAAGTGTTATTTCTTTTATTCAGTTGAGTATGTTTGGATTCTATCAGGAAATCTGTAAGCCTAAGGCAGAAATAGCCATTTCTATTCTGTTTTGAACCTGTTATGAATTTTGCTTGTAGCATTACCCTCAATTTGATCATTTGCATATCTAAAATAATTACAGCTTGGATTTAAATTTAAAAGGTACTTTTAAAGAGGACAATTATACACACATATTGCTGCTGTACTATATTATCATCATCAAAGAAAGAGTTCATTTACATCAACAGCGTGAAAGTCAAACAGGCAGTCATAGGAACAGTATAACGAGTAAAAAGAAAACCACCTCAGCTGCTAATAGGAATAAAGATAATAATTTTGTCACAAGAATAGCTTCACAAATTCCAACATGATATAATTTTATTCATCCAGCTATCTGGATTAAAATTTTTGATAGTTACAGTGGGTAATATCTAAAATAATAGCTTGTGGATTCTATCAACTTTTCTTTTTCCTGAATGCATTTGACTTTTAAAGTGAAATCAAAGTAATAAAGTAATTAATTACATGATTCTGCTTCTACTCTGGTTAATTACATAATACATTGATCAAATCACTGTTGATGATTTTTTTTGTTAAAAACTCTTCAACTTGACTAGCAGCAAACTTACTGTGGAAATGTTCCTATCAGTTATTTTAGGCCATTATATTTACATTCTAACATAAGATATATAAGAGATTTTATAAATTATCACACTGTGCAGGGCAATGGTCATCTGTTCAATTTTTCCTAATTAGGGAATAGCAACAAGGCAAGAACATGAGAATATGGCAAGTGCAGAATTATCCTTAAACTGATATATTTTTCACTGCTACAGGCCATAAAGGAATTTCAGAACTAGACACTGCATTTAGAATGCAGCATTTAACAGGCACTGATAACTTGTCTTATCTATTTGGAAGTAATTTATGACTACAATTATAAGTTGTGTGGAAAAATAGTTATTTGTCTTTTAAGCTTACTAACTGATAATTTCACTGAGTGGACTTCTTGTGATCAATCATTCTCTATTTATCACCTAATATCATTCATCTCTGTGTAGTCTCATTCTTTTGGCCCCTCATCTATTACTTTTTCAGTCTTATGAATTCTCTTCCATTAGTACTTCCTGAAACATTTTTGTTGTCTTTCCATATTCTGTATTGTTGTATCTGAGAATCTGTTCCTTATGTCAGTGCTCCAAGCCATTCTCTATGGTATGTGGTGGATCCATATCTAATTAAGAGAGAGTGCATGGCAGAGCAATAGGCTAATGATCCACTGCAAGAGATTGCTCTGAGCAAATCTTCAGTTGTTTAGTGTTAGTGACACAATGAGGAAGATTGAACATGAAGTCTATTAAATTTTATATGTCAACAACACCAAAAAAACCCCCAAAACTACTTTCAGTATGAAAAGCATTAAAAAATGTAATAAACACAAAAATATAAGTCTTAAAAATTGTCTGTCACGGACAGACAAGCTGCCTATCACCACTGGAAACTCTGTGGACACCATCAGAATACATTTGATTGGAAGTACATACAGAGTTTAAGATGTATGGATTTTTACTGTGGATACTGATATTTTATAGGTACTCAGTTTCTTTATAACTTTATTTAAAAAGTCACTCTTCTGTGAATAAAGTCCCTACTAGTGCAATTTTTTCATTCATCACAATTGTATTTTTAATGGTTTCACTTTTGAAATAACTCAACATCTGCCAAATAAAAAAAAATTCCTGAAGCTAGTCCAATTGTTTTGCACCTCCCAGCCATACACATCCATGGAAAGAGGTACATCTTGCACAAAATTTACCACAAAAATCCTTTTTATTATTATTGTCAGGTTCATTATACTCTTCCAGAACTTTTGCATCATTAAGTCGTCTTCTCAGGATAAGCCATAACATCTTCAATTAGACAATTCACAGGAACGATGGTAAATTTTGACTGTTCGGTAGCAGTAATAATATTATTAAAAATAATAAATATTACCCCAAAGTTTTTACGTTTCACAGAATCTTGAGGTCTTGTTTTGCTATAGATCAGCATTTTCATCTTTCATGAATTAATCAATATTCCAGAGACTTTTCTGATCACTCAAATCCTCTAGAGTTTCTTGAAACAGAGTAATTTGAATATCCAAAGTTATTGATTAACTTGAATTTTCATTTATGATTTCTTTAAAATATTTCCATTTTGTACTGTTTGCTCTCTTGAACAGAGAATATGAAAAGAAAAGGCAACAGTGTGTACATTCACACTTCCTCTTTGTTGACTACAACTATCTCTTATGTTATGTCTGTTTTTACAGGCAATTATGCTTGTGGCACAGCCAGTAACCAAATGTGGTGGAGAGCTCACCTGGAACACCAGTCCAGCATAACTTGTCAAATCAATCCTTTGTCAAATAAATTTCTCTAAGGACAAGAAACAATTAACCAAATTCTAGTATTTCTCCAATCAGATTATTGAGATTTATGTGGGAGCTTTTTTATCCCTCCTTTTTTCTGAATCTTGTCACTTTAGAAGTTGACACATTTTCCTTTAAATTCTAAAGTGACTTCAGCTTCACCATTCTTACATGAAATATCAAAGAAACTCCTGTGAACTACTACCAGGCAGCACTCCTTGATGTGAGGGCATGGTCCATTTTCCTAAATATTTGACCTTATTAAGTGTAGGAAGTGCCATTAAAAACATGTACCTTGAGTTATTATCATACATATTGGAGTTTTATTTTTGTAGGTTTTTTGTTTTTTTGGTTTTGGTGTTTTTTTTGGTCTGCTTGTTTCCAGGTCTTTTAATTAAAAGTGCATTTTTTTTATTTTTAATGCTGGCAGTTTTGTTCTCCTAAACAGTCAATAACATGCAACAGCTCATTGTCTTCACATAGATCCTCATTAGACTCTTTCTAGCTATCCATGTTTTCCTTCATGTGATTTCCATCTCACCAGTTTTGATTTAGTCATTTTACTATTCAGGCACACAAAACAGAAGACCTTTCTGCAGTTCTTCAAAATCAGTATATTTTGATTATTGGGAGTATTTGATGATACTGAGAACATTGACAAATGTGTCTCTTAATAGTCACATCTTTTTTCTGATCATTTAAGAATCCATTGTGGACCTAACATAGACCAGTAAGAATGTATCTGTAGAAAAATGGTTCATACTGAAATGTGGTACTAACACTATGAAATTCAAATGGTTTCGTATTTGGGACTATCTGTAGTCCAGTCTGAAAGTCCTTGTGGCTGAATTATAATAGATGTGGTCCTGAAATACATGCTCTCCTATGCTTTTGTCCAAAATAAATAATTATACTCACTTCCAGGCTATCCATAGCACAAACTACAGCACTTCACAGACAATGCTGTCTCTTTTTTAAAAAGAGACAACTTCCTCTGCACATAAAATGCAGTTTGGGATATTTCCCCGCAAGGAGTGATAGCTTAATTCTCTTAATTTCTCTATCTTTTTAACCAGATTTCAGTATGCAAAGCAATTTCCTTTTTTTTTCCCATGAACAAGTCAGTTTCTCTGTAATCTTTTTGTTGAAGGACACTATCCATACGCATTAAATCAGTGAGAAACTCCTGCCCTAGGAAATACTGACTCCTTCAAACCACTCCAGGGTGAGGTATGATTTCTGTCTTCCTATATATATATATATTTAATCTATAAATTTCTGAATTCTTGTACTTTTCTGTCCTGGGTTTGCCTCAACTGAGTCTTTTTTGGTAAAGAAAAGGAAGTGACTTTCTNGGGAAGAATGACCGAGCTGTTGCTGCATGATCCTCGTGTGTGTGTCGCTTTCCTGCCTCCTACATACCATTGTGATACTTTCCTGCTTCTGGCTTTTGAAGAGGTAAGTGTATCCTGCGTGGCCTGGCCAGATCAGCCTGTGGTGCGGCTCAGCTGAGATTCTGCTGCCNTAAATTTCTGAATTCTTGTACTTTTCTGTCCTGGGTTTGCCTCAACTGAGTCTTTTTTGGTAAAGAAAAGGAAGTGACTTTCNNNGAGTTCCAACCGCAGACCAGACCTCCCTCCCAGTGAGGGAGCTGAACCCCCTCGTCCTCCTTCGGGTCTGCCGAAATTCCCGTTGTTGAAAAAATCCATCTCAGCGATGTGGCCAGTGCAGAGAGGGTGCACCGTGCACCGCAAACAACATGACCCCATTCAGAAGCGCGGAAACAGCTGAAAGTGACACCACAAGCCAGCAGAGATGATGGGGCCAACAGTGAAAGGCCATTTCCTAATGCAAGGCCTGGGTAAAAATAACTCTTTCAGTGCTGTAAAATTCCATTTAAAAACAGATAAACCTGCGGGTTCCACTTCTCCCAAATAAGAGAAAAGGAAAGGATGGATCCAGAGCATGAAGAGAACAACACAGAGATTCCAACGTCGGTGAAGAAAGAAGAGCCAAAGCCCATACGGGAGGAGAATGAGGAGATGCTTTAGTCTTGGGCTGCAATTCTCTTGCAAAGCTATGGTGAAGATACAATTGATACATCAGACTCCTTTTCCCTGTAACTCATAAAATGCACTGGGTGGGATGTAGCGTTCTAACCACAGCCATGAAGAGATACACCAATGCTGAAGAAAGCAAAAGTCAAAGTAGCTGTGAGCTGATGAGAAGACTGAAGAGAGATGAGATAGATGCGAAACCTTGTCCCAGGGATAGAAGAAGATGTCTGTTTCCCAGAGATGGAGGAAGAGAACTTTTGTCTCTTTGCTAGAACGGCTCATCTTTAAAATTGCACCCCAATAAGCTGAGATGATCCATGATGGTAGTTGTTGAAAGACTACCAAATGTGGGAGGGACTTCACGATTGCAGATTTCTGGGTGGCTGCTATTCATGAAAATTAAAACCACAAGAGAACGGTTTCTTGTGGAAAGGTCTCCATGGCATGGCAGGAGAAATTCCTCTCCCTGAGTGAACTGAAGAAAGATCATTTTAGAAGTGGTAAACTGACTGAAAATACCAGTTTTTTTCTCTGTGGGAAAGGAAAAAATAAATGGGGAGAAGTGTTTTGAATGTTTATTCTGATTCTTATTATTCTTCTTTTAGTTCTGTTAATAAAGTTTTCTTTATATCACTTTAAAGTTTTGAACCTGCTTTTGCCCTTCTCCTAATCCTTATCTCACAGCAGAAAATGAATAAATAATTTTAGTGTATTTACACTAACCCATTAGTGTAATGGGTTAATTGATGCATTAATTGGTGCATTGGTTAAGAAAGTCGAATTGGTGAACCAAACCCACCACATTTACTCTTCTTTAACATCTAATACTTGTCTCCAGGCATTCTGGAAGCTGCTGTTTTATTTGATTTCCTTTCGTGTCTTTAGCACCAAAGCCAAAATATTTAATTATTTAAATATGCAAACTAAAAGCTCTGTGATTTCATATTTAAGTTGTCTTAGAATTCTGTGATGAATGTATGTCATTTGTCTTGCAGAAGGCAAGAAATTATTCTTACCACAACACTGCTTCTCATAACATAACTTCAGAAAAAAAGGATAAGCATAAATACGTGTGCTTCTATTAGCTCCATTTAGTGTTTCAACAATTTGTGGTTAATGCAGTTCAGGTGATTGAACTCATTAGTACAGATGGTATCCTCTTTCTAGATAAATTCCTGATCAGAGCAGACTAGAAACCATAATACTGTTTGGTTTGGGGGTTTGGTTATTTGTTTTGTTGGTTCATCTTCTTTCTTATTTTTAATTACAACATAAGATTAATCTCTTCCCATAATTGATATGAAATATAAGGTATTGATTGTCTTTTCCAGAGATACAGATAGATTTTCTTGTAGAACCTAGTTCAAAGTGTTTTCAGTGTATCCTGAAGAATAATGGATTATAAATAATGAGTTTATCATAATCCTTCATATATTTCAATATTATGAAATAAAGGCTACTTATAATCCAGAGGGCTAAAAGTCTTAAACACAGGCAAAAATATGCAGGTGGTGCCTTGAGAGGCTACCTAGAACAGAGGCTAGACAGTGTTAAAGGAATAAAGTAGGTATTTATTAAAAAGGCCTTCAAATGATACACCTTGACATCCAAGAACTTGGCCGAGGGTACACCCAAGATGGACAATGGGTCACGAGTTTTCACACTTTTATAAGTTTTTGTCTATTTACATATTGGGGTTAATTGTCCAATTACAGCTTCAGGTTATGAAGTTCCATCCTCCCAGTTTGCTCTATCAATTCGTTGTAGTTTATACTTTTTGAGTCTGAAGCTGTAATTATGTCCTTGCTCCTTGGGCTGGAAAAGGATTGTTTTGTCTATGAGGAGAACTTGCTAACACTTTATATGAAGTTCAGAGTTATATACCAATGCAGTACAGAATCCGGAAAATATGAAAGTTAAAACTTAAGGCATCACAGGATGTATGAAACTTTCTTGATTTTTGTCAACACAACACAATGAGAATTTCATTTGGACAAGGCATGTCCCATTTGGTTACACTAATATTTAAAGACGTGGACTAAATCTTACCTTGTTATGAAATATTTATCTGATGTTAGTGAAGCTTATGCAGACTCAAATAAAAATTGTATTTTTCAACCCTACTTATACGACACAGAGTTCATGTTGCCTCTTTTGCTGTTTGTTTCTTCCTTATTTGTTGACTGAAGAAAAATTGTAGCTCATATGAGAAGAGTATATTTATTATGCCTTGGCTCAAAACCATTAACCTTCCTGTACAATAGTGCCACAGTATATTTTTTTACATAAGATTTCAGTGCATTGCAATAATTTTTATTTGTCCATACAAATAAATGTGAGCATTATTTTCTACAACTAGCTGACATGAATGAACCACGCTTACAATATCACAATATCAGTATATGTGTGAAATACAGAATATTATTTTATTTATTTATCTTTCATTTTCTTCCAACAATAGAGATTTATTATTTTAAGTTTAACTTCCAGCTGTTATTTTTGGTTTGTATCTATCTGATTGCTTTTATAAAACATCAATGAATTTGTATCATCAGTGACAGAGTTAATTTTGCAACCACCTAAAAAACCAATATATGTAACTATACATATTCAGGGTATTAAACAACATATAAACTTTAATTTCACACAATGCATGTTCAGAGCTGTAAGACAGAGATTTTGTAATAAAATTTTTGAAAATTACTTAAAACTTACTTCATTTTTTAAAATTATTCTTCTAAGGTATACTATTAACTCTTCAATACTCTAAGAAAACAGAATTCTTTAGTAAAAACAAGTATCACAGAAAATAGCTACATTTTTTACAAGGATGGAAAAGGATTCTGACTAGAATTCCTTGCTTAACCATAAATTATTTCCAGCTATTCTCCTTGAATCAATAGTAAACAGACCAGAGACTGGGCTAGCTACAGCATGGGGAAAATCTTAAGGCAAAATTGCTTGGCTGAAAGTCTACAACTGGAGCACAAACCTTTATTCCGTCTACAAGATTCATGTGGAATCCCAATTGTCAGACCTAATCTGGACTGATTAAAATGAATTTACACATGATAAGATTCTATCTGTCATAAGGTTGAATATGGGAGAAATAAGTAAAAGCAATCAGAGTCATTAGCTTAAACTGCAGGAAGCTAATTTAATCTCATCATAAAATTCTTTTAAGGAAGAGATAAACAAACAAAGGAGTTAAAAAGCTGGTTTTTAATGACTGTGACTGTCTTCACCAAGGACAGGATTTTTCATTATGCATTGGAGTGAAAAATTCATATTTATTATGTATGGTGGGGAAAAAAACCCAAAAAAACCCCAAAAAACCCCAAACAAACAAACAAACAAAAACAAAAAAACCCCACCAAACACCAAACAAACCAAAAAACCCCCAAACAAACAAACAAAAAACCCCAACCAACAGAATAAGAATTCTGAGTTAGCCATTAAACTTTTGAATAAAAGCCAAATGTTTTTTTCTTCTAAAATCAGAGCAAGCCTTAAATTCAAAGAAGTTGCTAAATATTTCTTTTTCCACCAGAACAGGAGTAGACATTGTCAGATGTTGCCTACTGGAGAAACTCTGTGGGAAAATTTGCTTATATGAATTTTTAATTACCACAGAGAAATATTTAATGGTTCTGGTTCAACTCCTAAAATAGGAAAACAAATAAGCCACCCTCAAAGCCATTACCAGCATTCACTTTTGTAATGTAAACTAGATGTCCCATGTCACCCTCCTTTTCAGAGGGTTTCTGACTTAGGCATCTGCTGTGACACCTCCCAGAAGGTGAGGGTAACTGGGGTTCTTGTTAATGGATCCCTTAGGGTGGATTAGAGTGAAATGACACTGAAGGATCAGTGATATGAAGGGTTTATTTGGGAACAATTTGGAATGGAAAGGAGGTATGTAGCCATTTTTGGTTATTGTTATCTATACAAATTTATCAATATAAACGCATAAAAATAACACTTAACAAAATGTGTAAGGAAAAGGTAGAAAGCAAAAGAAAGAATAAGAGTAGAAAGAAATCACCACCTGTGGATCCAGTGAGAGTCTTGATTGTAGCAATTTATACCTCCATTGGTGGAAGTGACATCTGGATTGGTCAGGAGTGGGAGAATCCTGTTGATGCCTTGGAGAGGCTATCTAGAACAGAAGCTTGAGTTAGAGGATAAAGGTAGGTATTTATGGAAAGGCCTTCAAAGCATACACTTTGGGCGCTGTAGGAGCCTTGAAAGGCTACACCTGAGATGGCTGACAGTCACGAGTTTTTCAGACAGATATAAGTTTAGTTTATTTGTATATCAGGGGTTAACTGTCCAATTACAGCTTCAGGTAGTGAAGTAATTTATTCCAATTTATTGCCCACTCAGTTTGCTGTTGTTTAAATTTTTGGGGGCCTGCCTGAGACGGTAAGGTGCTCTTGAGTTTCAGGCCTAGAGACAAATTGTTTTGTCTGAATACAATAGGAGAAGAGTAGCTGACAGGCTATGGAGTTTTAGAATTAAACACTAAAGCGGTACTGATCTGAAAAACATAAAAGCTAAAACTTAAGGCATCACTGTGAAACACAAAAGTTCAATGGGTTAATATACATTCAGGTTCAGGTGGGAATGCTCCAGTACCTCTCCCTGAGTGTGGGGCAGAATTTTACACTGTCTGATGGAACAGTGTGGATCAAGTGCAGTCCTCTGGTAGAACACCCCAGAAATAGGTCTGGGGATGTTTTGGGGGTGTTTCATGGTTTATGACACCTTCTAAGTCATGACAGCTACCTCTCACTCAGTGTAGTTGAGCTAGTTATGCCCCATCAGGAGGGGTGAATATCTCCAGGCCTACATGTGAATGTCCTGGTATTTCCCTGGGGGAAAATTTCACACCTGAGACAGTTATGCCCATATCAGAATGGATGAATAATGTGATTATCCCGATTCCTTTCCTGGGGCAGAGATTTACAACTGAGTCAGTTATGTAAAGAAGGACATTGGCATGATAACCATTATCCCACCTTGCAGAATCTGCCTCTTATTGGCCTTCCTCCTCATCTGACTCAAAACCCAGCTTGTAGCCTCCTGTGGTGGGTGCTCATCCCCTCTGCACCTGGGCTGTTCCCTTGCACATCAGCAGCAAAGCACCTGCTGTTTTTGCAAATGGCTGACTGAGTCATTACCCATTAACATTTCAGTCTCTCACAGCAGCATGTCTGTGCAGATCCTTTTCTCAAGTTAAAATACCAAATTTGTACTCTTTTTGAAAATTGTCAAGGACTGAAGGAATACAAAAACTCAGCTGACACTGATTTCAAGGGAACAATGACAATCTACAAGAGCAAAGAATGACATTAAAAATGAATCTGTAATGTCACCACTATTAGTCAATTAACCTGTCAAATGCTAATGTCTGATCTATTCCCCTCTGTAAATAGACTTCAGCTTTCCAAGGTTAACAGTTTTACTATCTACAAGAATATTCAGTTTTCATGCAACAATTAAAAAAAAAAAAAAAAAGAAGTCTAAATTTAAAATTTTCTAACAATATGAAACTCAAACTTACAATTTTACATAATTTTCTTTAATGTAACCAGGCAAAAAAAATACCTGTTATGGCTTCAAAGCCATTATATTTATCATGCCTCCAGTTTTCTCACCCTGAAGCTTCTCCATGTAATAGATTTCCAGGTTCTTGTGCCTGTAACAACTGCAATATCTCGTTATTTTTAAAAGGTTCCTAATAGTGAGAGCTATTGAGGTGCTTGAGCAGGAGATGCTATTGTTTGATAAATATCCTTAGAGCTTGCAGTGACTGTCCTAATAGTAAGCTGTTTTCTGAGAACCACATTTTTTAATTATCTGAAGGGTAAGAACAATAAATATATTTTATGTCTACCCTATATTTGCAATGTATGGCTGCTAAAGCCTTGAGGATAGATATATTCCAAACGCACTATTATTATACATTTTCTTGAACAGATATTTTTGAGCAGTAAATACATTTTACTGCATTTCTTAAAAACAAACAAACAAACAAACAAACAAACCCTCAGCTTACTTTACTTTAGCAACAATGATTGTTTTAACTATCATAAAGCTGTTCATGTGAAGTGACACTTCACATGCCACAGACTAAAGATAATATGAATCAACCTAATTGTTTATTGAGCATTCTGGAGACACAAAGGGTTTTTTTATGTATTTCTAGGATATATGGAAACTTGATCTGTTAACTGCTCTCTTGTGGGTTTATTAGCACACTAGAGCTCTGTGTTGAGATGGCTGGTTGCAGTCTAAATACGAAGGAACTCTCCATGCAGTTTCTGACCTGCTTCTATCTACACCCCACAGTACTCCACACTAATTAATATGTGGAGCATGGAAATGGTGCGTGTTGAGGGAGAGGATGTAACTTGGGGCTGGGGGAAAAAAACCCCACAGTGTCAAAACAACAAAGTTGCAAGTTTGAGTGTTAAAGGGGAGAAAAGAGAACAGACAAAGACAGAAAGAGATCAAATAGTAAATTATTTTTGGGGGGCTAATTACAATTTTCTGTTCACTGTTGATGCTTTGTGATTTTTCAGTTATTTGCAATGTGAAGAGATACACTAAGAAAAAGGAAAAAAGAATTATTGCAGGGAATATTATGAAATTTGACAGAATGGAGGGTATATTCATTTGCTCTGTAATGGTAAGAGACATCTAGGAAGAAAGTGAAAAAATATTTGAAGGATTTTTACAGCTAAATCTTGGAGAAAATACTTAGAGTCATTTTCAGGAGTGAGGAGGAAAGGAATCTGAACAACTGAACTGGAAAAAAAACCTTAGAGAATCTACCACTAAGAACACTGACAGTACTCTCTGAACTGAAGAACTGTTTTATGAAATTTAATAAAAGTCAATTACTTTTGAAGTTAGACAAAAACTAGGCAAAACTATTAGAGAGATGTAGGACTGATACTGTCAGCAAGGCCCTCCTTATACCCATTTGCATGAACAGCTTTCATAAATTTCAGTAAGCTTGGACTGAGAAACATTTACCAGGAAACAAAGGTCTGAAAAGAGGAAAAGCACATGCTGAGTAGAGAGCGAGTGTAGAGGCTCGTGGACAACATCCGGCAACTGGGAATCCTGCTGGATATGCAAGAATCAATAAAGTCAGGACAGGAAGAGATTGTTCAGTCTGTAGAAGGCCACTAAAGCATATCTGACATCAAGAGAAGGTCATGTAAGTCAGGCCACATCCAGGACTGCAGTAGCACTTGTGCAGAGGAAAACAACACCACCATTACAGAAACACCTAATGAAATAAACATCACTCTGAAGAACTGCCCAAACTCCTGCTGAAAAGCCAAGTGACATTAGTATGTCCCCCTACTCCTCAGGAAACAGTTGGGCCTTGTCCCCAGCTGCAACGCCAACGGGGTAACTACAAGGGGAGAGAGGAGTGAGTATGTGAGTGAATGACTATACTGTGTGAATACTTACCTTTTGTTAATATTAACAGTTTGATTGCATTAATAAAAACTATTTAAGGAATAAAATTATTCATAGAAAGTCTTCAGATGTTGTGAAGTGTATCTCCCCCTGACTCAATCCCTCATTACAAAAACCCCAATTTATAATCCACCCAATACAAAGAAAAATAAGATATTTATACAGTGTATTTGCAACAAAAGAACAGTTCAGTGAAAAGTGGAAAAGAAAGGCTTCACAGTGATACTTCAATTAGCATAAATTCATTATAAGTATATCTAGGCTTTCAAATACACTGCCTTCAAATCAATGCTTCTGATGTCATTAAGTTGAAGAACATTATTACATCTTTGGTACTCAACATTCAGGGAGAGAATGTTGTGCAGCTGACAAGCATATTCAGCTGGCTTGGCTCCCAAATCTAACCCCAGGCTTCAAAGTGTTAGTGAAAAACAGTGTCGGCTTTACATATTTAAAATTTGCAGAAAGAGAAGGAAACAAAAAACTTGTATCTCCTTTGTAAAAAAGACTTAATGCAAATATTTAGAAACATATAATACTACCACGTCTTTTTCAAGACACAAAGAAAATCAGAACCAGCAATTCATATTCTTGTCTGAGTTTCTGCATCCAGAGAGTTTAAAGAAATTATTGCCTTATGATTTAACTCATATGGAAAGGATCATTTCCTTTATGAGTAGTAGTTTCATAATGGAAGCAAATAGCATGATATTATGGACTCTGCTAAGGCAACATTTTTATTGTGTTTTCTCCAAGTAAACATTTTTAGATTTCAAGTCAGATACTTTGGTACTAAAAAATGTAGCTCTACTGCCTAGTTTGTCTTTGTATTTTCAATAATGCATATTAAAACTCTTTGAGGAAGACAAAATAATAAAAAAAAGTAATAAGTAAATATATGATGAGTTAAAGTGGACAAGGGAATGGTTGTTTGTTGACAGCATATTAAAATTAAGTATTTTACATTTTATCATTCATGTACTGATTTGGTTTTTTATATATTTTCAAGGTTAATTTATTTATATATCTTTTCTGCTTTGCATTTTGTCAGAAAAGATTTGCATGTTATGACTGAAAATTCTTTCCTATTATATTTTTTCCCTTTCTGATGGGTGTCAATCTCTTCTCCCAGGCAACTAGCAACAAGACAAGAGAACATAGCCTCAAGCTACACCAGGGGAGGTTCAGGTTGGACATCAGAAGGAATTTCTTTATGGAAAAGGTTGTTAAACATTGGAGTGGACTGCCCAGGGAGGTGGTGGAGTCACCATACCCTGAAGTTTTTAAAAAAATGACTGAACATGGCACTTAGTACCATGATCTAGTTGATGTGGTGGTATTTGGTTAAAGGTTGGACTTGATCTTAGAGGTCTTTTCCATTCTGAATGATTCTGTGATTTTGTGATTCTAGTAATATTATCTCATCTTTTATGTTGTGTGCCAGATTTTTCCCTTCCTTGCACACTTATACTACTGTCTACAATTTCTCAGCAATCTTTTCTTTTCCTGGGACTTTATTTGTGGAGATTAGGAATTGGAAGAAATATTGCAGCATAGGATTTCCCATTTATTATTTCCTTTACTTGCTATATTTATTCAGTTCTAGAACTAATTTCAGTTCTGTGTAAAGTGCATAGTAATGTAGATGTGAGCAGCATAGAATCTACTTATTTTCCTCTATCAACACCAGAAAAATACAGAATGGCAAGAAATAGCAAAATAATTTCAAGTTCCAAAATGTGGCATTTTTCCCTTTTTCTTTTATTTTTAGTTTCTTTATTTGCTTTTAACAATAATGTAATATAAAATGGGAAAAAATAACCTCACAGAAAATACAAGTTTCTGTACAGTTTAGATTTCAGTATAATCTTTAAAGATGGATTTGGGGGATGAAGCATGAATTTTGTGATATAACAGGTTCCTGGGTTTCTTTTTTTTTTTTTTTTTTTTTGAATGCTTGCAGGTCAATCAAAATGACATTCCTGTCTCTAAATGCCTTGTTATCAATTGAGAAGACATAAATATTATCTATATGAATATATACATTAGACTAATTCCAAGACTGAGGAAAAATGTTACCCATAAAAATTATTTTTTCAGATGACTTAAAAGAATATGTTGAAATAATTTCACAGGAGGATTTCTGTTTTCTTTTGAGTATTGTTTCTGTACTTCATTTGGTGTTATAGAATTACAGAAAAACTGAATAATCCAGTCTGGAAGGGATTCTTGCCCAATCTCCTGCTCAAAGCAAGTTCAGCTTTGGGATCACCAGGCTTCATACACTCATAACTTCCCCTTACCTCCATAATGACTATGAGGCCTGAAAGCCCTTAATTCTTACAGTCCATAACTCATATTTCAATTAAAACAAGTTGAAATGAAAATTATTATTTTGTTGAGATAAAGGGTCACTTTTACAGCTCCTAATCTTGCATGACCTAAGCACAGTAACCTTGATTTACAATGCCATAAGCTGATATTTAAGCAGTGTTCATTCATTAAACACTCATTTTAAATTCCTCTGTAATAAGCATTTAGCTTGCCAAAGTCTTATACAATGTCATATATTTTTAGGCCATTGACATACAAAATTCCCTTGTACCACAGAAAAAAAAAAAATTGCATGACACTGAGTGTACAAGTTTCTGAAATGATTGGCCTTTGCAGCATTATAAAAAGCTTAACTCCTGTGAACAATCCTAAGGATCAAGTAATGCTCCCTTTGTACAGTGCTTTTATTAATGTCTTATGACCGAGTAGTGAGCAGCAATGCACTGCATGTACTGAAGCAGAACCTCAAGAAAAACACAGAATTTTTTGTTCCTGTGACTTTGGGTGCTTCAACACAGCTTCTGATCAGAGCTCTGGCTCACAGTTTGAATAAAAGATATAATTCATAGGGACTTCTAACAACTAAGGTTTTTATGTATGTATGTGAGCACAATCTTGTCTAACCAACACAATATCAGCATATAGGTTGGCTCTGTCTTGGCACAAAATGGAAAGAACACTACAATCCAATTGGTACTAGCAATTACTAGAAACTGTAACATGAGATGAACCCAACTGAGGGCAGAAAGGAGCAAATTTTAAGCTACTCCTTAAAATAGCCTGACCGCAAGTCAGACAGGAGTGATGATTAGGTTTACTGATTGTCATACAGAAATTCACAGCTTTTCAGGAATGTGCTGTATGCTACTGTGCTGAGTCTTGAGCAATCCTTGCTACAGAGACAAAAAGAGAAACATCTCAGGGAGGAACTAGGACACTGGTTCTTTTAATCACTGTTTATATTTTTATTTTCCTATCTTCCAAGTCATAACAGTGAAGTTTTCAGCCTCGGTGTGTAATCCATACCAGCACATGGACTCACATCACCAGTGAATGATACATTTATCACCCCCATTACTTTAAAGAAACATAGTGGTGCATGGGAATCACCAAAGGAGATATGCATTGGACAGTCTGTAAAAGATGCTTTAATGTAAATTTTCCTGGCTGGCAGAAATACAAAGCCAAATTAAAAACATTTTGTCAGTCTTAAACCAGATGTACATGCCCTACACAGACAGCCACAAAACCCTAGGCTCTAATGTACAGAGAGGTGTCAAGAAAAGGAAGGTTTCTTCAGCAGAACTGAATCACTAGATGATAATTCTATTTCCTTTACAAGGAAAACAAATTTGGTATGTTGTAACATTTTTTATTTGGCAATTAAAGCACAGATTAAGACAACATTTCCATATTTTCTTTCTGACCCTGTAGTCATTATAGAAGGGCATTGTTTATGATTCTAAATCTGTTTTCATCTTTTCCTCCCCAGTCCACCTCAGATGAAATTCTTTTACCATAGAAAAATTATAATTCTTCCTGGGAATAAAAAAATTAAATAAATAGACTGTCAATCCGTACCAATTACCCTCAAAAAAAAAAAAAAAGGCTACAGAATTATTAGGAACCATGGCTTCATAACTTTAGATATACTAGCCAGAAAAATGACAGCCTCTCCCTGTTCTTGTCTGTAACAACTCAAGTAGGTTAGAGCATGGTGCTAAAAGCACCAAGGTTGTGGGTTTGATCTCTTTGTGGGCGATTCACTGAAGAGTTTGCCTTGATGATCCTGGTAAGTCCCTTCCAGCTCAAAATATTCTGTGATTCTGTTATGTGTGAAACACATAAACTTTTTCTCTTTTCCTACTTCCCACTGTGCATTACTGTGAGCTGTAAAAAACAGTGTCAGAATGTTTTTCCTCAGTAAATCCTATATACACAACAACTTGAAGAAATTCCACTCTAGCTAAGTGTGAAAGGTGATGTTTTCAAGTACTGGATAAGCCACTCACACAAAAGAGCTCTACAGAGCAATCTACAAGAAGAAATAAAGCAGTCAGGGTCAGAGTTTATGTACTCCTTTTTTAGTCCCTTCTCACCGTAATGAGTGTGCAATAGTTCTAGCTCAGTTAACCCTGTCTTATTTTAGCTAGACTTTATTTGATCCAAAAATAAAGTGACTTTTCTTCAGATATGAGATAAGGCCCTGTGACCTAGCTGTAAGAAAGCAAAGAGCAGAAGCATGACAAGACTACATTATTTCTGAAAGCACAAAGAAATAGCAGTGTGTGCCTGGAGACATTTGTGTGGAAGTTAGGTGTGTGTGAGCCACTCATAAGCTTGGGCTCCAACTGGAGGCACTTATTAAATGGAGTGTATATGGCTGTAGAAGAGCACCTCCTCGGGTTTTTTGTTGTTCAGCCACCCTCCCTCCCACCATGGCTGGGCTGCCATAGCAATTGTTTAATTCCTTCTTTTCCAGGCTCAGGCTTCTCACCCTGTGGGTACTCCATTCCCTTTCCTCATCCTGGTCGCAAGTGTGCCACCTCCTCCACACATTCTGACACTTATTTCTATTACCTTTTTAACATGTGTCCTTTTTCACATGAAAGTCCTGAAGAGATAAAACATAAATGTCACACAAAAACTCTTCTATGTTTTTGGGGTTTTTTGTTGTTGTTTTTTTTTTTTTTTCCCCAGTTTGTGAAAGAAAGCACAAAAAAATTATAATCTCTGATTTTTCTAAACCTACACCATATAGCTTGCCTTTGGCCTCTCCACAGTGCACATCATCCTGCCAAGCAAGCCTTAAATGACTTAATTGATATTAATAAATAGACATTTAAGCAGACTTACAGCATGTTATTTTACTGCATCTTATCTGCAGTATCATCTTCTATCTCACCTAAGCAGATTAGTATTTTTGGATTTCAGTCATATGGATTCCTCAAGAGACAGGCATGGAACCAAATAACATCAGTTTTTCATCACACACAACCGCCACACAACTAAAAGCCACAAAACTACTCTGTCAAAGTGACTTGTAAACTCTGCACACAAATACATAAGCTTAGAGAGGGAAGTTTCCAGAGCTCCATGGAATAACCAGAAAACTGGAAAAGTACCTTTTCCTGATACTGTGCTCTCTATGAAGTTTCTAAATTTGGAACTAAGTTTGAATTAGAATTTGAAGTGAGTTTAAGATGTAATAAGTACTTGTGAATAATTTCATAAGTTGGGGTTTCTGTGATCGAAGTATCTCCTTGCTTTATGCTTCACCACACACAGGAATGGATACTGGTGTATAATTCCACAATATACAGACTTTCAACTGCAAAGTGTGATAATTTATGAGTAAATTTCGCTGTATTTCCACTTTTATTGTTCAGAAGAAGATAATAAAAAACCTCTAATTATTTCTAGTTTTGTATGAGACATGCTTTAAACTGAAAAGTGTAAAAGTAGAAAGTACTCAAAATACATAGGCAAACTTAAAGCAAGCTGTTCTTCATAATGGTTTATCTCTTGACAGAAGTTTACAGTGACTGTGTAGAATTAGAGAGAACAAAATATCACAGTGACACTTCTGAAGCATGTGGAAAGCTTTTTGCTGCGATAAAGAAATGACTGGGATAGACCAACTGTATATTTCAGAGGAAAAAATCCCAACAAATTATTTAATATGGGTAATGTACAGAACTACTACCCAAATAACAAGAAAATTTACTATCCAACAGTAGACAAAAAAAAAGTTTGTGTTTCCGCTCCTTTCCTTCTGAAAAACAAGTAAAAAGAAAAGGTCCGGTTACAGCACTATGTTGATCAGCCATGGTGAAAAATACAAGTTATTACTATAACCAACAGATCTGTTTTTTCCTTGAAATCATAAGCTACATATCAATTTAAGTTCACAGTGGGCACTTAGAGGAAACCAGGAAGGTTCAGAAATATCTGTAGATTTTCTAATACTGAGGAACTTTCTCTGTATTTTAGACCATGCAAAAGTCAAATTCTCCAAGCTAAAAGCAAACCCTCCACAAACACACAGAGAGGGAGATAACTAATGTCTATTTAATATGTTGAAAATTTCCTAAACTTAACATAAACCTTTAAATCTCCAGTCAGAAAATTATGGTAGATAATAATGTTACTGAATAAAGTACCTTAATAATCCACCAATAACCTCATTGCAGTTTTGACTTTGAAAAATATATTTTGCAAACATACTTTAAAAAGTCTTGAACAAATCCTGGCAGAACAATGTTTTTGACATTGTTTTGACACATGAGCAGTAATTTGTGTTATATTTTTGTTATAGCAAAGATCCATAGCTATAAGGAGCATTCTGTTCCTGTCCACCACCCTTATTTTTGGAACAGAACTGTGTTTAACTATGACAGGACTCTTTGATCACATGCATGTTCATCTTCATCAGCTTGGTAAAAAAATACAATCAGAAAAATGTATGCCCCAAATATTATAAATCCTAAGAGCTATCCCAAAGAAAATATGAAGCAATTGATTTCAAAACCCTGTAAAAGCATGAAATCAAGATACTCTTGAATGAGAAATGCCCTTGTATACTAAAAGAAAAGAAAATTGCTTTAGATATTTTGGGGCCACACAAGAAATGTCCTGTTAGTAGCCTGTTAATTTTCATTAAAGTGGCCATTTTTAACTCACACCAAACAGCCAGTGAAAGATTGAACTACGACCTGGCCCAAAAGAGAGAGGTTTTCCTTTCTTCAATTGTATACCATCTATTAAATTGCTATTGAATTTAAAACTACACAGATCTGAGTATTCTCATTTTATATACCATTTGTTTGCTTTCAGGCACTCAGAATATTTAGCTACCTGTGAATAAATGTCAAGAGAAGTAAAATAATATTGTTTCACTTTCAAATCAATGCACCATCTTTTGTAAGTCCTCCATTCCATATCCCACTGGAAAGACCCTTCTTACTGCTAAGAGCCTGGAGAGATGTGTATAAACTTTTCACAGTATTTGGTCTGGCCTGCTTCTCTTTTTCAGAAGTTAATCATGATCATTTACCAATCTCTAGTGAAGCTTGGCTCCTGAGTCTAAAGTGCTTATATTCCATAGGTTAGAGCCAATATTGCCTACCTATTTTGAAAGTATTGCAAAACTTCTGTAAATCATCCTAGGTTCTGCGTGTTTTTTTTAAAAAAAGATAGCCAGTTATAAATATTTATAATTGAGACAACTTTTTTTTAGCAAATTTATATGGATTCCATATAATCTTGTCATATTGAAGACCTTAACTTTTCAAAAGCNTTGAAAGTATTGCAAAACTTCTGTAAATCGTCCTAGGTTCTGCGTGTTTTTTTTAAAAAGATAACCAGTTATAAATATTCATAATTGAGACAACTTTTTTTTAGCAAATTTATATGGATTCCATATAATCTTATCATATTGAAGACCTTAACTTTTCAAAAGCTAAATTTTAGAAGAAAACAAAAATAGAAGATACACAAAATTGCTCATGGCATCCTATATTGTCTCAAAAAAGTGTCTGTAACTGTCTGCTAAGTTTTTTACAGGAGATAATGTGCAATATTTATCTTCTCTGTTAGATAGATGGCACTTTAGATAGAGTTTTTCATTTTTGAAATCCTCATTTCAAGAATATTCTGTAAACCTTCAAATTTGAACTTCTATTCAATAATTTTAGTAATCACTCTGGAATATGTCTTCATAGAAAATACTTTTTTATGATCAACATTCTTTGTTAAAGAATTAACATTGCATATACTTTGTTTCTTGCAAAAATTTGAGAGAAAGATTGCTTTTAAAAAGTCAAGGGAATTGTCACCTATAATTTTCTTACATATCAATATCCTGGCATTCTTTTAAATCATGTATTCTGTGCAATTGACAGAAAGTGTTAGATAATGCAGATCTGAAACATGTAACAATGATAAAGACAGTGAATAATAGCTCAGTGGTAGATTTATTTTGGGTTTCAGTAACATTATCATCCTATTTAAACATCATATTTCCTAGATTTTCCAAAACGCTTTGATGTAGAAAGACTCCTTTTTTCCTCTTGTCAATGCTGCACATGCAAAGAAAATGAACTGAAATATATGGCGTTTGAATAATCAAGCCATTAAAGTTAGCAATACTCCTTTATTAAAACATCTTGAGTTTGGTTTTAAAATTCATAGTTTATTTGAAGAAAATTGTCAGCATCGTATTCATATCAGATTTGAAGGGG
Source organism: Illadopsis cleaveri (assembly GCA_013399915.1). Taxonomy (NCBI): domain Eukaryota; kingdom Metazoa; phylum Chordata; class Aves; order Passeriformes; family Timaliidae; genus Illadopsis; species Illadopsis cleaveri. Next base: position 46,629 of record VXBB01017316.1, read on the forward strand.
CACTAATTTGTTATTCAGATTCACAGAACTGCCTTTAGTGTAATGTTCAACAAGCCCACAAGCTAATAAATGTTAAATAAATAAATTATTCTGATTTACAGCACATCTCCTTAAAGCAAATAGATGAGATGAAAGATAAGGGGAAGGAGCTCAAAAGTAATTTCATCACAGTAAGTATGTAAAAATTGGAATGCTTTATCTGGTCAATATCTCAAGCTTTCAAACCTCTTAAGTTTAAAAATGTCCAGGATGACTTTATTTGTAAGGCACTCATGAAGGAGTTTTGAGCTGAAATTTTTATGAAGGAGTCTATCACATGTAGCTTGATTTGACTTATCTAATTCTTACTTTTAAAAACATATTTTTCTTTTGAGCAAAACTGGACTCCATATTGTATGCTTATTTTGGTGTTACAGCTATAAAGAAATTGGCCCTTTTCAAACAACAATTTGCATGTTCACATTTTTATTTTCCCATATGAATGCCAGGTAAAATTTCAGGTACAAAACAAGCTTTAAGTGAAAATTTGAGCAGTTAAATCTTTAACTACATTAATGAAAGAAAAAAAAAAAAAAAGTGCTTTTTTTTTTTTTTTTTTTTTTATTTGGGAAAATTTTAATACCAGGCATTAGTAAGGATCATTTAAGTAAAAAGCAGAAAAGGAAATGGGAATTTCTAATTATAAAATCTTATGTGTGGTCTGTCTAGAGATGGACAAGGTAACTGTAGATTTTGACATGAAATTCACCCACTTGGTGCCTCGTTGACTCTGGGTACAAGATGTGCTTTTGAAGTGCACAAGTATACCACAAAATATACATAGCACAGGAATATAAAGCAGCTATAAGGACACTGAACAGTGGTTAACATACTCACAGACAGACAGTAAGGAATGTCAATGTACTATACCAAGCAACAGTGTGCCCTTCTATGCCCCACTTTTTTAAGACATGTAAGCAGTCTGCAATGAGGTGAGGATGGGGTGGATTCTCCCACTCCCTGAAACAGCTCCCTAGAATTGCCTAGTCACCACCTTTCAACTTCTAGAAACCAGAAATTATCTTACTAGAGATATAACTACTCTGAGGTCATGATAAAAAGTAGTGCAGAACCATTCAATCCTGATCTCCCACAGAGCAGATAAATCTTGTGCATATGTCTAGTTCTGCAAGTAATATATTGCTTAAGAAAAGGAACATCCTGGTCATGTTTTAAGCAGAATTCTCAGTCCTGTCCTTTTATTTTGTTGTAAATGTAAGCTGATGGTATCACTCTCACCTTTAAACCTCCTCTTAAATGCAAATAAATGTTATCATGTGTGTTAAGCAGCTGTTGCTTAATGTTTATGGAAATCTTTGTAGTTTATCTCCTGTTCGGCAATTTTTTAAGATGTAAGGCTGGAGCTGCAGATCACATTTTATTTGGAACACAACCTTGTATTTTGCACATCCTAATCTGAACTTTGCTTGAAACTAAGTAGGGGGCACCTCCAGAAACGACCTCCAGGAGACTACTAAAGACCTCCAAAGAGGCCCATGCAGATGCAGTCAGAAGTACTGCACAAGGTAGCCCAGGCTAAATGACTGCATTATGTAGGTGGTGACTATGTATTAGATAGGAGGGTTTATGTAAATTGTAGTTTGTTGCTGCGCGTGTCCCGCTGGTCAACCCGCGTTCGGCTGGGCAGCCCGGTCAGCCCCGACACGCCTCAACAGGATCACAGTGTGGGCTCTTGGCTCTGCAGAACCTCGGCTCTCACTGCTATGATCATGGCATTGACGAAAGAGGGGACTCTCGGAGGTGAAGAACAAAGGTTTATTGGGGAGCACAAGGGAACCGCTCACCCTAGGTCTGGTTCCTCAAGAGAGACCCCGTACCTGGGCTCCGGGGGGGGTTTTGTTCAGGGCTAGCTGGAGGGGTGGATACAAACTTTACACCAATGGGACAAAACTGGGGAGCAGATACCAACTGGGTTACATAATTCAGAACAAATCAAAGGTGCACTGGGGAGGGGTCTCAGGGGTCCTGCCAGCCGCTGGGCAGATTTCTTCCAAGTTTCTGGACTTAGGGGACAGGACGTCCAGTGACCGACAGGGAAAAAGACACTTTGGGAGGATGGACAGAGAGAATCACAGGAAAAAGGGCCAATGGGGAACAGTCTCTGGGCAAAAGAGTGAAAACAGCCCAGATCATAAATCAACTTCTGACGAGAAAACTTCGAGGCAGCAAGGGGCCCATCTTAGGTACATAAAACTAAACTAAACCTACAATAAAAAATGTTAAACAAAATCCTACACCCCCACAGTAGTTCATTAATTCTTTTTGCTTCCTCCCTGGCATGGTCAATTTGTGGAAAATTTACACCCTACACCCTGCACAGAATAAACAATGTCTTCTTTTTAAACCTGAGTAATGTTCCACATTTAGAGAATTACCAAAATTTGGCAACATTAGGATAAGGCTATATTATAAGATACAATTAATTTTCTGCATGGCTCATTCTCCTCCATTCTGCTGCAGGTCAAAGACCTACTGAACTCCTACAAAAGTTTTCTTTTAATGACAAGAAAAATGAAATAAAGTATCTTGTTCTGTAATTTTTTTATTACTGCAAGAATTTGCAATGTTCAATCACTCTAATATGTAGGAGGGTAGTACTTTTTCAACCTGTTACTGTCTGTCTACAATGTGTTTAATTTCCTATTATCAAGGGCATAATAAAAAGCTAAATGACTTTTCTAGGAAATGTACTTTTAAACATTGGTGAAACCCTGGGTTTTGTCTGATCTAAACCAAAACGGAAATGCTTTCTTGAAGTGAAGCAGAACATTGCCCATTCAAACCAGTGGAGGACTTGATTTCAAACATTTTCTTATCCAAACACAAGAGTGATTTTTTCTATAGGGAGCAATTTGCTGTACAGTATTTTTTTCCTTATTTCTCAATGATGCTTCCAAAAAAACCTCTCATAGAACTCATCATTTACTTGCAATACCTGCAGACTTATCATTGCTTTCAATGGCAGCAGTAGGTATAGAAGAGATTATTATTTCTGTAAATTTTATGAATATCTGTCATATAACTTGAGCCACATAAATTCTTGTCCAGAGTTTTAGAACCAAGTTCTGTAAGCTCTGCCTGTGATACAGGATGAGAAGGTGTTCAAACCTGTAATGAAAACCCAGCAAAGATCAGAGCAGAAGAAACATTCTTCAGAGAAATTTGCTAATTTGAAATGCTGCAACTGGAACTTAAAACACCTAAATGTTTTGCAGAGTATGTGACAGCTTTGAGCACCTACATTCTACGGATTTTTGTGGATCTGGGCCAACATAATTAAGAATTCTAACTGATCCCACACAGCAGTTCCAATGAATTTTAACTCCCATTTCAGCTCTCTAACCATGTACAAAGTAATGGACCCAAGGGAAAGATATAAATCCCTGTATTTAAGGCCAGACTGACCTAACTGTCAAGAGTTGGGGAGAAATTCTATCTGGAAATGTTATGTCTTAATTGTCTCTTGCAGAGATTCTTGAGCTTTACTGTGAAGCACTAACCAGCAAAATGATTAGTTTGATTCAGAAAAGCATTGCCTGTGCCAATGTCTGAGTTTTTCAGCTACTAGTCACAAAACCTAGTAGATAATTCTCAGCTGCCTAAGTACAAACTGTAAGAAATAAAAAGTTAAAATATTTTTATAGTTAAGGAATTGTATTCAGTAAAATGTTTTTTCTACTAAGAATACTAGAAATGAAAGGGTGTTTTTGTTAGTGTTATAATGATCATTAAACAATCTTCTCACTATATGCTTACTATTCTACATTTATAAAAGAATGAATGCAGAGTGAGATTTTCGATATATAATTGCTCTGAGGTACTCCAGTGTGATCAGGGAAAAACACCTCCAAACACAAAATTTCAATGTGGAATCAAACAAGAAATGTTTCTTGATTTAAGAGGAATTTTTTTAGGAATGTGGTTTGTCATGCATAGCATGCAATTTGTAATAACTACTTTCGTACTGTCTTTTAAAATTGGAAATTATGTAAGATTTTTAAGATCTTAATGCAGGATAAATATTGATACCTGAAATGTTTTTACACTGTTTTTTGTTTTTGTTTTTGTTTTTGAACAGTAACACTTTTAAAACATGTTTAAAAAAAATGCTAATGTAGAAACTAGAACTGCCTAAGTGCTGTCAGCTAAATATACAGTGGAGGGAACCCCAAACTTTTATCCATATAGTTTGCATGTGAACCTTTTTTGGATTCTGTTAGCTGTGCAACATCTACAAAGATTACCAAGTCTGATTGTTATTTTAAAATTAAACAGGATAACAAGCCATATTTCAAATAAGAAAGTTTTGGTTCAAGGATTATTACCTTTCAATAAGATCAATAAGGTAATCACTACAGATCAACACAGTACCTTTACTAGTCAGCATTCAGGAAACAGATTTATTTAAGATTCATTTAGTTACTTTAATATTGAAGACTTCATAGTGATTTAGTTCTTTGAATATATTTATAGGTAAGAAACAATAGCCCTTATGGGACTGGTGTGTTTGCTATTACCTATTGGTTCCTTAGGGTTTAGTTCTAGCAAAATTTCCCTATACACTTCATTATTGTTGTGTGCTCATTATTGCTCTTGTCTTGTTGGACTTCTGAGACTCTAGAACACATGCATTGAAGGAATATGCTTTGCCAGTTGGGGCTGTCATTATCCATCTTTTACACTCCTTAATTCCTACCAGAACATTAGCCTAAAAGACAAGTTGTCTAGATTGGAGAGGAGAGTTAAAATAGGACTGGCATCTGGATTCAGGTAAATCCTGAGCAGATGACATAAATGCTGAAATAATGAAGAGAATTCTGAAACATGAAAAGTCCAAATTTTCAGCAAGGAATGATGAAGCTAGGGAAACCATGTTTTGGGGGCGCTTTTTATTTCTTATCTTTTGCCTTTTTTCCTTTTTAACAAGAAAGAAATTTTTCTATAAACAGATAGACAGGAAAAAATTTTGTTCTGTGCCACGATCACTGTGACAAGTTAGGCTACAAAAACTCTGTGGGAAATACAGTCTTCTTAATCTTTGCTCTTCTTCCTCCTGAATTACTAGAAAGAGTTAAAAAACAACCAAAGTTAAAAACAGATCAAGAACACAGGTTTGGCTGCAAAACAAAAATGAGATCCAAAGCTTCTCATTAGTTTTGGTTTTTTGATTTTTTTTTTCCCCATGAAAAATACAGTTACTGGCTTTTAATTCAGGTCCCATTCAATATCTTCATGTTGTTAACATAATCAATTCTATCCTTATACTGCGCAAGAAATGCAATTTTGGGAAGACNTAGGACTGGCATCTGGATTCAGGTAAATCCTGAGCAGATGACATAAATGCTGAAATAATGAAGAGAATTCTGAAACATGAAAAGTCCAAATTTTCAGCAAGGAATGATGAAGCTAGGGAAACCATGTTTTGGGGGCGCTTTTTATTTCTTATCTTTTGCCTTTTTTCCTTTTTAACAAGAAAGAAATTTTTCTATAAACAGATAGACAGGAAAAAATTTTGTTCTGTGCCACGATCACTGTGACAAGTTAGGCTACAAAAACTCTGTGGGAAATACAGTCTTCTTAATCTTTGCTCTTCTTCCTCCTGAATTACTAGAAAGAGTTAAAAAACAACCAAAGTTAAAAACAGATCAAGAACACAGGTTTGGCTGCAAAACAAAAATGAGATCCAAAGCTTCTCATTAGTTTTGGTTCTTTGATTTTTTTTTTTCCCCATGAAAAATACAGTTACTGGCTTTTAATTCAGGTCCCATTCAATATCTTCATGTTGTTAACATAATCAATTCTATCCTTATACTGCGCAAGAAATGCAATTTTGGGAAGACAACTTACTTAATAAGAACAAGTTTCTTGCTTATAGCTGTCAAGTCTGCCTTTCCAGTGAAACCTAATTCCTCAATAGTCATCTGCTTTCTTACAGGCACATATTCTCTCCTGGTACTCATTCAAAATACTGTTGATGTATTGTGGAGGCACAGAATTCTTCCTGCTTAAATTTTCTGCAACTCTGGTGCTTCTAGATTTCCATCCTATGTTCAATGGACAGTTACCATAACAATGGATAGTTACCACAATATTATCAGGCCCTTGTTTTGTTTGTTATTGCTTTTCTGAACTATAGTTCAAAATAGTGACTCTCTTTCAGTTAAGCAGAGATTTTAAAGAAATCTTTTTATTTATGCAAGCTGGCCTTAGAAATGTGTATTCCAAACAAGAACTGATCCCTTAATGTTTGTTGATACAAAGGAAACAAGCTAGTTCTAAGCAGAAGTGGAATTCACAGCTGTTTAATAAAATAAATTGAAGTTTCATTAACAATGAATCTATCATGGAAAAAAAACATTTTCAAAATGTCTCAATGGAGAAAGCACCGGAAGGAGCAAGGTTATTTTAGTTTTTCCATATCCTGCATTAGCAGTACACCCATTGTAATATTTAATTACAGTTTAGCCTATAGTTATATTAGACATCAAAAAAAATTAAAAAACAAACAAACAAAAAAACCAACAAAAACTAGGGGAAAAAAAGTTTAGGGGAAAAAAAATCAACATTTGTCATTGGATATAAGGAATAGCTCTGATATGGGAATCATTGAAGAGTCCTGGTCTATTTAGCTTTTGAGAAAAAAAGATGGAGATTTGGAAGGACAGAAGTAAAAAAAACAACTTAATAAATATCCATGAAATCGGGTGTTGTGCAGAGAATACAAATAAGAGATAATAATTGTTATAAATGAAATCGAGANACATATATTATGACAATAATTTAAATATTGCATTATTAAAATAAAAAGATTACACCAATAGAAGTCAAAATTTTAAAAAAATATGCAAGAAGCTAATAATGTTCTTTCCCCAGGCACGGGATTTCTGAAACCAATTGCCAAAGGACCATATGATAGAAATATATTAGAAAGGATATCAGACACATTTTCAAGGATAGGATTTTTGATTCTAAGGCAATCTATAACTTAGAAAGTCTGCAAATGGATGAATGCTGGAACCTGCGAGGTTAATGAGAAACCACTAGATCAATCGTTGCCATGAATTTATTTTTTCTAAAAATATCCAGGGTGATGATGAAGGCTGACTTGTGTTCTAATTCACAAGGAAAGAAAATAAAGTTTGATCAGTCATGTAATAAATATAGAGGTAGAAAAATTTGTGTAGCATAAAATATGTTTTATATAAAATGAATCGGGAAACTTGTAACCTGACTGTGATTGAGCTCAGGTGTGTCCAGCAGCGAAACTCGCTTATCAGATCCAGTCTCCGAGAAACAATAAGCCTGGCCCAGGAACATTTGCAACCAAAAAGAGTTGGCCGACTCCGAAATGCTTCTCAATCACTGCCTTCTACAGGTCGTCAACACCTGATATGGATCGGGAGTTGGACTGCATGACAATCAGCGGTTCCTGGAAACCTATTCAGCAGCCTGAGCCTAGAGAGGAAACCTTTTCAGACCTTGAAGTATCGGACTTGCATATGAACACTATACCAGACCTTACAATAAACCTTGCCCGAGGATACAAAAAACCCTATAAAAACCGGACCCCAGAGACTGTACGGTGTGGATAGGGTGGATCAGTCTCTCAGAGGCGGCCACTCTACCACCCACACAGGTGTTGTTTTTCTTTTATTGTGGCTTTTCCTTTTGGTGATGGGATTGTTTTAATGAATTGTTGATAATTTTTGATTTCGCTTTTCATTTATAACAAGTCACATTGGTAGAAAAAACAAAGCCCCTGGAAATACTTTTCCATTGTATAATCATTGTATAACAGAGATGGAGTGTGGGATGAGGCCAAAGATGTCAGCGTGGTCACAGTGCTGTTTTCCAACACAGTGATTTCTGTGTTTCTTGTGCTAATTGTAACATCTCACAAACTCCCAGATTGTTCACTTTCTGCCTAATTGGTTTGCAGTAACATATTCTACTTTGTTCTGTTTTGGCTAATCATAATTATGTAAAGAAATCATGGCATTAGCATTCTCTCGATGCATTAGTAATATGTTGATCATCAAAATATATTAATATCTTTGCACAAAAATGTATTCTATTTTTCCTTTTATTAAGTTTCCTGGCTCATTTTTGTTTCAAGAGCTGTTATTATAGAATGAAAAAATAAGTTTCTTTACCAAAAGTCAGCATAGTTTCTATAAGTGCTGGAAGACCTGATCACTTATCCTGCACAGTACTTCCATGTGAAACACATCAAAACAGGAAAACTGCACTCAGTTTCAGGATCCAAAATTGAAATCAGTCTAGGAAATCAACCTAAAATTTTTGAATTGCTGTCCAGTAGGTCAGACAGTGGCAGAAAAAGGTCAGATTGCAATGGAGTTGCTCATGTAAATACAGATTATTTTACTGAAAAGGTGATTCAGCTACAGATCCTAAGCTATTAACAGAAACTGACACTGAGAAAACTTATACTGTCATGATGTCAAAAGCATATGCTAATGAAAAATTTATTTATTTTAAAAAACAACCAAAACAAACAAACAAAAACCCCCATAAACGTGGGATTAACATTCAAATAACATCACAAACTGGCATTCAATTAATTGCAAGGGAGCTGCATCAGTCTTTTATTATTCCGAAGTATCCAGTCATTAGCAAGCCAAAGCATTAGTTTGCAACAGTTTCACAGTGGTGACACATGACAATACTCCTGTCCAAACACGATACAGGTATTATTTTCTTCACCTTTTCATCAAAATCCTTCACCTTTTCCTTTCGACAGTCACACAACAGTAAGAAATGTGAGAATCCTTATGCCTTTGCAAACTGCCAGATTTAGAGCATCCATCCTCTTCCACAGCAGTTATATACCGAGATCTCATTACAAAACTGCTTCTTATAACAACATTACGTAAGAAATGCCCCAGGCGGTGCCAGCGGCGCAGGGCCCGGCTGAGCCCCTCAGCCACGGGCGAGCGGGCGAGAGCCCCGGGGAAAGCCTGGGCAAGGGAGGGCAAAACGCTGCCCGGCAGCCAGGGCTGAGCCAGGGGAACCGAGCCACAAACAGCCCTGCCAGCCCCGAGGGGACAGCGGGAGCGGGGACGGGGGCAGCAGAGACCCGGCAGGGATGGCCCTGCGGCCTGGGAGAGACCCCGGCGGGGCAGCGCTTTCCCTGCGGGGCATAGGAAAGATCCACGCTACAGCAGGGGGGAAGAGAAAAAAAAAAA
>VXBB01017316.1:55910-70463 GCA_013399915.1 Illadopsis cleaveri
AAAAAAAAAAAAAAAAAAAAAAAAAAAAAAAAAAAAAAAAAAAAAAAAAGAAAGAAAAAAAAAATGCAAGGAGGAAAAAATAGCAGAGAGGAGCTGCTGTGGACTGACAGCAGCTCCGCATTCCCCATCCCTCTGCACCACTTGGCTTGATGAGGTGTAGCACTCAGGAGAGAAGGAGCAAAGCTGGCCCTGAGAACAGGGAAGGGGTGAGTGTCAGGAGGGTTTTCTCATATTTCTCTTTGTTTCTCACCAAGTTCTGCAGTTTTAATTGTCAATAAATGCATTTTTCCCAAGTCGAATCTGTTTTGCCCATGTCAGATAAGGGATCTCCCTGGATTTATCTCGATTTTTTTACTTTATTTTCTCCCCTGGCTTGTTGAGGAGGGGGAGTAATGTAGCAGCTGCGTGGCATATGGCAGCCAGCCAAAGTCAGCCCTCCACAAAAAGTGTGGTTAACCTTGTAACTATCTACTTATGGAAATCAAGCACATATTCCAAAATTTGCAGTGCTCAGTAATTTAAAACTATTCTCTTTATAAGAAAACAATATCCCCAAAATGCTGTCAAAACCACATAAGCACTCTATAGATAATTCCTAGTTATAATTATAATTAATAGCATTTTATAGGGTGACTATATTTACAATAAGACTTCAAGAGACAGCGATAAAATAGCCTCTATTGTCTATTTGATGCTCTAAAATCTTCACTTTTTAAAAAAGGTTCAGTTTTAAAGGTAATTATTAGCTTCAGCTAATCAGGAAACATACTCTTGTGAACAGAAACATGACTTCTCTAATTTATTTTTCTAGTAGTTTAACAAAGAAACAAGATCATTTCTATGCCAAAAAAAATACATCAGGTAAAGAAACGGAATTGTCTCCAGCAGTGTCACTAGTGTCTGGATCAGCACCTTGTCTTTGATTTGTAAAGACTAATCTATTTGCAAGAACCAAATTGAGGTCTTGATTTAATAGTTCCACCAGATATATAAGAAAATTAAAGACCTTCCATTCACTTGTTATGAAATATTTTTACTTTGCCAAGTATTCTGTTGAGAATGTGAAGACATGTATCAGCAAAATATACTTCTCTCACACATAACTCTGCATTTGGAGAAAAGATTAACCCCCTGTCTCAAATGTCCTCAGAGGGTTGGAGGTTGCTTCACTGCAAAGATACCTGGAATCCTAAACCTGCCTTTTCTTTTCCTAGTACCAATCTTGAGCCTTCCCCTCCTGCAGCTCTGCTGGGGGACCTTCTAGGTTTCATGAGTTCTGCTGGTATTTTTTCTTTTGACAGTTACATTAGTTCTCCACAGTTTCTATAATGAAAGGTGAACAAGGTCTATTCTGAGTTCTTTCTAGGGCTGGGATTCTGTAAGATATCAGAGACAATCCTACAGGATATAAATACATATCTTGCACTGATCTTTTCAGCTAGTTTCAGTGTTCACCCCCTCTCTGGCTGTGCTATTCAGGATCTGCTAGGGAAAGCTGTGATCTCTTTTCCTTGTATCAGTACCAACTCTCAGTCTTTCTCTACAGCTTGATCATACACCTGTGGCTGCTTTCTAGTGTTGCAAGACTAGAGGCTTTTGAGCCTATTTAGCTTTTGAGTCTTTTTCTATCAAATAAGTATTTTTGGATGGAAGACAGTTTTTTGCTAAAACATAATGCATGATCTATTTCAAGAAGTTCACCAATTTCTAATATATGCCCAGAAAAACATGGTTGTGAAAGGGTAATGGCTAGCCATATAAAACAGCTTTAACTCCCTTCACGTTTTGCTTAATCATTTTCTTAAGGGCATTCATGTTTTTGTGGTCCCAATAAAGGTTAACAGAGGTCTGCTGTAAGAAATGTTAGCTCTGTTTAGCCTTAGCTTGTTGTCAGGTCAGTCCAAATAGAGGAGAGGAAGTTCAGCAGCATAGTCCCAGATTCCTTATTTCCCATTTTTTCAATTTTTTTTTTTTTTCCTTCTAAAAAATACATATATTGCATTGACTATGGTCTTCATGCCCTTTAATAGCTTAGTATTTACTTAAACTAAAATTTAGCCTTAAATGCTTTAATAATTTTACTTTTCCTGACAGAGACACTGAGAAAGCTTTTGCCCGTTATTTATTTCCCTGAAATGTAGTACAGCCAGCTTTTGCCAATTGATATTGCAGTGGTTGACATATATCACCAGCTCTCAGACACCTTCTCCTGTCCACTGTTACTGGGCAACAGCATGTCTGGTGCTGCATTGCAATGGCAGACATTCTGATCACTATTTCTATGGAGCTGAGTGGCTGACATTTTTCTATACTTTGTCCATACTAAAAGCCTTTGGCTTAATTCAGGAAAAGAAATTTGGCATAGGTTTGTTTCATATACAGTACTGCAACATGGATGCAGTCTGGCCCCAAACTGACATAATGGTGAGAATTTTACATTTTGAAATTGTTTCCTGGTTTTCTGTTTCTTTTTTCTTTTCTTTTTCTCTTTTTTTTTAAATATATATTTTTTTCTATTTCCAATTAAATCATATAACATTATTCTCTTCTAGAGGATTTCTGTTTTTTGTTCAGGTGTGCAAATGCATATTAATTCCAACAGCAGCAGTACAAATTTAAAAAGGAGGCAATATTTGCCTTAGCTCCCAGGTATGAATCAGTAAAAATAGACAGAGAGCTTTAACCTCCTTCTCCAGATAATCGTGGGTGGGACACATGCTGGTTTAGACACCTGCTGTAATTTACAATAGACTGAAGATACCTCCAGCTGTGCCATGTGTTGAACACCTCAGGGGAGCACTGCAGAAGCTGACTGCCATCATGGCACGGAAGAGTTTTTCCCTGCTCTCTGCTCTTGATCTTTATCACCTTCGGATCATGACTCTGATGCTCGCTGCCAACAAGGTGAGTGATGTAAGAACGAATACCACAGCACTATCTCAAAAAATCCTGTCAGGCTGGGTGTTCTGCTAGTTTAGGGTCATTTTATTTAGGGTCATATGAAGAAGTGGAGGAGAGTATGGAAAAAAAGGAAAAGCCATGCTGTGATAAAGCAGCTGAACTTTGGTGCTTTTAGGCTCAAGTTCAATCAGTAATGTTGTGTTGACTACTTAAAGACCATTACATAATATGCAATATTTACATGGACTGTCAGGCCAAAGAGAAGCAAGACAACATGTCTTTTCCAGTTACTTTTGGTGCACTTATAAATACAGAACAGTCAAATGCACTGTAAAATACACTGAAAGATACATAGTAAGGCTGTAATTCTAATGGAAGTGTTCTGACAGACAGGTAAAGGGGACAGGGAAGACATAGTTGTTTCCTAATGGAACTTTAGAACTTTGACATAGAATTATGTCAATGAATTACAGTCATATCTTTCTTTCTCATTCACACAATGCAATTTAGTTTAATAATATGTGGAAAATGAAGTATTGATGACAGTAAGTAATTTTTAAAGGTCCTTTTTGGAGGGCTGCTTTGTAATAACCCATTAATAATTGGGAAAAAAAAAAATCATTGGCTTTTGAAGTCACTCTTCACTGTCATGTTTTGTGACATTTTGAAATCATTCTTTAAATTGTGTTGTGAAAAGATTGAACATTACTTTTTGAAATAATCTGCAAACTGAAAATTCCAGAACTGCAAACCTTGTCTTTCAAACAACACTTTTTCTATTCAAAATATTTTTAATTACTAATGGATGTATAAATAAATTTTGAGAGTTATTTAGTATGAAATAGTGACAGAATGGCATTAAGTTTCCCTGCCAAATGCTTCAAAGGACATTATGCAAATAATACACAAATATGTATTTATTGATTCAAGGCTGAAGACTGAAATTTCAAGTGCAATAGACTATTGCAAGAAATATAGTTCCAGCAGTATGCAAGAATGTTACTTCACAGCCAAGTAAAACAGTATTTGAATCCTCCTTCCCTCATTTTCTGTACATGCACAGAAGGTAGAATATGGTAAATAAAAAGAAATTATCAGCTCCCACTTAGCTTATGCACGTAAAGTTATAAAACTGAACATTAAATTTGGGATCAATGATGACATATCTATTAACCCATCATCCAGGTATTCACATTTAACACATTAACACTTGCTAAACATCACAGCTGGGTATGAAAACTGAAGTAAAAATCATTAATAGCAGTTGGAAATACGTACTGAGATTGATTTTCTTTGTTGGTTTTCCACTCAGTGTATGAGTCCACCTTACATATCTTGTCAAGTTTTGGTAGGAAGATCATCTATGGTGGTTTTTTTTATTTGTTTTTTTGGTTTTTTTTTTTGTTTTGTTTTGTTTTGTTTTGTTTTGTTTTGTTTTGTTTTTCCTTTTTTTTTTCCCTGTTTTAACCAGTAGCAGAAACAGAAAGGCTATTCTAATCTTATGCTGTTTTCTCTCTCAGGTGATAACTTTCATTTCTTATATTTTCCAAGGAGAGCTAACCATAAAGAAACCTCTCTTCCAACTCATTCAAACAAAACAGAGTAGAGCCATGGCATCAGGTGTCTTCTTAGATGTGTGGAACTATGCTACTCAGTGCTAAAAAACAGCATTTGTTGATATCTGCAATAGTGCAGACCAGCATCCAGGTCTGTGAATTTCTTGCTCTGCTCTTACACTGGAATGGAGGAGAAAATTCTTCAAAAGTAACTTCCTGCCCCTCAGCCAAGACAGGGTAAGAAAAATAAGAATAGGATAGGATAGGATAGGATAGGATAGGATAGAATAGGATAGGATAGGATAGGATAGGATAGGATAGGATAGGATACTTCAATTGGAATCAATTGGAACAATCATCTAGTGCAACTGCCTGACCACTTCAGAGCTGACAAAAAGCTAAAGTATGTATTTAAGAGCATTCTCCAAATACCTCTTAAACAGTAATGGGACATCAACCACCTCTCTAGGAAACCTGTTTTGGTGTTTGATCACCCTCTTGGCAAATAAATGTTTCCTAATATCTAAGACCTCCTCTAATGCAGCTGTGAGCTATTCACATACACCCTGTCACTGCATGACAGGGAGAAGAAATCAATACATCTCTCTCTCCTGTCCCTCCTCAGATGTCTGTAAAGAACAAGAAGGTCTCCCTCCATCCTCCTTTTCTTCAAACTAGACAAGCACAAAGTTCTCATCCACTTGTCAGCAGAAATTCTTTCCATCCCTTTCATCAGCTTGGTTGCCCTCCTCTTGGCACATTCAAGGACCTTCATATCCTTCCTAAGTACTCAAGGTGAGACCACACCAACACTGCAGGACAATCTCTCCTTTGATGGACTGGTGATGTGTTTGATGCACCTCAGGATGTGAGTTGCCCTCGGGACTTCCAGGGCACAAACTCCTGACTGACACTGAGCTGCTGCCAACCAGCACTCACAGATCCCTTCCAGAGGGCTGCTTGCCAGCTGCATGTCTTTCAATCTGTACTTGACTGGGGCATCATTCCATCCAGACACCAAAGTTCTAAAAGATTACAGGCAGTGAAAGTTCTTCAAAATTATACATATTCTCTTCCTAAATTCCAGTGACCCATATTTAAATTTCAAAGCAAGCAGCATGACAGATATTTCATCTCCTGCCACCTGTTGCCTTAATGTTGAAACAAGCAGTCGTTTCCCCTGATGTGTTAGACATGTGCATTTCTGATCATTCCAGTGTCCGAATTTTGGGGGTTTTGATCACACATCGGTTTAGGCAACATCAGGACTGCTGGCAACAGATGGGATATACTGTCTCAAAGGGTAAAAAAGATCTTTACTCAAGACTTAGCAGAGAGGATTTTACGCTTTTTCAGTGAGAGCTTTACACTAGATTTGAAGGGGAAGGGGATAAAAATCAGGACCACACTGTCCCCATGTGCCAAAAAATAAGCCACAAGGAAGAAGACTTGCCTGGTTGAAAAGAGAGTTGTGTCTGGAATTCAGGAAAAAAGTGAGAGTCTATGAGATTTGGAAGAATGAGCAGCCCACTTAGCAGAACTGCAAGGATGTCATGAGATTATGCAGAGAGAAAATTTTCAGGGCAAAAGCTCAACCGGAATTTCATCTAGCTGCTGCCATTACAGACAACAAAAATGTTTTTACAAATATCAACAACAACAGGAGGGTTAAGGAGAATGTTCATGCTTTATTAGATGCAGGGGAAAACAGAGTCGCAAAGGATGAAGAAAAGGCTGAGGGACTTAATGCCTCCTTTTGCCTTAGTGGCAAGACTGAGCTGTCTTCAGGGTACCCAGCCCCCATGGCTGGAAGACAGAGATGAGGAGCAGAGTGAAATCCCCATAATCCAGGGGGAAATAGTGGCCTGCTGTTCCGCATAAACGTGCACAAGTCTATGAGGCCAGATGGGATCCAACAAGAGTACTGAGGGAGCTGGAAGAAGAGCTCACCAAGCCCCTTTCCTTCATTTTTCAGCAGTCCTGTGTTGCGGGGTCGCCCCGTGTCGCACGGCTGCGGCCAGCCCTGGGCACCACGGCAACACTGTGTGAGGTTCTTGCCGACCAGGAGCTGGGCACGGCGAAGGCAGGGAGAAGAAAGGCGGGACTTCAAGAGGGGGAGACCANCTGGTTAGCTGGGAAGGTCACAGATGTCTGGAGGTTAGCAAATGTGATACCCATCTACAAGAAGAGCCAGAAGTAGAATCCAGAGAACTACAGGACATTCAGCCTGATCTCTGTGCTGGCAAAGATCATGGAGCAGATCATTTTGAGTACAATCATACATCATGTGCAGAACAACCAGGATATCAGGCCTAGCCAGCATGTATTTATAAAAAGCAAGTCCTGCTTGACTAACCCAGTCTCCTATGACAACATGACCTGACAAGGTTGTGAATGCTGTCTCTCTGGATTTTAGTAAGTTTTTGTTTGTCTTCCTGAATACCCTGGAGAAACTAGTCATTCACATCTTGGTTGGGCATATCCTTCAATGAGTTAAAAAAGGCCTGCATGGTCAACTTCAAAGAACAGTGATGGATGGTGCTACTTCCAGTTGACTGCCAGTCCTGAGGGGGCTTCCCCAGGACTCAGCAGTGAGGCCAGTTTTCTCTAATATCTTTATCTATGATCTTTATCTATGATGAGGGGACCAAGACCCCCCTCAGTAAGTTTAGAGGTGATTCCATGTTGGGTGGGAATGTTGATCTGTTGGAGGGCATGAGCAAAGACTGTAAAGGAATTTGGACAAGTTGGACTGATGGGGCAAAGCCAGTTGTAGGAGGTTTAACAAAATGCATCATCCTGCACTTTGTCTATAAAACCTCACACAGCACTAAAGGCTGGGGGCAGAGTGGCTGGAAAGCTACCTGATGGAAAAGGACCTGGGGATGCTGGTTGACATCCAACTGGACGTGAGCCAGCATGTGCCCAGGTGGCCAAGAAGGCCAATGGCATCCTGGCTTATGACAAAAATAGTGTGCTCAGCAGGACTCAAGACAGTCATCATCCCCCTTTACTTGGATCAAGTGAGGCCACCCCTTCAGCCCTGTGTTTGGTTCTGGGCCCCTCACTGCAAGAAAGACATTGAGGTGCTTGAGCATATCCACAGAAGGGCAACAAAGCTGGTGAAGGATCTGGAGTGCAGGTCTGAGAAGTGGCTGAGAGAGCTGGGGTTGTCTGGCTGGAGAAAAGGAAGCTCATAGGAGACCACATCACTCTATACAGCTACCTGAAAAACACTTGTAGTGAGGTGGGAATTGTGTCTTCTCCCAAGTAACAAAAAACAGGACAAGAGAAAATGGTTTCAAATTGTGGCAAGGGAGGATTGGATTGGATATTAGATTAGATATTAGGAAAAAAATTCTTCATGGAAAGGGTGGTCAAGCATTGGAATAGGCTGCCAAAGGAAGTGGCGGAATAACCACCCTCTGAAGTGGTCAAAAATTCGGGGGTGTGGTTTAGTAGTGGGCATGACAGTGATGGGTTAACAGGTGTATTCTATGATCTTAAAGGTCCTTTCCAACCTTAATGATTCTATGACTCTGTAACAGGCCTATGGGAAAATTCTATGGGCTATGGAATAGGGTAGCTCCATTACTGAACTTGCTTGAAAATCCACCCTTTTATGTAGCAATGTTGTCTGAAATAAGTTCAAATAAATTTCACTGAAATCAAAACCATTGAATTTCCCATAATCTTACCAATTAGATCAAAATCATAAAATTTCCAAAGTGACAGAAGGATAATCATAATTGTATGTCAGTGAAATTCAGAATTTTATCACCCTGTTCTATTAAATTTTATAGAAACCTTTCCAATATATTTAACAGATATAAGACAAAATTGAAATTGGAGATCCCATTATATTATTCAAATGTATGTATTCAGTTTCCCCATAAATATCCAACTACCTATGCTGGCATATTCATAAATGTCCATTTTATGGTAGAAACAGAATACTAGACTATAAGAACCCAAATGAACAGTTTAGTCCAATTTAACATACTCAAATTTAGAGAGCTTCACTGATCACCTTAGTTTTACTCTTTCCTTTTTAGTTCTATTTTCATTCTCAATCCTGTCACTTTCAATTTTCCTAGTGATAGCCATCTGTAATTCCCTCCTGAATTTGCTTGTGTTCTTTTAGTTCCTTTCTAGTTTTCTCAATACCCTCTCAAGGCATGAGAATGCAACAAATGGGTAGAGAGAAGCAGAAACTTTGTTGTAAAAGCAAAAAAATGGGAAAAAATTTCATTTGATCATTTATGTTGAACACAAATTTTAAGTATGACAGCTGGAAGGTCTTCTTTCAATATAGTCAAAGCAGAATATCGTTATTTTATTGAAATTCCTTTGTGACTTTATTTTTAAATAAAATTGTATCTATACTGAGAAACTCTAAAAATGTTTTGTGGATTAAAATCATATTTTACAGTGAAAGGAAATGGTCTTAGAAGTTTTGCACTGACTTAATCATGTTAAAATAACTTGTAAGAAATAAAATATTTTTAGTATTTCCTTATATGTGTTTTATATATAATTCATTATTTTTTAGATCTTTCATCTCAAAAACATGTTAGTTACACATTGTGAGTTAATGTAGTGCTTATGAATAACAGATAGTAAGGAAAACTATAGAGTTTCACTATTGATACTAATAGACTGTGTTGCTCTAGCACAATTAAATATTTAGGTGTTTCCATAGATCAGTAAAAAAAAAAAAAATCATCACAGAAAGAAGATTATTTTGGCATATGAATGTTCTTGGCTTAAAATCATATTTAAGTAAAGGAGATTTTCAACTGCCATGATATTTTACCCCTGAATAAGGGCATAAAGAACAATTTTATCCTCTGAGAGAAATAATAATCTTCTAGTAAGTGTCAATGATAAGCTGCTCAAATTCCTGATTCATCCTGTACCTGTTTTGGTTTGAATTCTAATTCTTTTAAAGTCAGTGGTCAGAATTATGCACAGCATTTCAGAGGATGTTTTATTAACCTGTATTCAATTGTACTAGTATTTCTCTCTATTGAGAAAAGACGGTTATTATCAGCCGTAATGTATTGGCACTTCACATCATTCAGCAATGAGCTGCAAAACTCTATCTTCTTTGGCCATTTCCACTTGTAAACTTCTTAGATTTACACTGGTCTCTGTAATTACATTGATGTATATAACATAGTATCTTCTGCTATCAGCTTTAAAATTTATTTTGATTACTCTAGTTTTCAGAAAGCAGACATTCTTGAATGTTATTTTAACATTTTCCCTGTTAAGAATACCCATAATTTGCTATTTGTGTCACAACATTTCTGAAAATTGTATTTACTACTTAAATACAAAAAAAAATCCATTATCCACCCAATGCTGAAGTTAATGTCAAAGCTGTTCTCCTTTAATTGGATACTTTTTTCACAATCTCTTTACTAATTTCCTCTTATCTGTTTCCACTGATTCACCTTGTAGTGCTGTACCCAGTGTTTTTGACCAGATAGGAGAAAGATACATTTGTTTTGTCTACAAAAATCACTATGCTTGTTTAAAAAGAACAAACCAAGCAACACCTTCCCCCACCAAAGGAAACAACAAATTAGAAGTTAGTTTGAATTTATCTGCTTTTCCATTTACTCTCAGCTATTCTTTCCCTCAAGATTAGTTCAGAAGTAACACTCACTCTTGGCCACACATCAACTTTTCGTTCTCACTCTTGCCAGTGTAGATTTTCACCTAGCAACAAGTGGTGCTATTTGCAGCCATCAAATGAATCATACTTTTGCAATTTCAATATAAAACTCTAACACATTGAACAAAAAACCCCCTATAATTAGAGTTATCTGAAACTTTAAGGTTATACAAAGTTTAACTACCATTTTAGACAGAACAGATAAAGTGTTGCAAGAACATATATCCTTATTCAGTGACGGAAAGTCTAAATGACTGCTTTTAGCCTGGTATGACCTGCAGTAACTACAAAATTATTGCTTAGTCAAGCAGGGAGATAGCTGCTAGGAATTGAGCCACTGAGACATTTTTGGATAACAGAAGATATAATCTGTTGTGAGTGTGGTTCACTAAAATGTCAGGTTTAAGAATAATTCCACCGAAATGTCAGGTTTAAGAATAATTCTAAGTGGTGGGAATTTGTCACAAAATAATCTCTGACCACCTTTAAAGTCTATTTATCTTGTTATGTTCATCACCTTGCTCTGCATCTTGCAGAACATAAAGAATGGCAAGACGTTAAGGTACTCAGCAAAGCCTTAAAGAAACCAAACCAAAACAACAACAAGCCCCAAACCAAACACAACCATAATCAGGTTAATTCCTATCCTTAGTTTTAACAAATACCAGTATTTGAACAAACAGTCCTTAGAAGGCCTCTTTCATAATAAGCTCAAGCTGGATCTTTTTCTAAGCTTAGTTTTTGAAAAGTAAGTCCATTTAAAAAGTAAAGGACCTTGAAGACACAAATTACTAAAGCTAGCAAAAGAGATACAAGACTGATGATGATGCTAGAGTGGGACCAACAGTGGCATATCTAATCAAGACTTTTCCTCAGCAGTACTTTACAGCAGGTAGAAGATGCAAGACATTATCACAGTCTTCCCCCAGAATATTTAAATCAGCCTGTCCTTCCTCTGACCTCTCTCCATGGTCTTCTTTTGTCCAGTGATATGATTGCTCTGTCCTATCCAGAACCTGTGGGATTTACTAATTTTTAATGCCATGTCATGACTTCGATGTTTGTTTCTTTTTCACTCACTCCCCTGTCCAACTTTTTAAAGCCCTACATTTTGTCAACTTGTCTGAAATTTTGTGCAATTAATTTTTCAAGGCTCCTTTTGTGTTTCAGGAAAACATGCTGTGTAGTTCAGGAAAATATCGCTCTTTTATTGACTTTAAAGCAGACAGTTTTAAAGTTTATTAAATGTAATTCCATTTTTGTGAGGGACTCAGAAAGCAGCTGTATGTTACGTAGCTGCCTGTCACAGTCAATTTATATGCAGGGAGGAATAAATGTGATCTCTCTTCTAAGCAAAATATATTTTTAAAAAAGGGAAGTTTTGATGTATTTATTTGTCTTTATTCACTCTTAGACAATGATGGATTTTCTTCTCTCTTTCATTAAATAGAAATGTTCAGAGGCAGTTTTAAACAATAAAGGCCAGTAGCCCATTCACTGAGAGCTGAATTTTTCTAGTTGTAGAAAATTTACTCTGGAACAAAAGAAGGGGCACAGTTAACTGACGTTTCTCTCAGTAGCAGTGACAGCTTTGAAAAGAATTTCGGTGTTCTTACTTACCTGGGAGCATCCTTGTATCTAATTCAGTACTTTGTGCAGCACATCTGTGAAGGTATGAGGGAGGAAAAGGAAGCAACAAGGGTCATAGATGGCTCTACAGTGCCGAGAGCTGTACTTTATGTCCTGTCTGGCTATGTATTATCCCAGAAATTCAGTCTCTTAGCCTAGGTACAAATAATTGATGAGGTTGCCAACAAATGAAATAAACTGTATTTGAGATGGAACAAGGCTTGCTGTCCCTTAAAATGTATGACAAAGTCCATTGTCATCTCACTAGCAGAACACCGAGCCTTAAAGTAGGGCATGGGCAAGAGAACATTCTTAGCCTCCTCTAGTCAAAAATAACTGGTCCTTTAACCTCGATTGATGTAATGGAACTGACATTTGCTCAAGTGCAACACTCAAAAGTGCCCATTAAATTTTTTCATATAATAAACTTATTTTACCTGCTCCTCCAAAAGGATGCTAATTTTCCTTTTTCGAATGAAGTTTCGATTTTGCTTACGCGACATTGATTCTACAGTTGTAAAAAATTCCTGATTTTTTCCTCAGGTGTGTGGTGCAGTGCCAAATAGCTACAGTGTATTTCTATTACATTTACAGTGAAAATTTTACATGATTTTTTGCTTATAAACAAACAGTCCATTACCCTAATGAATTCTCTGAGGTGAAACTGACAACTGTCATTTATACAGTGTTTTGCTTGGTGCACCAAGAAATTATAAACATACTACATAGGAGTAGATTAGAATGTAAAGACTGACCTGATTCATTGTAGGTCTTAAAATAAGCCTCCTCAACAGATGAAAATGACTGCAGCAATTTTCCCCTTGTTTTGCATAAAAATGCACTTTAATTCTATTTGATCTAATTTTTTTCTCCATTCAATAGATTTTGCTACCTGGTTGATTGAAGAAAATCTCCCTTTCAGAACAAAGTCACAAGGATTTTATCTCTCATAGAATATTAATGCAAATAATCAACAGTTTTTCTCTTCACAAATAAACACCTCCTCTTGAAGTTCCCTTGAATTAGGCTAACATAAATGTATGCTTTTGGAAAGTGTTGACAGTGTAAGATAGAACAGATATAATATGCCAAAACATTAATACTGTGTCACTGTAACTTATTATTATAATTTCCTGGTTCCTTAGGTAAAAAAAATCTGTTCAAGATGCATAAGACAAGAAAGGATATGATCCTGTGGAGATACCTGGAAGGCACACATCATCTTCTAAGATTATTAAGTTTTTTCTAAAGCAAATCCTAAAGTGAAGAAAGCTCCTCTAAATGTACACTGGTGGCATTAAGAGTAGGATTTGGTTTCATTGTTATGTAACAGTTCAGGTGGCATCTGGATGCATTGCCTCCACACATCTCTGTGTTCATGCTCAGTACTTAGTATGTTGTCAGCTGAACAGCAGTCATCTATATTATTTATAGTTGTCACAGAGGTGCTTAGTTTGTATATTCACCAACTTTACCCTCTCTCAAAACAACGATGCTACTATTCTATTGTAGCAAAAGGAAACATAACTTTCTTCTTTTAATACTGCCTCGTTTTGTTTGATTTTTTTTCCAGTTAATTCACTGAGAAACGGTGTAAAAAATCGTGGAATTATTTAAGTTGGAAAAGACCTTTAAGATCATCAAGTCCAAACGTAAACTAACACTTCCAAGTCTATTACTAAACCATGTTGCTAAGAGTCCTATCTACATGTCTTTTAAAAGACCTCCAGGGTGGTGACTCATCCATTTCCCGGGGCAATGTCTCTTCTAAATCCTTAACAGCCATTTTCTAATGTTGCTTATCATTGCAAATTAAAGCATAGGATGCTTGGGCGTTTGTTTTCAAATAGGCTCAAATTGCAGTACAACATGTAGAGTGATTTCAAATTATTGGAGGACTTCAAATTGTATGGGCACTTCAGTATGGAATTTAAAGCACTCCAATAATTTTAAATTGCTCTGTCTTGCACAAAGCAATTTAAATTTATTGGAAGTGAAATTTGGCAGTGATCAGGGTTCTGGGCATCTCAGCACACATTGGTTTAAAATTAAAAGACCACTTTAAATTTTTATAAGCGCTTCATTTAAAGATCGGAGCTCTGGTCTGCAATGGTGTAATTTAAAGCTGGTAAAGGTTCTTCCACTTGCACTCAAAAACAAATAAAGAAACAAAAAATAAACAAAAAGAAAAGAAAGGTCTCTTTTTGGAATAATCTTATTTTGTTTAACAGGAGATCTAAAATACAATTTAGACAGAAAAGTTAAAAAAAAAAAAAAGAAAATAAGTTACAATCCTGCTAAAGCTATCTCATCCCATTCCTTTCAGAGAAAGCTGTTGCTCAGTTGGAGGAACCAAAACCCAAAGAAATCCAGACAAGGTATAATCAAAATATACGCAAAATGATGCTATGTAAATAAACCACAGCAATCCTTTTTCCTCTCCTTTTTTTTTATCTGCACCTAATCCAGAATAATCTTGTAAACATCACAGAACAGGAGCAGGTTTTTAGCTCTGCTGGAAGAGGTTTAGCACAGTACAGGTATTGACAGCTGTGCAACCCTCCATGTACCTACAGCTATCCATGTGAGCGCAAACTAACCTAAATGTTTTCAGGACAGAGTCCGTCCTGTACGGGCCGAGATGTCCCGGCCGGCCCCAGGCGGTGCCAGCGGCTGCAGCGGCCCCAGCGCAGGGCCCGGCTGAGCCCCTCCGCCACGGGCGGGCGGGCGAGAGGCCCGGGGAAAGCCTGGGCAAGGGAGGGCAAAACGCTGCCCGGCAGCCAG
>VXBB01017316.1:70482-89866 GCA_013399915.1 Illadopsis cleaveri
CGAGGGGGGGGCCCGGGGACCGGAGCCACAAACAGCGCTGCCAGCCCCGAGGGGACAGCGGGAGCAGGGACGGGGGCAGCAGAGACCCGGCAGGGATGGCCCTGCGGCCTGGGAGAGACCCCGGCGGGGCAGCGCTTTCCTGCGGCCACTGGGAATGTTCCAGGCTGGAGCAGTCAAAGGCGCGAGGAGAAGGAAGGAGCCGCAAGGAGGAGCTGTTATGCACTGGCCACAGTCCCCCATTCTTCATCCCTCTGGCACGTCTCAGGAATGAAGGAGTGAAGTTGAAGAAGGAAGAGGGCAACAGCGAGGGGGCAGAGTGCGAGCGGAGAGAGAAGAGGATTTTTTTTTTTTTTTTTCCATATTTGCTTTTGCCTCTCACTATGCAACTTTCTCTTAATTGAGTAAATTAATTTTCAGTAAATTTCAGTAAATTAATTTTCCAGAAGTCGAATCTGTCTTGCCTGTGACGGTAACTAGTAAGGCATCTCCCTGCCTTTATCTCAACCCACAAGCTTTCTAAATCCTGTTCTTTCTTGTTTTCCACCCCATCCCTTGGAGGCTGGATGTGGGGTGGGTAGCTGAACAGATGGATGAAAGTCTGGCTGTTGGCCAAAGCTAAATCACAAAAGCTCGCTGGTCTAAAGCTACTTCAAAGACTTTTCAGTAAAACAAAGACTTTTACAAATCTGAACTCCAAGGGTAATCCCAAATTCCCTAGTATAGAGAGTGCTAATTAGTTCAATTGCTCTATCTAAACTAGAGAACTACTTCTAAACAGCTAAAAGGGTTTACACTACAGAGGAACCCTCTCTGCATTTCTGAAGGCAAGAGTAGATTTTTTCTTCCAAGGCTCGGCAATGCATGTTTACAGGTTTTAGACCATTTATTAAGACAGCACAGTGAGAATAAAAAACTCTACCCAAATTTTCTCTTTAGTTCCATTACCCTAGATGAAATGTGATGGGCAGAATACTTAAAAACTATTCAGGGAAAATCTATGAAGTCAACCTCTTGGCACAAATAAATTATTGCTTCATTATGTGTTTTTTTATAGGATGCCACTTCAACAGAGTGAGGTCCATGGATACAGATTTTTTAATTATTTTTTTCACTTTCTCTTCTAATAGAAGTCAGCCTCAATGCATATTGTCAATGTATATTGTCAGGAGTCATGAATAAACTGCCTGGAAGGATGCCATGCATATGTTTGATTAGAAGGAAATATGATACTACTAGACATTATTGGGTTCCACTAGACTGACTTCTGGTAACTGAACATTCACAGTCTGGCAGGCACCTTCACAAATGAATCCAGAATGGTTGTTCACGGTAATTTGCTTCCAGTGCTATTCTTGGTAATTTAATTGTAAATGAAACAGTTTTACTGTAAACAGATGCCAGATTCCCCCGCTCTGTTGCTCTGGGAGGCTGAAAAGGTAATATTAATACTTTTTAATGTTGCCTTTAATTCTATATCTACCTACAGATAAACTTTATATCTTCATATAATGATAACTTTGGTTGCTTAGAACCACACAGTAGTTCAGGTTAAAAGGGGCCTCAGAAGATTGTCTCGTGCAGTCTCCTGCCCAACCAGTCTCAGCTGCAGTACAGCAGGTTGATTGGGACTGTGTCCAGCTGAGTTTTGAGTTAATTCAAAACATGCTGACATCCTGTACAAAAGCTGGCAAGGAACTCTCAGCTGACTTAGGGGTGCATAAACAAACCATTACCATGACATTAGATTCATCATTCCCATGAATCCCACCCTCATCTTTGCCACTACATTGCCATCCATGTCTGATTTGTGCCGGTCATTGGTGTCCCCAGTATGAATGACAGTTGCCCAGTTCTCCACTGCCTTGTAAGTGAGTGTACAGATGGGTCTTCAGTTACCTCAGGACTGAGCTGTTGTGTCAGAAATCCAGGATTATCCACAAGATGCTAGTTTCTTCCATTTCCATCTAGGACCTCCCAGGCACATGAGCCCCTAGGTTTTGCTGGGATTGTGGGCTCAACACCAATAGAAAGTCACTTCTTAGAAGGTCAGCCTATGTGTATCCCTAGTGGAAACTGATATTTTTCATTGCATATGTAGTCATCAACTTTGGTGGTTTTTCAGGGCAGAATGCTCTGATTTTAGAGGTCCCTTAACTTCTACTGGCTATTAATGGTGAGAATTGCTAGTGCAAGCTGTGTGTCCCAATTGGGCAAGGAGACATCAGCATACCCTTTAATCAGGCCCTTAGTCTGCTCAGTAATCCAATTGTTTTGGGGCTTCTATGGTAAATGGAACATCCACTTAATGCCCACTTTTCAAGCCCAGTCTTGAAACACTGCAGCAGCAAAGGATCTGGAAGTGCTGGTCAACAGCTAGCTGAACATGAGCCAGCATGTGCCCAGGTGGACAAGAAAGCCAGTGATATTCTGGTCTTTATCAGAAATAGTGTGGCCAGCAGGACCACGACAGTAATCATCCCCCTGTATTCAACATTGGTGAGGTCACCAGTTGAGTATAGTATTCTGTTCTGGCCCCTAATGACAAGAGGAACATTGAGGGGCTGGAGCACGTCCAGGGAAGGGCAATGAAGCTGGTGAAGAGTTTGGAGCACTCTTATGAGGAGAGGCTGAAGGAGCTGGGGTCGTTTAGCCTGGAGAAAAGGAGTCTCAGGAGGGACCTTATCACTGTCTCCAGCTACCTGAAAAGAGGTTGTATCCAGGGGGGAGTCTGTCTCTTCTTCCAGCTAACAGGTGACAGGACAAAAGGAAATCGCTTCAAGTTACACCAGGTAAAGTTTAGATTGGATATTAGGAATAATTTCTTCACCAAAAGGATTTTCAAGCACAGGAAGAGACTGCCTGGGTAAGGGATTGAGTCACTATCCTGGGAGGTAGATGTGGCCCCTAGGGACATAGTTTAGTGGTGGACTTGGCTGGGTTGACAGTTGGTCTTGATGATCTTAGAGGTCTTCTCCAGTCTTAATTATTATATGATTCCTCTTAAAAATTACTCTCATGAGGCACTAACCACTTCTCTAGGAAGCCTGTTCCAGTGTTTGACTACCTTTTCCATAAAGAAATACTTCCTGATATCAAATCTGAAACTCTCCTGTTGCATCTTTGAAGAATTCTCACAAAACATTCCTGTCACAAGATATTAGGGAGAAGATGTCAGCACCTCCCCATCCCCTGCCCCTCCTCAGGAAGCTGTAGAGAGCAATGAGGTCACCCTTCAGCCTCCTTTTCTCAAAACTGGACCAGCTCAAAGTCCTCAGCCACTCCTCATAGGATATTCCTTCCACCCTTTTCACTAGTTTTGTTGCCCTCCTCTGGATACATTCAAGGACCTTAACATTCTTTGTAGATGTGCCCTCTGTGATTGAAGAAGTGCCAGTGATATGATTCAGAAAGCGACCATTTAAAAGTATGGGAATTTATATTAGGCTGAAGCTGAGCAATTTCTTTTTCCTCTACTGAATAACAGTAGTTGATTTTTGTTTTAATTACTGAAAATTTGCAAGTATTTTTACTTAATATGTATTAATTCTTACAGTTTAGCCATGCCTTCCTGCTCCCATTTTTCCTACCTGAGAAAGTTTCTTACATTCAGCAACAACAGAAAAAAAACACTTACAGGACATCCCATCCAGACTTATGAATGATAACAAGTAAACAAGTGGGTGAGTAGTGAATAATCCAATTTGATCATAAATTGAGTGTTAGAGTCACAAAGAAAAAGAGAAAAGATATTATATATTAAACAAGTCACAAAAGCACAACAAAGTTACCTGATTCTTCACAAGAAAGTTTTCTCCCTGTCTGTTCTCTGGATGACTGAGATCATTTATATTTCACCTTGCCATTTGTCAAGCCTTTTTTTCTAGAATCTATGAGCTTTCTCTTCAGTCAGACATGAGGAATATCAGATGCAGATACTTTCTGA
The DNA here is from genome assembly GCA_013399915.1 of Illadopsis cleaveri. NCBI lineage: Eukaryota > Metazoa > Chordata > Aves > Passeriformes > Timaliidae > Illadopsis > Illadopsis cleaveri. The sequence goes on from VXBB01017316.1 coordinate 74,426, forward strand.
TCACATGAACATGGGAATTTAGTCTACTTGGACTACATTTATGCATTTTTATCAAATTAATCACAGCACATAGTGGAGTGACTATATTTTTTAATACAGTGGCTAGATTGCAGTCTGTTATGTTCAGCTTCATTTCTGCATCACATAATCCAGTGCAGATGTATTGATGCACAGCTCCTTTAGGCAGCAAGCCAGCACTACCAAGGTCAGTTATTACCCAAGTATGAGACCACGGTCAGGATGCCATATCACTAACACACAACTACCACAGAATGCTACAACATTTCTCCTTTCCCTGGATGACATCTCTAGACTGTGGAATGAAGTAGACTGAATCTTGTTAGCAAGTCTAAGGAAGCTCTTATCTAGTATGGGCTGGTGACGTAGATCCATGCACGTTCCCGTCATCAGGAGCAATATCATGATGGCCTGAGTTCAGAAGGGTAAGGTACAGAGAAGGAACAGTAGGAGGACCTGGTTGCCACCAGTTACCTGATTTGTGTCAGGAGGTGAATCAGCACAGCACATCAGCTATCTCCCATCCTTTGTGATGGCTGAGGCTCTGAAAGGAGGGAACGGCTGGCAGTGGGTTATAGAACACATATGGGCAAATCAAAGGCAGAAAGGTGAAAAAAAGCAGCTTACATGGAGGTCTGTATCAAACTCCCCTTGTGTTTGGCTGTGAAATTTTCTGACTTCACTAAATCACTGTGTAATGAAAAAGGTGACTTTGCACCCTGACCCTTTTGCATCCCCTTCTCCATGTAGATCCAACATAGATGCAACATTAACTCTTCTCAGATTTTCCTATTTATGCTTTATCTATGTAGCAAGCTGTAGAGTGAACCTTGCCACAGAACTCTGCTAAAGTCACACTTTCACAAATTCATGTTAAAACCTGTTTTTTGCTGACACCTTTGATGATGATTCCTTAAATGGCTCAAACCACTCAGTTGAAACAAGGATAGGGAGTAGGGGTTGTAGTCAGTTCACAATGCTGTGTTTCTGCTGCTCCCACACTCTTCCCCTGCTCCAGCATGGCATCCCACCCTTGCAAGACAGTTCTCCACGAATTTCTCCAGTGTGAGTCCTTCCCACAGTTTTCAGTTTTTCAAGAAGTGATCCAGTGTGGGTCTTTTTACAGAGTACTGTCCTTCAGGAATGGGCTGTCCCAGCATGGGTCCTGCCAGAAAACCTGCTCCATTGAGACCTGTCTGTGAGCCATTGCTTTCTTCAGGCCATATCCACCCACTCTGGCATGGGATCCTCCACCAGACTGCAGGTGGCTCTCTGCACTATCACAGTCCTCCATGGGCTGAAGGGGCACAGCTGCCTCACCATGGTCTTCACCATGGGTTGCAAGAGAATCTCAGCTCTGGTGGCTGCAGAACCTCCTCCCCCTCCTTCTGCACTGACCTTGGTGTCTGTAGGGCTCTTTCTATCACGTTTTCACTGTCCTAGCTGCCGTTGAAAAACATTTTTACCCATTCTTGAATATGGTATCAGAAAGGTGCTAGCAATGTCCCCACTTGGCTCAGCTTTGGCCAGAGACAAGGCTGTCTTGAATCCTGCTGGGAGTGGCTATTTTGCGGAATCACGAAATATTCAGAGTTGGAAGGGATACACAAGGATCATCAAGTTCAGCTCTGAAGTGATCATCACATATGGGGAATCTGTCCAACATGAGGGCAGCTTCTGGTGTCTTTGACAGAAGCCACCCCTGCATCCCCTTGCCCCGAAAACTTTGCCAGATAAACCAAATACAGTAAGGAGCAACAAGAACAGCAAAGATCTTAAGTGAAATATGGACAGAACAATTGCAAACATCATTAGAACTACAGAGACAGGCGATAGAAAATCTGGCAGAACAAATGACAAGTTAAAATTATGCTGAACTTTTTTTAAACAAATTTAAAGTGACAAGTCAAATATATGCTATGTCAGAAATATACATACTGTTGCTCAAGGGGTTTTTTTGTGTTTTTTTTTTTTGCCTCCAGTACTATGCTCCTTCACTGTAATTTTGTTGTCACAACTGAATGTGAATTTCTTTTTAAAAATAAAACACAGCCACAAAACCACTTTCTATAATCTTGTACCTTTTCTCTGCCTTTCTCTCATACTCTCCCATCATTTACACTTATTCTGTCAGGGCCTTTTTCTGCTAATATTTTCATACTGAAAATCTTTTTTGGACATATTCATACCACCTACTTTGACCTTCTGGTTTTGGATTTTTTTTTTTAGTAGATTTCACACCACATGATGAAATAATTTACCATTTGTTCTCTATGTATCTTACTAATTCACCACTCTGTCAGCACATGTACTGATGGGATGTCTGCAATGTTCCAATCTGTAACATTCTTTGGTACTGTACTGATCTTTAGAGCCATTGTTGATTAACTCAAGCAAGTATTACATATTTTTGAAATGGTATTGAAGGTGGATATGGAGCTGAAGGTGGAAATACCTCATTTAGTAGTACTGAAAGCTTAATTCTGTTCCTGAATGAATATAAATCAATTGCCTACTTACTTTTCAAGACTCTCTACTTACTTCCCATTGATCTGTTTTACAGCAAAACTACAGAATAGCATCTTTCACAATTTTGCCTGATTTTATTTCCACTATGCATACACTGGGAATCTTCTTTTCCAGGACAAATGGCTAAAGATGCTGCTTAAGTATGACCTCCAAAGTTTAAAATTGGCCTTCTCATGCAAGAGTTATTATTATATCAGTGGTTATTAAATGACTCCACAAATCCTTGAAAATATATTTGCAACAAAATTTATATGTCACTTCTCCTGTGTGACTACTTTATGAATTTTCCACTTTGATTGTACATGCTCATAAAGTGCTGACTACATAGATTTTAGGTTATTTAATAGACGTAAGGTTTCTGAGGAACAGGAGAAGATCTGTTCTATAATATATTCTCCCTCTGCCTCAGACAATCTAATTTTGGGTTTGCTTTTAAAACCTTGCTCACCTCCCAGCTGATTATTCTGCACATTTATTAAGTTACGTGGGAACAAAAGGAAAAACCACCAAACAACCAAACACAAAAAAACTTGCTTCATTCACTTTGATTTCTTTAGATTTTGCTTTTAACAGATGCACTTTAGGAGCTTAGGTTAATGTCCTGCTTGCTTGTTTCAATTCCTTTGGGACCATAATTATGTTGTGAATTATTTCCCATCTAGCTTGTATGCCAGCTCTCAGCCTGGCAAAATTTAGAACAGTAGAGATACTGCTTAAATAAACTCCATTTTCCAAAATACGGTTCATAATGAAACTATTGACAAGAACTTAAATATACTTACATTATACCCAATAAAATGCTAAAATATATTCATTTTAAAACATTCAATGAAACATAACCTACTGTCAGCAAATTCAGGGTGACTGAAAAATCTAATTATGTCAAGTAATGATTGTGTTAAATTCCAAGTTTAATTGCATACAGCACATAACACGCCCTCCACATACCCTTCCCCCAAACTGGGTAGATAATTACAAAATACTGGATGACTCAGTTACTTGGAATCAAAATTTTGTGGAAATTAAGACTGAAAAAAATACATAAACATTAGACACTGAATCCCATGAGATGGATACAAATCAAACACTGAACAGCCCCCCCTCCCCCTACACTCCCTCCCACTCACCCTAACATTTTTAGATGCCTTAACACCTTGAAAAATCTGGAAACAAAAGGGATTTAAGAACAGCTGCACACTGCTTTGTAACACCTATTAGATTTAGATTCCCAAATCTCATTTTTTCCAATATGATTTAAGAGGCCAAATTACTATAGTTTCTCTGCAGATCTTCCTTCTTTACTGTCACAAAGCCACCTGAAGGGAAGAAAGGTAACATAAGAATAATTTAAAAATACACTTTTCTTCCATTGCAAGAAACTTTTCATGAATCTTCCCCCTTCGTATATAAAGCAGTCTATTCAGGCACCCCATGCTCATTCAGAGACAGAAGTGTGTGCTTACAGCCACTACCACCTTCCTAATTAGGTCTGTGATATTCTATAACTTATAATGCATCCCCTTTCTGTGATTTGGCCATTTTTAACTTGATCATGCAGGTTAAATCCCATTTAATTTCTTCCTTGCCAAGGGTGAGGGGTGAAAGGAAAGAGGACTAAGAGCACCTTTTGTGACAACTTCAAATATGAAGCTATCTTTTAATACAAAACCTTAGTTCTAGTAATAAATGTAGTCACCTGTAGTAGTACTTATGGGCAACATGAGACATTCCTCCCCCCCCACTGTCTGTCACTGAGATCCCCCTAAGACAGGGACTGAAATGACAAATGGCCCAAAAGCTACTCTTGATAAGCCTTATTTTATTAATATTTTCTGGCATGAATCCCTTCTCAGAAAGATGATAAATTTGGAGCAAAGATAGCTAATACCTGCACTACTGAATGGTCTCTTTCATCAGGTGAAACCACTTGATCAAACATTGTTTTATGACCTAGTCAGAACAAAAATGAAACTTTTGCTTTATAATTATCTTCAGAATTCCAGAAGTTTTTCACCTCTGTGTGAACAGGTGCTGACAAATACCTAAACAAGACTAGTAGATGTTAGTATTTAGATTTAAATATTTCTCATACTTCTTATTAGTTTATCCACCAAATCCATTTTGAATTACATTTTAACCAGTGCAATTGTATCATTTCAGAATACAACAAAATCATTTTTGAAGCTCTGGTTTTACCTGTAACCTGAAATTAAGTTTTCATCATAAAAATACATCACAGAAATCACACAATACCATGTTGGGGATTGTAGACATTTTATGGTTAGAACAGACATAAGGAGGACAAGGATTACGTGGTCTTGCCTAATGAATAAGGTCAGGAACTAGGAGTGGCAAGAAACTCCAGTGTCAAAAGTTAACATCCAGGATCAGGGGTAGCAAGCTAGATTCAGAAGAGATTATCAGCCTGAAACATTTATCAGACAGAAAATGACTGTTCTAAAGAAGATTTTTGCTCAAATACAATTATAATCACACCTGCAAACTCTGTGGCTGAGATTCCCTGTATGAGGCTGAGGATATAAGACTGCTGACAACACCTCTATTACCAACATGGCATCACAAAGAAGAACAAGAAGAACAGCTCTGCCAACTTTGAGTCACATTTTAATCTTTTCTCAGTTGCTTAAATTATTTTTTTTGTTATTAAAACCTCTACACTGTATCTAAGATGCAAAATTCATAGAGAAATGACACTTATATTCTCATAGGTTTTCCTATTCTGTCCAATGGATAGCTGTACTAGTTACAGACTTCAAGAACATAGGCTTTCTCCTTCTGCCAAATGATGATAGTGTCTTAGATGACATAAAACAATGTATTATGCAGCATAAAGTTTTCCCTGTTAAGCTGTATTTGATTTCGACACAGAGCAGTGCCATGTTAAGTTTAAAAAAGTGAAAAAAAAATTGTTATTTTTGACAAGACCTCATGACAGATGAGAATTCTAACAAAACTCCATCTAAGTTGAAGGTAAGCAATAATAATTGCGAACAAAAATATTATGGATAATAATCGTTATAGTTGAGATCAGTAAAATGTTGTGTCTGAGACTATTTCTGTCTCTAAAAGAGGAAAGAATTCCTATTGATGTAAGAGGGGTTATATTCAGATGCAAGATGCAATTATTTATTATTCCCCAGTGCTGAAAAGCTTCACTTACTGTTTGGAATATTCAGTAATTATTCCAATATATAGTTTCAATTTCCCATCACAATATTCTTTGCAAGTACAATTCAACCCTACGTGACTTTATAGTTTGCATGATTGGTCATATATATTGCATCATAGCACTGACAAATACATTCACTTTGCATAAGTGGAACACAAAATATTTCTGTTTCAGCTAATGTATTCTTTCTTGAAGTTCAGTTTCTGTATGAAATAAGACTTAGGTGACTGTGCCCTGTCTTCATCTGTCATGGATGACAGGTACTTTTGAACACATTGCTCTGTCTCAACAGGATTTGACAGAAAAATGTGAAGACAGAGAAATGTGAAGCCTCTATCCTACTTATGAAAACTGACAGCTGAGTGAAATGTAGAGGCCTAAATTAATTTTGCAGGCTGGAGAAAGCAAGTGGAATTCAGTGCCTAAACCTGGTCACTTTGGAAAGCCATACTGTGAATTAGCTGTCAGCTGCCCAGTCAGAGGAGGGGTGCCACCAAACAAGCTGCAGCAAATGTCTACTTTTACCCAGTAAAACATGTAAAGTATATAAGAAGAGACATCAAAATATTAGGTAAAGAATAACTTGGCAAAAATTCCTTGTGGGGAAAAAATCACTCATTTTTGCTTGACTATTTCTGGAAATATTTTTCTCTCTCTTCTTCCCCCTACCAGCCTTTTCTTCCCTCATTCAGGAGAAAAAAAATCTGAGAACATAATTAGCTCCTTTAGTGTTAATTTCTGTACATCAGCTTTATATCTTTATATGAAGTACATATGGTAGATAATGGGAGGAAAAAATAAGTTTAATTCTTGACCCTGTCCTTGAATGCATCTCTAACTTTTCACAGTGCAGGCCTATTGGCTAAAAAGACATTACTTCTGCAATCATGTAACACAGTAGAACTGGTGTGAATAAGACAGAAAACATAACCTTTGACAGCAATAATGCCATAGGAAAGGAATTAGTGTGATTTTATTATAGAGCACTCTTCCAGTGGAATCTTTGACTTGAGTTTCTTAATGAAGCTTTAATAAGTTTCTGGTTTTAGACTAATAGCTGCGCACTTACAGACACTCAGAAAATGATTTGTACATTTTATACTGAGACAATGTCTAGAGGGGATATGGATTTATGCCTACTATGACTATGATAGAAAGATGGACCCCTAGGAGCAGAGATCTTAATACAAGGATAAATTAAATACGTGGTTCAGCAAGAAGCCATCAATGGAGGTGGTTTGTCTTGGCACTTTGCATGATATGGCCCAAAACACTAGCTACAATTTTAAAATAATTTTACCTCTAAGAATCTCAGACGTTCAGCAGAAACAGCCCTGGTACTCTGAAGAAATTCCTTTCATGAACACAAAAATTAATGGAGAAATTCAGAGGCAACCAGGCTTAGTTGTGATGACCACCTCTGTGGATGTTCTGATGCCTGGTAAGAACCATAGTCCTGCAGAATTTCTGTTGCTGGAGTGTTACAGAGACTCTCTTTGCTCTATCTGCCTATTTTCACAAAGTATCTATTGAGACTCGTAGGTTTTATTTAAATTTGCTTGAAACTGGTTAGTGGTTAGTCCAAGTGGTTAGTCTAAAATAAAAAAAAGAGGGATGAGACATGAGAGACAGTGCTATTACATATGCCTCAAACCTTTAAGAAACTATATTAAAGAACTTAATATTGACATTTTGAATTAATAAATTACAATATATATGTCTGCACTAAACTGAGATACAATATGCCTTACTATGTCCTTTAAGTAACACTAAGAGATGATCTCCCAAGGAACATCTATTTCCTTTACTGAATAATCCCTTTAATTCAGTTTTGTGGCAACAGTTATGAAACATCTTTTGAATATTATCCAACAGATGTTCAGCTGAGACTCAAAATAAGTGGGAGGAAAGTAATCACAATTATTTGACCTTAAAAATCAGTTATGGTGACACATCCCCCATCCTTTCTCTGAGTCAGAGAATTTCTTCTTTTTTAGTGAATCTGTCTCTGTAGCGGTAGAACTCTTAGGAAGTACAAACTCAGCATCATCTGCTGCTACAGGTCTCAATCCAGTAACACTGGTTAACTTTAAATACAGCCTTAAAGGATTTGCTGAGTAAGAGTGGACCTACATGAGCAATTACATTTAGAACATGATCGTGTGCTTGGGAGACTTCAGCTTTGAATGCAATGCTGTAAGGATATGAAAAGAGATTATCTGCCCATGTAGCTGAAAGATTAACCCATCTGAATACTGACATTGTTAAACCTGAAAAGCTGTTTTACATAAGGACTGAGCTAATAATGTTCTATATGTGTATTTGCTATATATGTGTCTGCATATATACACACACACACATATATATATCTAAACATACAATGTCATTATACAGTCAGAAATAGAAGAGATACCAGAGGCTTTGAAATATAAGAATAGAAAAGGTAGCTTGTTTCAAGTTCTACAGATACACCAAAATAGATATGCAGGATATCATTATGAAACAAAGTGATCAAGCTACCATCTGAAAATGTCACCCACAACAAAAATAAATCTGCTCTGCAATTGACTATATTTAGATGAATTATGTAAAATCATAAGCAAAATGCTAAGTAGTCCTTTATAGTATCTTGAGCTGAGATTATTTATAACTCATTAAGAGATTTATGGTAAATGGGTATGTGTTGGTTTGGTATTTTTTTTCCTTCCTTAATCATCCTGGTGAGGCCAAGTACTGTGAAGGTCTTACAGGACCTTCAAGGCCAGAAAAGTCAAGCATATATATTCATCATAGTATATCTATGTATAGTCTCACACTTTCAGTCTAAAACATTTCACTGCCAAAGGGTTGCAAGTGTAAGTGGAATTTCACAATCTATCTCTTCTGTGCTTACTCAGCTGCCCTTAGTATAAAGTAGTTGGTCAGGAAAAATCAATGGGTTCTAGAAGTATCAGGATAGACATAATTAATGTCATAAATAACTGTTAAAACTATACCTGAAATAGTGGCAAAAAGTATCTGTCGATGAGATTTACCGAGATTGTCAAAGTTTTTCAAGTGTTCTTAGAGTTCATTCTTACAATGGATTTAATCAGTCTTATGATGTACCAATTGCAGCAAGAATACAAGAATTAATTCATTGTCTAATTATCAGCATCCTTCCTGTGCTCACTAAAAAACACAAAAAAACCAAAAAAAACCCCAAAAAAAACCCAAAAAAAAAAAAAAAACCCAACCAAAAATAAAACAAAAAAAAAGCCTGATGTCTCCCTATCTTTAAACTAATCAAGTCACTCACACTTTTGTGAAGCTTGTAGGCCCTAAAGTCCACTAAAGCCAAAGATCCTGAAATCTACATGTCGAGTCATTGCATTGGCGCTGGATAGAAATCACTTTCTGATTACTGTTGGTCTTTAGTGAACAATATACAGAGGCATAAATTGAAGGGTCATGTGTAACCTTGCTAGTTCTTATTGCTAGTCAGTGAAATTCAGAGGCCAGCATTTAACCATGTTATTAACAGAAGATTTTCTTCTTTATCTACAAAATGAATAATAATGCAAGTGCATCAGTTGTGTTCTTTGTGGATGGAATATAAGCTGTGCAATATTAAACATTATTTAGGCAGCGTTTAATATGACTTTTTTAATTTTCTATTTCTCCTCTATTCATCCTACATTTATAACTTACTGTGAAGGCACAGAATAAATGGCATATAAATGCATATATTTTATATATAATTAACCATTGCAACAAAAAATTAAAAGCAGCAGTATGTTTAAAGTATAGGTAGGACTTTTAACATTTGCAACTATGTCTCATAAATCTAGTTGATGGGTGTAAAAACTGGTGGCAATAATTTTGAATAGAAAAAGTCTGTGCCCAGACTGGCTACTGCAAAACCAGGATTACAGACATGATTCTTGCCTGTTTACTCTCTGCCAGTTTTGATATGACCCAGTTAAGGGTGAAAACCCAGGGAACATTTTTGTAAATTTTGTTCAGTCAAATAAATCACACTCTAGGCATTTGAAAGGGTGGAATGTTTATGCTGAAGACGAAGCAGAAAGAGGTAGGGATGACAATTTTCTTTTATTTTCCATCAATTCTCCTTGGCTTTTTAGATGTCTGCTATCAGCAAAATATTCTGGCTTCCAGTGGAGTGCTCAGACCTCATCTGCAGGTGTAAGATGGGAATAGAAATTCTGGGAAAGTGAAGACTTCAGACAGAAAAGTAGTGACTCCAAAATCTTGCTGTTGATCTTTCAGCCTAGGCAGTCTTTGGAGTATTTTCAGATTCCATTACCTCTCCCCCTTGAAAGACCCCAGGGTGACATGTGGTTGATTCTTCTAGAACTATCAGGGTACTACTTTCCCTAAGTGTACAAGGTTAATTTAACTATTTTTGTCTAGTTTTTTTTGTGTTGACACTTGATCTTTGGTCACTAAGTAAATCCTTCTAATCCTTCAACGAGAAAACTATTGTTCACATCAGCTTGCCAAGTAAGGAAACAAAGTCTTTCTAGTATCATGACTGCTTCTTAGATCCTACCAGCCAACTACAAAATTTCCAGCTATTAAGCAAATATGTAACTCAGAACTTCACTGAGGAAGGAGTTGTAGACTTACTGAAAGTTATTAAAATATGCTGTGATGGGAGTAGCAGTATTTCCCTCTCATTTCTTGCCTCCCAGGCTGATTATTGCATTCTAACAGCTCAGAGTCTTGATAGGGAATATTTTAACTCACAAGTTCTTTTCAGAAGTATTAAATTGGATGTCTATGACAAAATATACATTTCTTCTGGCTCAACATTTTATAGAAGGAGTGGGGTAAGGAGAAGGGAGAAAACAAATCAACTTGTGAATTTTCATAAAAGCATAAGAACAAAGAACAGTGTTTCAGAGTATGCATATTTGAGCTAAAAATAAAAAAATGAAATCAACTTGCTGAGAAAGTAGAACAACTTCTATCTGGACTTTAGAAAATCCTATTTTAAGCTTTTGCAGTGAATGAGAGACATACCAGGCATGTTTGCAGCCCCACCCTTAAGAGGAAAGCAGGACCCAAGATATGTAGATGCCTGTGGTCAAAAAGGAGACGCAAAAGTCAGAGGGTCTGCAAAAATTTGCAAAGTTTTATTAGAAAATTATACAGTTGGCATATAAATTGGTATAAGTTAGTCTCTTATCCTGTAGTATAAACTAAATTACAGCCGATTTGGGATAAGGAATAGGGTGAAAGAGAGACAGATTAAAAAGAGGCAGAGAGGAAGAAATGAAGACCACCACTCCTGGCTTCAGTGTCAATCTAGATGGTGGGGTATACAAGGTCCTGGGGGCTCTGCCCAAGTTTAATGAGAGTACATGTTTGCTTTCCCCACCCTGGACTTAAGTTTCTCATTTTCTATGCAAATTAGCTATCATGCACAATTCATTCCTCGAAACCTTTCTGTAATGGGTTGAGGACTTCAGGGGTGTTCCATGGTCTTGATCCCCCTCTACTGGGTCAGCCTTTGGTCAACAGTCCATGGCTGCTCCTTGGCCTCATTCCTGCACTTGTGCTGTACTGCGTAGTGTTTATCTCCAGGAGCCAGAACAAGGATGTTTGTCCCAGAAAAACGCTGCCCCTATCTCAGTGTAGCCCTCCTCTTCAGCCACATTCTGTTTTTTCTCTCAATGTGGTCTCAGCAACAAACCTTGGCTGGCTCCGTGGCTATCCACCTATTGGTGTTTGAGATCAACCCTTTCTCTTCTGGCCTTCTGTGCTGTTTCTGTCCTCATGTCTCGTATCCATGTTATTTTCATATGAAATGTATTCCCAACACTTTGGAGTTATGGAGTGAAACTGGATGCTTTGTGTCGCTTTTGTGGTACTTTGTATACTGCACTTCAGTACAAAGGATAAGACAGGATGGCAGAACTTTTAGTTTAAACCCTGCCCCGCTAAAAGTGTTAGAGGACTGCAGATACAATAGTAAACACCTTTACAAGTGTAACAGCTGTCTCTGCTTGGAGTGGGAGACAAGTGCCATCAGATTCCAAAGCCAGCAATGATTTGCACAAGCTGCAGCTTCCAGCAGTTCATTGAAGTAATTAATTTTATTCTGAAATAAAATAAACCATTTATTTAACTGTCAATGTAGAGGCAGATTAAAACAAAATTTAATCCTGCCTCTGTTGGTAGTAGTTTTACTTAAATAAAATATTGTCAGTTAAGATATTCATTGTGTGGAATTCATACAAATATAAACTGCCAGGAATTTGAACTTGAAAATTATTCCTAATTTTTCTTTTTTACTGCGAGGTCTGTCATAGCATACCATTGGAGACAGCAACCCTTAAATTCAATTAAGATAATCCTCCCACTCATTTGCACTTTGACTTTTTGATACCAGATGTTCATTTATAAGAGAAATCACTTGGTAATAAACTCTTGTTTCCAAGCATCTCTAACTTACAACATTTTCCTTTAATAACTCAGATTTAGTCATAAATGAACTTCCATATGATATTAGTGAAATGTCAATGGTCAAGAAATAAAGAATTCTAATGTAGAACCATCAAGAACTATTTGAATTGAACATTTTTAAACCCTCTCTCTCTAGTCTGTGTTTTTAAGAGCACTGTTCTTATAACACTGGGCTGGGCACACACAGGATAATGAAGAGTGGCTGAGCTCTGTTTCCTTCTAGCAAGCTCAGAACTGAACAGGTAATAGACAGAATCTTTCAGGGAGTCAGGAGGAAAGAATGTGGCAAATAAGAAAACAGTATTGATGATTCTGCAGATTTCAGCTGCAGAACAGCTGTTCTGTTTGGACAGATGAAAAATGATACAGTCCTGGCAGATGTGTATGCCTGTGTGTATAAGAAGGATTCCATATAAGGTAGAAGGATATTTATGGTATTACATATGCATCTAGATTCTTTCCAATATCTTTCCAAGCATGCTGCTCCCATGGGATATTTCACAGATTGTTGGTGTCCCAGGGATCTCTTCCAGGAATCCCACCCAAAACAAATAAAGGAAAGTTATAAAAATTTTATCAAATTGGAGTATATTGAATCACTGTTCAGACTCAAATCCCAGAAAATGCATTTAATTACTACACAAACTGCCTCTATCTTCCCAAGAATCAGCACTGAATTCCTTGATCTTATTCTAGTATTGTGGCAATATTTTCAGAGTGCAGGTAGCACCAGATGATACGCTGTAATGAGATTTTAACTTTCTGGCACATAAGAACAGATAAGTGCTGATGACATTGTAGGTTTTCAAATACTGCCAACACTTTAACAGTATTCCCAAGTTAAAAGGTTCATAAAGTGTGAGCCACTGTAGGTGCACTCAATCAAGTCTTTACCACAGATATAATAACCAATCACACCTTTAATCTGAGGCTTGCTAAACACCAGGGATATCTTGTGATGCACCATTGGGAGGGCCTCAAGTCTTCAGTTTGACAAGGTACACTCTTCATCTTGAAGAGTGCCAGACACCTGAGATTCACATTGACTTCACTGGTAGAGAGAAGAAAGAAAGTGCTTGACTACTTTACACACTGGGCCAGGTTCTGAAAACTTGTTTTAGCCATTAGGACACTCTGAGAAACAAATCTACAAAGAATTGTTATAAATGTAATGAAGGACTTGTTTGGCCTGTAGATCTTCCTACTTAACAAACTTGTAGAGTAATCAGCACAAAATTTAGCATTCAAAAACCCAAAGTACAATTAAGCAGACAACCTGTCTTGTCTGAATAATTTCAAATTATTTCATTTTCCCTTATCCTTTTGGTAAGGGTTTGAGGTGGGTGAAAAGCCAGACAGTCAGTATGACTCTTTTCAAAAGAGATTGGGAAAAATAATCATCTTAGAAGCCTGCCTAGGCCAATGTAAATCCAGACATAGTGTTTAAAATTGACTTAAAAATGAAATTAGAATATACTAGGGGGAGCAATATTGTTAGTTCTTCAAACAACATTTTAAGTTTTAGGCAGTGGCATAACTTCTGTTGTACAGAAGCCTAGAAAGTCTGAAGGTTATGGTAGACTATATTCCTAAACCACTATTTGCTGTGAGGTTAGGCAAATAAAGTTGGAATTCAGTGAAAGAGTAACAGGTAGGCTTTTCAGGTGGCATTATTTTTGAGTAATAATTACAAATACCAGTAGAGCCAAGATTTTCAGTTGGTATATCTGATGTAGTTCTCTTTTCTCCATTATTCTTTATAGGTATAACAAGAATGATCAGGAGTTCATATTTCTTCTTTGACCACTGAGCACTGGGGAGCAGAAGCTAGGTAAAGTTAAGGAGACTGAAAAGAAAAAAACATTAGTGTTCAATTCAAACTCCTCTCAGAGTCTGAATCTGTTCATTGTGCACAGTGTAGAGTTTGCTTCAGTTAAAAGTAACATAATGTACTTTACCGACTTCTAGAATTAACTGTAATTTAAAATGCACATTTAGCACTGCAATTTCAGCTAGAAGGTCTGAAATGTCAGATACATGCTCCTCTTGGATGCCCTAGGTTGGCCCTGAGGTGCAGTGATTTCAGGTTCACAGTTGCCTAGAGGGCTGTCCACCTCCTCTGGAGGTTGTCTGGACCAACTGCCCTGCTCAAGGAGGGCCACACAGAGCCAATTGGCCAGGGGCATGTCCAAACAGGTTTTGAATATCTCCAAGTATGGAGATGTGACAACCTCTTTAGGAGGCTTGTGCCAGCACTTAGTCACCTTCACAGCAAAAAAGTATTTCCTGCTCTTCAGAGGAAACCTCCTGCATTTCAGTTTGTGCCCATTACCTCTGGTCCTGATCCTAGGCACCATTGAGAAGAGCCAGCTCCCTTTTCTTCACACCCTCCCTTCAGGTACTTGTAGACATCAATGAGATTCCTCCAAACCTCCTCTTTTCCAAGCTAAATAGTCTCAGTCTGCCTGCTTCATGATTTTTCACTTCCATTTAAATGGTTGAATATAGGAACTGAGCCAGTTTCAGACAAGGCTCAATGCAAACAAAATCTCATGGCAAAAAGCAAGACATCTTTTATAAATGAAATAAAATTGGTACAAGTTTTTGGAGGTCCTTAAAGTTTCAGTGAGCTTGGTGATACTAAAGCAGAATCTGGAAGGACAGGTGCTGAGGCTGCATTTGAAAGTAAAGAAAAATAATTCATGTTACAAATAGAGAGCTGAAGAATTGAAAGCTGTTGGCATTTGGAAAAAAAAATATTTCATATGCTTCAGAATACATTAGAGTCTTAAATTATGCTGGGTTTTTGTATTTAGACAGAAAAACAAGTGTGTTGGAAGTAATAATAAACAGACCTAAAATGACATTTGGATTAAATTTGCCAAGATGTAGAAATGTATATTTTCTAAATTTCATTATTTTTCTCTTCTCCTCAGTCCTCAAAGGGAAAGCTATTGTTTTAATTGGAAACCAAAACTTGAGAATACATTGTTATCCAGAGGAGCAAAGGAGTCTTCTGAAGGCTACAAGTTCTTATATAGAATGTCTGGGTTTATTTTTCTCTTAGAAAAAGATGAATGCAAAGAATATTTGGGATTTTGAGGGGACCTCTTTAACCAAGTTTTCAAGTGAGTTGATTTATAAGATGATAACCACAAAACCCAATACTTTTTGCTAATCAAAAGATGACTTTTTTTTTTTTTCTTTTTTTTTTTTTTTTTTTTTTTGTCATT
>VXBB01017316.1:108460-121200 GCA_013399915.1 Illadopsis cleaveri
CACCAAAAAAAAAAACACCAAAAACCCCCACAAACAAACAAACAAACAAACAAAAGCAGTCTTGTTTATTGTGGAAAATGAGACAGGAGTAATGATGGAATTAATGTGTAATGTACAAATGGAAAGCATGGAGAGAAAAACGACAGGCAGAAAAGAAAGATAAGATGAGAATGTTGGGATAAGAAGAGGACAAGAGTGCACTGAAACCATCTGGAGGCAAGACAAATGGAATGTCTAGGGAAAAAAAGCAAGCTAAGACCAAGAAGGTTTTTGATTGACTCACATTTGGAGTTGGTCAGTATGTTTTTAGTCTATGAAAATTTCAATGATTCGATAAACTCTATACCTTTCTTAGGGAACTCAAATCTATTTTATATTTTCTCTCAACATATATTTATCACTAGATATATTATCCAAATATGTAGGAGAATGACACTTAGGATGAACTCCAGAGTTGTTTTCTGTGAGCATTCTCTTCGTACTCTACCTTGTATCTGGGGATGAAAACTCCAGACAAATAGCTAATTGTAGGCAAAGAACACAAAGCATTAGCAATTCTAGCACTCTTAAACATTTGATACTGTTTCTATGTCTGATTAAATCCTGGGTTAGATTTGACAGAGTCTTCATCTCCCTTTCTCTTTTTTTTTAATACACTAAAACATGACTGAAGCTGAATCTACTGGCATTCAAGTGTTTACCCTGCCTTCTCATGTAATTGAAAAAAAACCCAACCTGCTTTCTTAGTGCAATGTGCCACTTAAATAATACCCATATCATCAGAAGAGTGCAGAATTACTCTTCTTAAGCAGCTTTATTGTCCAGATAGTGTTTAGAGAATAATAATTATGAGAGATTTAATTTATAACTACTATTACCTTCTATGCTTCAAATACTTTTCTGACAGTTCCTTGAGGTGTTTTTTTGTTTGTTTGTTTTTGTTGTTTCTTTTTTTAATCATTCTATTGCAAGCAACATTTGTTAAGGCTCTTCAGGTTTTTAAACTTTTTAAAAATTTTTTGGTTTAGTTTTGGTTTTGTTCGTTTGGTTTGTTTGTCTTTGGGTTTTTCCATTGGTTAAGTGGCACCTGCCCTACTGGAAAAATTTTGACAGGAATTTTAAGAATTGTTGAAAAAATAAGGTTATTTAAGACATCAAACAGGGAGCATGTTAATTTAATTCAATCATCCTGGCAAGGGTAAAAAAACCACTATGACTCTTATGCTACCATAAATGGAGCAAAGATTTAAGTCAGCTCAGACTACAGAGCTCAGCAGTTTTACTAATTAACATCTACAGGGACAGCAAACCATGGCTATAAAAGAGAAACTTGCCTTTTTTTGATCAGGGGAAAAAACATTTCAGCATGTTCCTAGGTATTATTGAACAGCACATGACATCTTGCTAGGCCTGCAGCAAAATAAGCAACAACAATATGTTTGAAATAGTTGTCTCTGATTTCTGCAGCTTTTAGACATCAAAGAACTGCACAAAATTAAAAATGATAATGTGAAAGAAAGAGCAAGTTAGTATTTAATTACATTAAATTGATTAGGAAGAAGCAAGCTCTTGATTGGGAGCACATTAACTTTTGTCTGTGCAGCATACAAGCTGGTTTGTGAGTGAGTATACCTTTTAAAAACATGAGAAAAGGTAATGATATGAAAACTAACTCAAAAGTATGTGAGCCAAGGACTACAAGGACTATGCAACTATTTCACTAACTTGTTCAGTTTGGCAAAGAAAGGTGTTTCTCAGGCCTTTGAGAAGGAAAAAAAAATGCATCCAGTCACAGTAAGGAGAAATAAAGTATTCCTTGGTATCACGGACATGAGCTGGAGCTGTTTTCCATTCTTTCCATCTGCTCATGAAAATTGCTTCTGAAAAAAATCTTCTTTCGACTAAAATAGATACCTAAGTTGTGACTTCAACATATGCACAAATCATTTCATTAAACATACAAATTCATGTGCAGAATACATGTTATATATGGGAACCAATTTTTCACATATTAGCATTTCACAGATTCAGTCAGAAATATAGCATTGTTCAATATTTAAAATACAGCACTTCAGCTAAAAGCATATGCAGGCCTGGTAGTAGAGATGTGGTACACTTAATGAACCTGGGAAAAAGATGTATGCTTTGTTAGCTACTGTTTTTCAAACTCTTAAATAGCAGAGTAAATACTTTACTCTGTGAAGTAAATATATGCCTTGGGGGGATATTGTGAGGTTGCATATTCTTTAATGACTGCACAGGGTACCTTGCTTGGGAAGAAGCAGAACAATGTAAGGTACATGACTAATTATTTCAGTCTTTTCTTCTGACTATAGCTTGGTCATTGCATTACTTGATATTAATTAATCTAGTTGTGATTTCAGTGAACAACTGACATTTTTCAGATTTACTATTACTCAAGAATAGTGTGCCCAATGTTCAAGACAAAATATGGAATGTATAACACTTTCTGAAATAGATTTTGCATCTCAAAGAAGCCTCAGTTTGACTGGTGAAGAAAAAATGTCACCATGTTCCATTGAATCTGTGAGACTAGTAAATGCAGACATTTATGTGTTGGTGTCTCTCTAAACAGTTGTCTTGGTTTGAGAAGACAGGTATCTGCTAGGGCAAGCTGGAGTTTCCCTTGGAATGGAGAATGTAAATTCCTCCTCCCCTTTCAAATTATTATAATTTTGCAATTAAAGGCTTTTCAGGCAAAGATTTGGGAATAACAGTTCTTTACTAAAAATATTAAGAATACAAATCTAATAGTACAAAAAACAAGCAAACAAAACAAACAAATAAAAAAATCCTAGAAACCTTGACAGAATCAGAAATATGACTTGACATCCTGTTGGTCAGGGTGTTGGAAGCAGTCCAAAGTAAGCCCTCCTGAAGTGGCAGATGTGGTTCTGTTAGCGTAGAGATGGTCCTGTAGAAAAGAGTCCAGTAATGGTGAGATGGATCCGGTCTTCCTTTGGGAATCCAGTGGAAAACCAGATGCCTGGTGTTCCTACCTCTCAGTTTTTATCTGGGTAGGAATGGTTTGGCTCCCCCCACTGGGTGGAGCATCTCTCACAATGGTATGATGTAATGTGTCATGTCATCAGTGAGCCTTAATGGCCCATTAACAGAAGATATCCCCCGGAGGGTGTGGACATGTCATGGAAGAGATAAGGGACATTGTTCCACCTGGTTTTAACAGCTGGCCCATTATCAGAGGGTACCCACCCCCTCTGCCCGGGAGTTACAAGAGATAAAGAAAACCCCTCCCCAACCTGTTTCAGCAGATGGAATAAACATTTTTTTTTGGTTACATAACCCAAGACAACAGTCCAGTAAAGAAACTTTAGGCCCAGTCTTTAAGGCCCAGTTTTTAGGCCCAGTCTCAAAGTGGAAGCAACTCATATTATTATTTTTATATTATGATTTTTTTTAATATAATGACAAGAATAATCTTTATCATTTCGTTCCTTACTCGGCATAAAATTACTTTTTCGACTGATCAAACACCTCAGGCTTCCCCTTGGTGTTTAATCACTTTCAGCAGCCGTTCATAGCTTCAAATACTACAAAGCAATAAAATTTAATTGCTTAATTAAACTCAAACCACAGTTGTCTTTTTAACAGACAGGGGCCTGCCTAGCTTTTGGATGCTCAAAGACAACCAGAGAGCAAAAACGACATTGCTCTTCTCTAAAGGGTGGTTGATCTAGGAGGGTTATTTAGATGCAAGAAAAAGCCAACAGCCTCTTTTTGGAAATGATTAGGACTCTTCTTTCCCATTTTTTTTAACCTATTTTATATCAACACAGCTGCTGTACAGACAAGTGCACATACATTAATTGATCAGTATGCATAAATTAACAGAAAACTGACCAGTGCATGTAAGTTAATTGCAAAACTTGGGGACAGGTCTTTGAACAGAGTACACTGACTTTAGTTTGATTTATCCTGGTTAAAGTTCTGACTCTGTGGGGCTTTTTAATTTCATTTTCTGCCTCTGGTATTCAATGTCAGCAGTTCTAATAAGCAGGCACAAACATGTGCTGAAGTGGAGTGACCACTTTAGCTATCAAATTGGAAGAAATAAGCAAATTTTGTCTAATTTTGTACTAATGTAAATGAACCATGTTGAGACCTGCTGCCTTGGCTTTGAGAACTTCTGTATTATTTCTGGCTCTTACTTAAGGACACTTTAAAAAAAAATGTGTATTTGCAGGAATCCTGCCTTTTATTTAATATCAAAACCTAGTAATTCTATTAATATAATATGTCTGATCTGGTTTGCAATTTTAATATTCAAAATTATTTTATCCTCTATATATTACAAATACATCATTATAGTTTGTGGTTCAACTGATTAGAGCATAGAGAAAGTATCAGAAGGGAAAGAAATTGCACTTAAGAAGCATGTCATTAACCTAGATAATAGTGTATAGAAAATTGATATAGTGAATTTGTTAGCCAACTTCCCAATTACCATAAATCAGCATGATTTGGTTTGTTTCAGTGGAGCATTGCCAAGTTCAGTAATGTTTTACAATCAGATGAGGTTCTATGTATCTGAGGAAAAACACTTGAGTTTTATCTATTATCATAGCACCTCATAATGTGATGTATATTATTCTATTGAATACATTAAGTGGCAAAGCTTTTCTGTCTTTTTCATCAAAACAGTTATGATTCTGAAAGTTCAGGTAGTCATTTAATAGCATTGTCTAAAGCATGTGAATACCTTAATTTCTTTAAATATGTTCTGAAATTATTGAGCATGTCTACCTGAGATGTCTTTGACACAGAGAGAAAACTGGAAATACCTACAGAATTATTAAGGTGCAAAAAGCACTAGATTTTGAATATGCTTTGGTTTTGTTTTAGCATATTAAAATTTGTAGGGTTTGTGGAAAATATTTACCCTTTTTTTAAATTCCCTATTAAATGTCTGTGGGTATAAATAGCACTTAAACAGGCATGCACAGGTAAATAATTCCAAACAATTCTTCACATATCAATAGATTTTGATATTTGATCTTTATATCGTACAAATATAATTCATGTTTTTTAAAAGACACCTGAAAATAACAAAACATTAATTTTTGATAATGAAGCCGCCATCTATTGACAACTCCCCTTCACAGAGTGTTCTTCATCCTGCTGATGCTTCAATTTGGTAACAAAGGTAATCAGAATACACCTTGAGTTGAAGAGGCCGGTAATTTGATACTGAAGTATGAAAACCCCTCCCTGAAAAGACAAAACCCTAGATGAAGAACAGTCATCAGTGGTCCATGTCAGTGTCTTGTGGGGCTCACCAGCCTTGGTGAATCCATAACTTCATAACACAGAGCTCAGACAAAATTTTCAGAAATATACTTGTCTTTTATTAATGTTATCACTGTATTTTCCATATATTATACTTCAACCTTGTTTTGTACAAGAAGTTCAATTCCTTTCAGATGATCTCTGATATTTTAACTTCAGGATGTTCTCTGATTTTTTTCTAGCATTAAAGGCATTAACAATTTTATATTACTGCTTGTAAATTCTGTTTCTTCTGAAAAGTAACAATAGATTTGACAAATATTTCACTAATATTGGATTGTAAGTGTCTACAGCTCTATTTTGACTTCCTTACATTTCACAGAGTAGCTGTAATCAAAGGCATCCATGAGTAGCACACTACATGTATATTTATATACACTAGAATTACTATGTTCCACTCCCCAAATATAACAATCTGGAGCCATCTCTTCTATAAAGACAGAAAATGACTGAGCTATGTTGGACACTGTATTAATTCCTCCATTCAGGCACCAAGTGAGACAAATGTATGTTCATAGACTTATATAGTCTCCTGAAATGTACCTCAGTGATACACAGGACCCCCATACAGGAGTAAGAAAAAAGCAACAATTCAAACTACAAACCATGCAGTACAGGGAGGGTGTCATGTAACTTGGTTGTTCCTTGTTTTAAGAACTGGAAATTCACTGAAAAGGCTGTTGCAGGGAAACACAGAGGCTTTTAGGGCTGCCAAAGTCTCACAATGTAGGAACTTAGAGGAAGAAAGAAAACCACATTTCTTATTTAACAGGGTTGGTAAGAATGTGACTTCCATCCTGAAAGAATGTGGACATTCTACGATCTATTTTCAGCATAAATTGAAATGGGCATAAAATTCATAAGTGAAATGTGAGAAGAATCCACTCAGAAACTATAAATACACTACAGGACTACAGACTGCAGTAAGGTAACTAATAGTATTGAAAAGTTACAACGACATAGAATGCATCATATATCGTGTCCTGTTTCAGTGTGGGCAATACACAAAAAAGCCAAAATCAAACTAAAAAGCATATTTTTTTCTTCAAAAAGGAGTTTTGCTATCAACTTTTGACCAGGCTTATTGATTATTCTTTGGCATTGAGAGGCTAAGATTGAGGATCTTATATGGAGCCAGACTGTATTATGTTTTGGCAGACCTATTAGAGCTATGATGACAGGGAAAACAGATGGACTGCTGACAGCTGGCATTACAATGAGTTGTAGGACTTACATAAATATTTCTGTTCAATACTCAAAGCCATTTTTTCCTCTCCTTGGAGATGATGGAGAATTCTTTCTTTCCAAGTGTTCTAAAACCAAGCATTATCAGAAATTACAAAAAATTTCATATAAAGGCTACCCCTTGTCCTGATTGTGTACCTGTGATAACCTGGCTCTACTCAATGAGTGAGTCTTGGTCTTGTTCAACCTGTCTAGTGAGCAGAAAAGGTAGTCAGGAAATTGGTCTGGATTAATAATAGCTTATTATGCACCACTCGCATGGAGGTGGTAAGAAGATCAGCTGCAGTTCCTATTGAAATTATTGACATTTTGGTAGCCATAACCATCTTCAAAAATATTATGAGTTTTATAGATGTCTGAACTACAGACTTCTGTGGCTAACATTAAACAGTCCTTTTTGGAAATTTTACAGAACCTGTCTCTTATTTCTTTAAATAAACACTCAGGACCTCTTCAAGCATTTGAAGTTGTTCATAAATAGAAGTATGATATTAGTCAGGAGACCTTGTGAAGAATATGTTCAAAGTGATGAACTCCTACTGAATTTTGACAGACTGTACACACTGTTAAAATTTTACATGATGGTTGACTCCCAGAGAAGTATGGCAAATTTCTTTTCAGAGTGAAATTCACACATACTCTTGCTAGCAGAATTATTTATGCTGTCTTCCTCTCATACCTTTTGTGATACTAGTAATACCAACAAATACAACATCAAAAGGATTATTAAAACTGATTAAAAGTTTGATAGGGAAATATATTTGAAGAGGTGGACAGGATCTGTAATTGTCAAACTTTCCTTTAAAGAAACCCCTTTTCTCTTTAATTTCACGGTTGACTGGAATTTTCAGCCTGAAAATATATCCAATGCTCCATGAAATTTACTTGTCTATAAAATGTCTACTCCTGTTAACATGAACAAATAGATTTTCACAATAGTTGGATACATAAAATTAAACAAAAAATAATTCTGGTCTGTTCAGAATCTCATCCTTTGACCTGAAAAGAAGAAAACACCTAATGCTGCTTTTTAGCAAGGAAAGGTACAAATTTTTAGGCAGTGGCCTTTCCCTGTCACTTTAGAAAATTTTCTTTTTCCTTTCTCATGATGTGCATTAGCAATAACCCAGAAAAGTAGAAGCCCTGTAGACATCTAATATTGAGCCAGAAGTTGGAATCTAATCTTTACTAATATCACTGTACAAATTTAACCAATAACATTAATTAATGAGGGCAATGAATCTAATAATCTTTTTTATGACAGAGAATGAAACATCCTATCTAGAAATCTACTAATTAAAGTGTCAAAACATCTTTAAAACTTTTTTTGCTAAGCAAGTGAGTCTCATCCCGTCTTTTTGTGAGGCTATCACAACTGCACAGGTAAGTACAGAGTTTCCATCAAACCAGTCAACCAGAGAGCTAAGATCTCACACAAATGCACTTCACCTATGCTTTGAAGATTAGAAAAGTGACAATTAAGTCAGAAGAAGAATGCTGTTCCTGCAAGAGGGAAATTTATGCAGTCTTCCACTCTGGAAATGAGCCCCCTTGATTTTTGAGCTCAGTTGGTTTCTCTGTGTATTTCATTGAACTCTGCAGGGGTAAAAGAGTTAGGATTATCAGAACAGTTTTTTGTGGTTTTTTTTCTGTTGTTTTTTTTGTTTGTTTGTTTGTTTGTTTTTCCATTTATTATCTTGCCTGCTGCCCTTCTTCAGATGAAATCTTTGAACTTTCAAGTTCCATAAACAAGAAGAAATTTCCTTGGATTCACATATTTTAGGGTTATAATCAATGCGTATTAACATTCCTAGATTAAATGTCCATGGGGAAACTATTGTCACACACTGACAAAATTAATATGTTACCTCTTTTGCACTGAGAATCTAAAAATGTATGTACTATAAAATTGCACGTTGAGTTCAGAATAGTGTCCAAATAAAGGTACTGTTGGATGAAGAATGGAGAGAACACAGGCCCTTCTTGGTGTAAAAACTTAAAGATTATCTATATGCCTAATTGTAGGTAAAACTTGTACTAAGTAAAATCAATACTGGTATGCAGGGGTTTAAACATCTGTAGGGCAAAAGCCTAAGACTGGGATATTCCTGGGTCACCAGATGTCTCTTTTTAGTGCTTATGTACAAAACACCTAGCAAAGTCCAACTGCAGCTTTTCACAAAAAAATCACATCACAGAGCATTGTTCAAGCATTGTGAATGATGACCTGAAGAAGGTAGACAGTTAATGGTGATTAAACCAGAGATAGTATTGTAGTTAGGGATGGGGGCCACGTGAACAGATTTCCATATGGACCAGTGAAAATTTTGGAGTAAACTTTGCCATGCTGTAGCACATTCCCAACTTCAAAAGGATGAGCTTTTCTTTTTTTTTCCTTTTTTTTTTTTTTTTTTCATAGAGAATGCAGTTGCTTGCAATATTTTTCTTACTTTGCAGAGTTTAATTAGAAACAAATAAACTTTGAGAAAAAAAAAAAAATGGTTACTCGGACAAGGACACCTTTGTCCTCATTAAATCACATTCTCCATTTTCAAAGAACCTTGCCAGCACTTTGTTTTCGCCTGTAGTTTTCATTCCAGCTCGTGCACTGGTGACACTCTATTCCTTATGGTATACATTCTTTGATGTACTTTGGTAGAAGTGTAGGGAAAGCAAAAGACTGAGCAGCAGCCACATAGAACAAGGAGTTATAATTAGACTCACAAAACACAATAGGAAATATAATGGTTTATATCTTAGCATATATAGGTAGAGAAAAAAATTCTAACGCCTCTTGCCAAGAGAGTTTTAAATCTATATAAAATATTTGAGAAGCCAATCTTTCCCTGCTGTGAAAATTCCTAATTACTGAACTGAACAAAAAACCCCTGCCATACTATAAAAATTTCAGCACAGCTGTTTTACTTCAGGAGTTAGTCACAATAAGTTAATCAATATAAAAATCACTGTGCATGTATTTTGCCCATATAACCCTGTTTTATTTCTTTTTTCAGCACTTAATATATTGGCAGTATTGCCTGACTTGACAGAAACAGGGCAGAGAGCTCCAGACATAAAGCTGTACAGCAAATATTCACTGACACATGCACATTACAGTATGTTCATTACTGTATGCTCTTTGCAAAATAAGTAGTGTGAATTGTTCCCTGCTTTTTCCCCCCTCATCTTTTTTTTTCACAATTACTGAAGACATTTGGCCACAAAAATTACTGAATACACCATTATTGACATTATAATCAACTTTCTGTTCACTGGGCCATGTTTTAATCTTGCTGTGCTCTACTGCTCTTTTTCATTTGCTTGATATTCTTGAAGGAAAAATTTCAGAAGAGTGGCCCTTTTATGTACATGAACTCTTAACCAGTCATTTTCCAGCCCCAGAAAAAAGATCTTGTTATCAGCATGCATTTTTCTTAAAACTACATTTGAATTAGATGGTGTTTCCTCTTCCAGCCCATCTTTTGTATCTTATTTTACAGTTGGAGTAGAAAGGTTAAATCCAGGATAATACCAAGCTAACAATTCTAAAAATATCAAGAAAAAAACCTGAGCCAAATTTCAACCAACCAACCAACCAACCATAACAATCCACTCTTGAAACTGCTTTGAAGGAAACTCATGATTCTCAAAAAATTGAATTGGAATTTAACTGTTAGTAAATATCATTAGAAACTTTATCTTAGGTAAAACTCTATGCCTTGCTTGTCAAATGGAAACAACAGCACATTCCTTCTTTAGCTTCAGCCACATGACAGTAGTGCCACAGGAGACAGCAGCTCCCTGGGGTCAGGCACCTGCATAGGGCAGGGCAGGCCTGGTAGCGAGGGCTCATCCAATTTATACATTTTATCTTGAGAACATTGAATTCTGGGGGAAGACCTCAGCTACTTCTTTTTCCCTATCTCAAAAGTGCAGAGCTATTAAATAACAACAATTATGAACTTTAATATCAAGCCTTTGTATTTCATTTCAGGGAAGTCCCTATGGTCTTCACAGGGACATGTCAGAGGTAAAGGTAATACCCTGCAGTTTATTTATAAATTACATAGAGATAAAAAATGGATAGAAGAGTATGTGTGAGAAATAGAGAGGCGGTGGAAGAGTAGTAAACATGAAAATAAATCAGGAAAAAATGGAGCTTAGTAAAACTGTTGGCAGCAAGAGCAAAAGACAGAGAAAATAAAGTAAAAAGTAGAATTTTCCCACAAAAATAAACTATCTTAAATTTACATTTATTCTTGTTTTCTTTTCTGCAAGTAGCTCTGTACTAAATATGGACAGTATTAAACTCAGCCATCCAAAATGCTAAAACATATATATAGAAAACACATTGCAGATAACTAAATAAAGTTTGTCAGAGTAGCTAAATATGAGCTTAGGCAGATGCACGCTCTTACCTTACCTACAGTGTTATCTAGAAACATCATTAAATCTCATGTTTGTCCACTGATACCAGTGCAACTGTTGTGTGTTTTTTTACCAACTGACATATTCTGGGGAATAAAGGACGGGGCAAAAGACACTTTAGTACAATTCTACAGCCCAGTGCTAGTAATGAAAAACATCTCAACACTTGCATGGCCTGGCTGAACGCTGCTGCAATGTCTGTGCTTTGTATCTATGGAAACATTTTCAAGTTTCCCAACACCTCCTACACAGGAATCCTGGTAGATTCAGACTGAAGTAGATTTTCCATGAAGCATGACCTAAGGATAGTTCCAAAAAAGAAAACAATCTTATCACGCAACGCATTAAAGTTTTACACTTCATTGGTGAAACACACGATAAATTGCAGTCAATGCTATTCTTAAGCAAGAGAAACCTATCTAACTCAAGACCAAGTTTTCAGCTGCTGTTTTGATTAAATGTCCAACTGCAGGAAAAACAGAAATTCTGCTGACTCTTTGGACCTTGCTTAAATTCATGGAGACATTAGTGGAGGAGGAAATTCATCTAACTTTTATAGACAGCAACGTTTTCACTGATTGCCTGTTTAATAACAGCTCCTTCCATAACTGATGGAAAATTCCAAAAGGGTAGTTATAATGGCAGACCTAACACAGCACATTAAAAATAAAATTATCCATCAACTCATGAAGATCTAACCTTTCTCAAAATAACATCAACATTAAAAGAGGAAACATGCTCTAAATTTTTACTCATCCAGTAATCACAAACAGATCATATAGAATCTTATTTGAGGAAAATTGTTTTGATATTGGTAGAGACTACTTTTGCAAAAAAAACCAAACCAAACCAAACCAAACCAAACCAAACCAAAACAAAACAACAACAAAAAAAATCCACCACCGAGTGACGTGGTGAGTGATCTGATGATGCCTAATAGAAGGAAGACGTCATCTTCATCTCCAAAGGTGACAAGGATTATCTAGTGAATTATGAAATGATAGATCTTAAAAAGTGCAGAAGTCACTTTGTATGAACCATTTGGAGATATTTCTCTCTCTCTCAGTAAAAGTGAGAATGTTAATAACTTTTGTAAACTTATAAACTCACATTTTGATGGCTAAAATTAAATAAAATTATATATATCATCTAAATTTCCCACAAAGTCCAGGTTATATCTCCAGTAAACATATGTGAGCAAATTCCTGTGTGCTAAGACAAACGAAATACACAAAATATATATATCTATAGATGTTTGAGCTAAGAAGTGATTCCTATATTTTGATTAAAATTAAAAGCTGATACA
This sequence comes from Illadopsis cleaveri, assembly GCA_013399915.1. Taxonomy (NCBI): domain Eukaryota; kingdom Metazoa; phylum Chordata; class Aves; order Passeriformes; family Timaliidae; genus Illadopsis; species Illadopsis cleaveri. The sequence goes on from VXBB01017316.1 coordinate 120,768, forward strand.
AAAAAATGTTTTTCTCAAACCCATCATTGCTAGTAATTTCACTGCATCCTTGGTTCTATCCATTCCAATAAAAAATAAGCATCCTGGAGGGAGAAGTTAAAACATTTATTCTTTTCAGTTTAACTCTGGCAAATTCATTCTTTCTCCTGTGTTCATGTGGTGGTTTTACGTTGGCCAATTGAGAGATAGGATTTTGGGAGGAAAAAAAGGCGAAACAGGCTCAACTTAGAAGTAAAAAGATAGTTTATTAACACACAAGAAGAAAAAGAAGAGAAAATGAAACTTTCAAAACCCCTCTCCTCCCCCACAAGTACTTACTTTCTTACAAGCCACATAGAGACAAAACTTATGACATTCAGTCAGTTTCACCATTTAAATATAGTCTGTCATCAGTTCTTCAGGAGAGGAGTCACTTGTTTAGTATGGAATTTTT
>VXBB01017316.1:121573-155601 GCA_013399915.1 Illadopsis cleaveri
GTCCCGGCCCCTCCTCCACAGGAGAGAGAGCCGGGACTGCCTTACCTCTTGCGAAGCCGGAAGGAAGAGAGCGACCCCAGCCTTCCTTCCAACTTTTAAGGCTGTGTGTTTCCCAGAGGTGGATCTCTACATGCAGTTGGCTATTTTGGTTGTCAGTTTAAAGGAATTCACCTATTGCACTTCACCATCTGTGCTAAACCAGCACAGTTCATGAAAGCAATAATCAGTGATAGCCTCAATTCAGAGAACGGCATTAGGAAACTTGACTGGCAAAAGCAGGAAAAATAAAGGAAATACTATAATAAAAGACTTAAATTCTTTTTAAGTTCTTGCTGCTGCTTCCTGTTTACTAGCTTTAGGGCAGGCTCTTTTTCATGGCATTATTTAGGTCATCTGAAATGTTCTTTTAATGTCTTTAGACATGAATGGATGTCACCAGTGAACAAGTACATTAATTCTATAGGTATTCAGACTGGATTTGGTCTAAAGAACTTGGAGAAAGTTGAAGTGATAGGAGGGAATGAATACTAAGAAATAAGGTAGTACTTCAAGGCAAGTAAATATTTGCTGATACTCATCAACAAAAAGACCTTCATGCAAAATACTTTTATCTAAAAATGTCTTATTTTCCTGACTTCTTGTGTTTTGATCTAAGAAATCCTGGAGAAGTTAAGAGACAGGCCAGAGACACCTTATGATAGCTGCCTGAGCATGAACCTAACCTAACCTCTCCTAACCACTTATGAAACATTTTTTTTTCTGTGGAAGTCTTCCCCAAATATTTCAAGAAACAAAATTTGGTTTTTTGCATAAACTTGCAAGAACTGAGAAACTCAGTTTCTTTTTGATTGTGAGGTTTAAACAGAAATTAACATACTCACTATGCACAAAATAATTTTCTGTGTATAGAATACTGTACATAGTTATAGACTCTCTAAGCTCTATATATATGTGAGTACAAATGAAATATTGTAGAGTGTACAAATGAAATATATTACTTTATTGAAAGAGGTTTGAGATTACTCTTTCTTCCCTGAAATCAATTCTAAAAGAATTCAAATAAATAGTGATCTCCTGGGGTTTACAATTTAAATTCACTGGAAACAAAACACCATTCCTAAAGAATCTGCTAGGATAAACAGAGGATATTCTATTTAAAACATTCTCTTGGGATTTTGTTTTAAATCAGGACAAGTGCAAAGACAATTCTACAAACTTCTGTTCCATTGGAAGTCAAAACTGAGAACTGAAAACTGAAGTGTGTCTAGATGGTGATGGGATTAAACCTTAAGGTGAATAGTTGAGTTAAGGATTTTGAAAACAGAGGTAGTGGAGGTGCCATTAAAACCAACTCTCCTCAGGTATTTTGGAGCATTGAACATTAATTCAGATCATGATTAAATTGACAACAGGGAATAAACCTCGTTGAGAGGAAAGTATACTTTGCCTTTTTGTTCTGTAATTTCTCCTAATCTAGATCCACAGTGGAGGTGTTTCACAATTCTTCCACTACAAAATGTAGCTGATTGAGAAGTGTGTGAGTTTATATCATTCCCTCCCCAAATGGTTGCACATTAGGCAGATTTCTTTTCATGTGCATCTGAACCATAGAGAGTACAAGTGNGATGTAGTATAATAATTATACTAGCAGGCAGAAAAATTACTATTAGGTAGGAAAGTAAATTTTGCTTGGATATTGTGAGGAGTTTTAGTGAAATGTGAAATATTTTCAGTTAGTCACATCCTTTCTTGAGCCTTTGGGAGAGACAAAATTATTCTCTTGTTTTCCATGCATTCAATACAGAGCTGTAACTGCAGTGCAAGTCCTATTTCTTACTACAAAATAAGAAGGAAATAAAAGATTCTGTTGTTTCTTTTCCAGTTTCTGTTCATTCCACTTGTTTACCCTGGGGCTGAATTTGGCCTGTACCTCATCAAATGATCCTTATCAAATATAATGATCTTTTCAACAGTATCAGATTGTCATTTCAATTTTGTGCATGTTTTATTCTGATTACTTTTCCCTTCCTCATGCAGCTTTATATACTGATAGTGCAAGCTCATCTTGTCAATGTAATTTTCAGTTTCCAGTACGTCTGATTGAGTAACAGTAATTGAAAAACTATTTAAATAACTTCTTCAAATATTCTTTTCATCTTCTCTCTCTCTTAGATATGTGATTGTTTTTAAAATTCACAGCCTGTGAGCCTCTGGAAAACATATGGCTAGTATAAAAGCCAAAATTACTCATGAATATTTTGTTCCATTGGCAGGTCCAGGGAAACAATAGGCCCAAACCTAAGAAGGGGAAATTATAGGCAGAAGTGCCTGAAGAACACATCTCAGAAACAGGAAGTTCTGACTGTACTTCCTACTGGCCCATCTTATCCTGTATAGAGTAAGGAATTGCCAGCTGGCTTGTCTGCTTTTGAGTACTGTGAGAGACTGAAATGTTAATGGTTAATGACTCAAACTATCATCCATCTGCAAAAGCAGCAAGTGCTTTGCTGATGATGAGCCGGGAAACAGCCCAGGGGTAGAGGAGGTGAACATCCACCACCGGAGGCTACAAACTGGGTTTTGAGCCAGATAAGCAAGTAGGCCGATAAGAAGCAGATTCTATGAGGAGGGATAATGCTTCTTATCATGCCAAGGCTCTCGTTGACACAATTGGCTTAGTCTTAAACTTCACCCCCTGGGGAAGTACCAGGACACTCACAGGTAGGCCTGAAAGTATTAATCCCTTCGGAAATTATAATTGTGTCAACTAAGCTGACATGAGAGGCAACTGTCATGTCTTAGAAGGGTTCATAAACCATCAAAGACCCCTGAAGTGGCCCCAGACTTATCTCTAGGGCCTTCCACCAGAGAACTGCACATGAGCCACAGTGTTACATCAGGCAGTGTAAAACTCCTCCTTCAGGGGAAGTACCTAGGCATCCCCACCTGAACCTAAACATGAATTAACCCATTGAACTCTGTGATTCATGNTGATTAAATTGACAACAGGGAATAAACCTCGTTGAGAGGAAAGTATACTTTGCCTTTTTGTTCTGTAATTTCTCCTAATCTAGATCCACAGTGGAGGTGTTTCACAATTCTTCCACTACAAAATGTAGCTGATTGAGAAGTGTGTGAGTTTATATCATTCCCTCCCCAAATGGTTGCACATTAGGCAGATTTCTTTTCATGTGCATCTGAACCATAGAGAGTACAAGTCACAGGTGGGGAAAAAAGGCAGAGGAAAGAAAGAACTTACCTATATAACTTCAATTAATTCCATTACCATTTTGTACTCTTGACAGCTAGAAATTCTTTCTGCTCTCTTGTGTGAAGAGATTAACAGTCTTTTTCATGTTATCTTGCAAGAGATATTATGAGATATGCATGCCTTCTGTCCAAAGCCCCCCAATGAACAAGCAGGAAACACAATATGCAACTCCTAATGCAACACTTTGTGACAGATAAAAATGCCTTATAATTATATAATAACATAATAATAATAATAATAATAATTTAATAATAATAATGATGTAGTATAATAATTATACTAGCAGGCAGAAAAATTACTATTAGGTAGGAAAGTAAATTTTGCTTGGATATTGTGAGGAGTTTTAGTGAAATGTGAAATATTTTCAGTTAGTCACATCCTTTCTTGAGCCTTTGGGAGAGACAAAATTATTCTCTTGTTTTCCATGCATTCAATACAGAGCTGTAACTGCAGTGCAAGTCCTATTTCTTACTACAAAATAAGAAGGAAATAAAAGATTCTGTTGTTTCTTTTCCAGTTTCTGTTCATTCCACTTGTTTACCCTGGGGCTGAATTTGGCCTGTACCTCATCAAATGATCCTTATCAAATATAATGATCTTTTCAACAGTATCAGATTGTCATTTCAATTTTGTGCATGTTTTATTCTGATTACTTTTCCCTTCCTCATGCAGCTTTATATACTGATAGTGCAAGCTCATCTTGTCAATGTAATTTTCAGTTTCCAGTACGTCTGATTGAGTAACAGTAATTGAAAAACTATTTAAATAACTTCTTCAAATATTCTTTTCATCTTCTCTCTCTCTTAGATATGTGATTGTTTTTAAAATTCACAGCCTGTGAGCCTCTGGAAAACATATGGCTAGTATAAAAGCCAAAATTACTCATGAATATTTTGTTCCATTGGCAGGTCCAGGGAAACAATAGGCCCAAACCTAAGAAGGGGAAATTATAGGCAGAAGTGCCTGAAGAACACATCTCAGAAACAGGAAGTTCTGACTGTACTTCCTACTGGCCCATCTTATCCTGTATAGAGTAAGGAATTGCCAGCTGGCTTGTCTGCTTTTGAGTACTGTGAGAGACTGAAATGTTAATGGTTAATGACTCAAACTATCATCCATCTGCAAAAGCAGCAAGTACTTTGCTGCTGATGAGCCGGGAAACAGCCCAGGGGTAGAGGAGGTGAACATCCACCACCGGAGGCTACAAACTGGGTTTTGAGCCAGATAAGCAAGTAGGCCGATAAGAAGCAGATTCTATGAGGAGGGATAATGCTTCTTATCATGCCAAGGCTCTCGTTGACACAATTGGCTTAGTCTTAAACTTCACCCCCTGGGGAAGTACCAGGACACTCACAGGTAGGCCTGAAAGTATTAATCCCTTCAGAAATTATAATTGTGTCAACTAAGCTGACATGAGAGGCAACTGTCATGTCTTTGAAGGGTTCATAAACCATCAAAGACCCCTGAAGTGGCCCCAGACTTATCTCTAGGGCCTTCCACCAGAGAACTGCACATGAGCCACAGTGTTACATCAGGCAGTGTAAAACTCCTCCTTCAGGGGAAGTACCTAGGCATCCCCACCTGAACCTAAACATGAATTAACCCATTGAACTCTGTGATTCATGGGCTTTCCCCACATCAGACAGATCAAGACTGCGACCATCACTTTGATCAATGGACAACTAATTTGCTACAATCAAGTCTTGTCCCTTGATCCATGGGTGGTGCTATCTTTCCTCCCCATTATCTACTTTTATCCTTTCTTTTCCTTACATATTTTTTAAGTGATATCTTTATACTTTTATATTGTTGTGTTACTATAAATAATAACCAAAATGATATCTACATACCTCCTTTCCATTGCAGCCAAATTATTCTATAATAAAACCTATCTATCTATCTATCAATCATCTGTCTATGTCTATATGAACACTGGTCATTCACTGTTGTCTCCCTCTAACCTGCTCCAATGGATCTATTAACAAGAACATGAGTTACTTTCCCCTTCAGGGGCCATTTGTAAAAAGAACCATCGGCATTATAGTGTGTTAGATATTTATAGTAGAATTTACTGATGGATTTAGCCTGGGAGGTTCATGGCCTTAATGCTTCTACATCCAATCTCTTTGTTATTATATCAGTGTCTTTGGACCATTAAAAAGAGAGAGATTTTTTATAAGAATGGCTCTTTCATTAAACTCAAATTTGGAGTAAATTGATTAATTCAAAAAATTGGAAGTATGGATTTCTATATTCAAATGCATTATGATATTGCACAGCATGGCTCCCATGACAGCAGTGACTCATTTTCTCTCAGGACACCAACATTCTGTGCTTGTAGAGATTTCAAATTCAACTTTCCACCTGAACAGGAAAACATCTGCTTCATCACTCTTGCGGTATAGTGGTAGAGTAGGAATCCAAATTAATTAGAAATATTACTCTTCAAAACTTTGGAAGGAATCTACTATTAATTGTCAGTAATCAATGTCTTACATTCAACATTTTCTTTTAGGTCTGATAAGGGACCTGAAGTCCACCCATTTATATAACTGGCCTGTCTGGTTTTAATACATACAACCGTTTTGAGGTAGGGTCACCACATACAAATTTCAATAATTTATTTCAGATCAGTGTATTTTTCAATAAAAAAATGTTCAGGTATATGCTTAGTCAAGATCCCAGAAAAGAAAGCTAAGTCCTTGAAAATTAAAGAGTGAAAACAGAAAATGAAAATGGAAAAGAGCAAAAATTTGTTGCTGAAGATATCCACCTGAAGAGAGATGGTTGTCTACACCTATGCTTTAAAGAACAGCTTAAAGAGGTAGGACCTGAAAGAAACCTGAGAAATAAATCACAGTTACAAACATAAATCCAGACTTTTTTATTTTCCCCTGATTTGTCTTACTGAAGCTCAGCCTCTTCCTAATGTACACAATTTTCCTGGGTTTAGTCTTCCTTAAATCTTGCCGCTTCACAGGTGTTGTGCATGAGGGTGGAGGGAGGAAGGTGGGTGGTATAGGCTTCTCTCTAGATCTCAATGAAGAATGGCATGACATTAAAAAAAATGCAATAAAATAGCTATTTCAGTAATGAGATAGAAATAGGAAGTAGGATAGTAAATCCTGCATTCCTTCAGCTATAAATGCTATACAGAGCATAAATATTTTCAGGACAGTTACAGAAGAGAATCACATGCAGGAATATGAGGTATAGCTGGAGCAGTGATGGCTGTTTCACTATCCCCTATGTCAAATCCTGGGCTGTTTGGAAATCATGGTCTTGGAAGGAGCTCTGGGGATTTTCAGTGATCAGACCTACTGAGCACAGAAAAAATGGTCTGATGATATAGAGGCATAGGAAAAAGTACAGGAAAGCATAGGAAAAATACATACAGATTTTGTTAGAAGTATAAGAAAAAAAAATCCTGTTTCTGCGTGAGTCAGATTGTCTTACCTGGTAGTAACATCCCTTTTGTCAGACACATTGCAATAAATGGTAGAATTGTATCATTCTACTGCACTGTCAGTTCACAATTTTTAGGGTATGGCTGAGCCTCAGGGGAAAAGAATTATATGGGTGTGGGATACAGCCCCATGGCCTAGATTTAGAAGAGCTGAGGGAAGAGAGAATTTGTGGAGAGTTACTGGAGGAGAATGGAGCATCCTCAGCTGAAGTACACCCATAGAAAGGCTTGTGGAAATGAAGTGGGACAGAGATTCTGGAGAAGGAGCTATAAGCTCATCCATCACACATGGCAGATCACATTGCTGAGCATAGAGATGGTGGAAAAATTTCCTTAGCAACACAGATTAGGCCACAGATTCAGTAGTAATTCAGGAAGCCAAAGAAAGTTTCTGCAGTAAATAGCAAAACTGAAGAAAAGGAAAAATATCTAGAGAATTTTTTGTCATATATACAGGGTGAAAGGGCACTGTATTTTTGATCAATTTATCAATTCTGATGATTGGTTCTTTGTAAACATACCATGCCCAATTTTCACACATATCTAATAGTGATCTTCTGCTTTCAAGACTTTGATATATAAATCAGTGATACTTGTCTTTTCATTTGTCAGGGCACTATGAAGGCAGGTGACTCCCCTGGGTGTGTGATTGCAGGGTTGGAAGGAGCTGTAGGCACTGAAAAGGAACAGTCAGAGCTGCTGATGGATTCAGTGCCCTGGACATCTATTTGTTTTACTTATTCATGATGAGGTTTAACATTTCTCAGTTCAACAAATTATCTTGTTTGAGATAATTTTTTTTTGTCACTCTAATAAAGCATATTTAATAATGCCCTCCCCAAGCTGTGAAGTTCTGTGGCCTCCTGGAACAAATGAAAGCTAAAGCTTTTTTCATTTCCAAGCTCTGCTAAACAAAGTCTCAATGCTACCTCTAACAATTTTGAATAGCATAATGACACAGGTTTATCATCAAAAGGAGAGTACATTTTTTCAAAGATTGTGCATAGCTGAGGACATTTTCACAGCTGATTTGGGATAGTAACACCCACTAGGGCTTCTGGATAAATCAACCAATCATTCAATGCCAAAAAATCTTCAGAGGAAGCAAAAGCAGCAAATTTGTTCCCATGAAAGCTGAGGATCTGGAAAGATATCATAACAGCATCAGAGCTAAAGTGCATCTCTGAGATCTTGAGATGCTTTCTAAGGAGCTGTCTATGAGTCCTTGTTACCTGTATGGTAAAAAAGGGTGAGTTTTAGAAGCTATAGAAAATGAACAGTAATTCCCAATGCTACACATCCACACATTGACACTTCAGACCTCTGTAAAACTGTTTCAGAGAGAACACTTTCACTTCTCCATTGCAAGGTAAATACCACAGTGCTTGCTGCCTCTCCCTCCCTTTCCTCTTATGGTTTCACTTTGAAAGCTTTTGCACACTTATTTTATTTTATAGCCATCAGGTGTAATATTCAGATACAGTTTAATTACTGTATTGCTCTTCACACATTACCCCAGCTCAACAAGTTTATATTTCTGGAAAAGAGGGATTTCAGGTTTTCATGCCTTCAAAAATTCCCACTTGCACAGATGGACTTTTCATTCATCTGTTGTTGAAGCATTGTGTCAGCTTTAATTTGGATCAATACTTTTGTGCTTAATATACAAATGGACAATTACTTAAATACGTGTATAAGGGGAAAAGTTACTATAGTAACTAAGTACTAGGAAAACAGCAGGAGAAAATTGGAAAGACAGCCAGGTGTCTTTGAAATCTGTCTTTGTGGAAGGGATGCAAGTGTTTGGGAGTCCTTAGAAATCTAAACAAAAACAACCAACCAAAAATACAAAAACCACAAACCTAAATAATTTCTATGGTGGATGAGCTTCATATTCAGTAGGAGGGCTACATCTGGAAAATGAAAATCAAAACATATAAAAGCAGTTAGAATAATTATATTGTAATATAAAAAATAGATTAGAGTGGCAGTAAGAAATTACTTTTATTTAATAGATACAATCCATATTCATCATCCTGGCCTGTATCTCAGATTTTACATGGAAGACTCACATGGAAGAAAACTCAAAAGGGCAATTTGATCTGTGGGTTCATTCTTAGTTCTCTGTTAAAGCACTCAGGAAAGGAGAGCAGTTAGTGCTAGTGACTGATATAGAGATATAATTTCTTTTTCTTTCCTTTTTTTTTTTGTTAGATACAGCTGGATAATATCATTAATATCTTATTTTGTAGAACTTCAAGATATTTTCTTTGACTCTATCAACAAAATAAATAGATCTATTAAAAATATAGATCCAATAAAAGAAATGTAATATAACAACAAATAAAAGGTTATCCAAAATGTTTAATATCACAAAGCTTGTTTTGAACAATAGTTTACAGTGAGGGATTTGTCCATTTTAAACCCAATGAATACTGAAGAGAAATTTTGCTCAACTGCATCAGGCAAACACTGAATGGGTTCTCCCTAATATATCTAAAATAAATAGAATAAAACACTAGCAATAAAAAGTTCACACTAAGTGAAAATTGATTAGAAACCCAACTACTGACTTCTTTACATTCAGTGAGAAAATAAGCACTTGAACCAAATACCATTGGTATTACCAGTCCTCACAGAATTGCCAGTGCAGCATTTCAAAATATTACTCCACTTGAGTTACGTATTTTTCTTCATTAGTGAAAGTTGACAGAAGAAGTAAAATTTTCCTTGTGAATAAAAAATACATTTGTAGTTTTTGCTGAAGCAATACTGTATTAGATGTTCATAAATTGATATATTTTTCACTAATTTACTTATACACTCTTAAGTTGTGCTTTTTAAATGTTGAGGTACTCTTTACTTAAAATGGAGTCTAGGGCTTTTACACATAACTTAAAATATGGCACGAGAAAAGAAGGATTAATGAAGCTTTTCAGAATGTCAGGAAACAAACTGGATTTGCTTCAGTTTAAATTTTGATTGGAGATTAGTTTGGCATATTAGGATTTGGAAATTTCCGCCTTTCTTGGCTCACCAGATGCTAACTGACTTCATCTGACAGACTGCATGTACCTTGGATAGCAAATGACATCATGATGTGGCACATCCAAGGTGAATGTCACCACTCACTAGCAATAATTTGTGCTAATGTAATACCTCATGCAAAACAGCAGACACTCCTTCAGCTATAAATAGTGATGCCAGACTATGGTAGGCAATTTGACTGACAAGCAAGGACTTGTGACAGCAGCAAGACACATCAGCTCAGCAAGGGCACTGAAGAAAACTTCAGCAGAGTACTACTGTTATTACAAATCTGCTGAATTATGTTGGCAAGAAACTCTTCCAAACTTTGTAAGCAAGTGTAAGGATTGCAGTTCAACAATTTGTTTTCTCTATTCTTGCAAATAAGAATATATAAATTCTTATGTGAAATTCAAAAAACTTAGAAAAGGAGTAATGACCTATCTTTGAATGCTTTGTCCCTCAAGATCCATTTGTCTGTTCCTCTTAGTAACTCTACACAGAGTTCGATGCCAAAATCTTTACATGAGTCAAGGGAAGAGTCTTCATAATGTCACGGTACTGAAAGGGAAATTATGTAAATAGTAGTTGATATGAAATGAAGCATCTCAAATTCTGCTCTTCTCAGAAGTTTAGTGAACTTATTGTGGCACAAGGAGGACCTCTAAGTTTTCAACAATGTGAATGTTGTTGATTAAACCTTTTCTTTCCCTGTAAGAAATAAGAGAGAAATCATACACTTCTTTCAAAATATATTTACTGTTCTACGTACCTCTGGAAATCTAAACCTTCTATTTTTGTTCCATGTATGAAATTATAATAGCTATTGATTTTGCCTTCAAAATGTAGCAAAAAAGAATCAGTGAAGTGCTCAGAAACATGGTGAATTTCATGTACTAATCAATTTGAAGTGTCATTCTTATTCCAGTATTCCCTCCCAAAATAAACAAACACTTTCCTACACACATTTTCTTATTCAGTCCTAAAATGTTAGAAATAAAAAGCCTATTTAACACAGAAGTTAAAGATTCCATAGTATCAACAAAAAATTCCAATATGCCACATACTTGTGTTCTGCAAGCTTCATTCAAAACCTGAAAATCAGAAAGACCTGTATAGATAATCTAAAGCTTATAAGGTTTACCTGTCTGCACTGTGCATTTCAGAAAGAAATAAACAAAGGAATCACAAGAATGAAAGTTAATATTTTTAAATTTAACCTAACAGTCTTACCGCTGCCTTGATGTAGACATTTTACTAATGTAAGAATAAGAAAATTGGTAATGTGCAAAATGTGGAAGCGATACTGGGGTTTGTGACAGGTCCCTGAGTCAGCCAGAGCTTTGAGGTGAATATGGCTTCATCTGTTCCTTAAAAAGAGGTACACAAGGGAGATACATAGGGAAAAATCAAAGTACTAAGAGTAGAGTAGAGACAAAGAAGGTCCGATTCTGTGACTCATTACAATCTTACCTTTTCCAGGTGGGACTGTGAAATCAGTTTAATGGGCCTGTCAGCAGCTCCTTGAGCTGCAAGGAGTTTTGCACAGGTCTCAGCTGATTTTCTCCCCCCAGTGAAGCCTGGCTTTTTCTGCTCTCTGTTCCTCCATGCAGCTGCTCTCTGCTCATCTGCAGACTTTCAGCCCCTTGATCTCTCTTGCTGACTCTTGTTTGTTCTCTCTTTCCCACTGCCTCTCTACTTGAAGTACCTGAACACTATTCTCTCCAAGGAAGATTTGGTGACTGCCCAGGGAAGAAGTGCTCCTTAGAATCTTCCAGTATTCTTGCACTTCTTCCAAAATGGACTTTCACACATGCTGGAAACAAGCCATAGATACCAGCAGTCACCACCTGTGATGGCAGTAGTTAAAAATCCAGTGTCAAGTGAAGTGAAGTAAGTGAATGGATGAAAAATCTTTATCCATGTGAGTAATATTATCTTACCAGAAGGAGCTTTCTGCTTACTTTGACAAAGAGACACCGAATTGCGTTACATCCCTGTGAAAAAAAACCCAAAAAAACAAAAACAAAAACACAAACAAAAAAACCAAACCAAAACAAACAAAAAACCAAAAAAACCCAAAAACGTTTAAATGAAAGGTTACATTTAACACTATATTGCAGAATACATAAGTTGACTCCAAGAAATTATTTTAAACAGATGGTACATAACCTCATTGTTAAAACTGCTCTAAATTGCAGTGCTGACTGTCCCTCATATACTCATTGGTGTCAAAAAGCGTCTCTGTCAAAACACTTTTTGGTTTTTCTAAGAAACTTACGTCCCTGCTGTGATTGTTCCTCTGGATATGACCACCTTCAGGAAAGAAACTCAAAACAGATTCTCCCCTCCCCACTCTGTTCTGCTTGAATGGGCCCTTTAATGAAAGCTCTGGCTGATTTAACAATTCTGACCTCTTATTCTGAGCATTGCCAGTCATGCTGTGTTATATAACAGATGTAATGCTACATTACATGTCAAATCTAATGCAAGGTTGTGTTATGTTTCAGGGATGAACATTGCAGATGAATGCAATGAAGATTTTTTTATTTTTTTTTTAGCAAGGAAACTTATAAACAGTAAATTTGAGATTTACTGACTTATTGAGACTTTTCATAGGAAATTTTTTGGGAAATAAAAGTGTCTTATAATGAACAAAAAAATATTTTTCAAGCTTTCCACTACCATGTAATGCTGATTTCTTTTATTTTCTAATTACATATGTAGTCTGATATAAAGAACATGTGTAGAAGAAAAGGACAATTTTGACTTCAACAAAATTCATCCAATCTTGGAAGAAGCTAGTGCAAATTCTGTGATTTGAGAAAGGCTGTATTTCTCTCATTCAGTCTGGCATCCAAAAGAACGGGAATAAAATAAGGTATTATCCTCATATATTGTGAGTATAGCCCTAAATAAATAAAAATGGAGTGATTACGGAGGTCGGCTTATATTAGAATTGATTCCATGCCAGTGTGTCTGGCCATGGAGAAAACTTCCTACTTACACAAATTATTGGAAGATTTGTTCAGGATATGCATTGTAACTATGAGCAAGTCAACAAACATGCCAGAAAAAAAAAAGTTAGAAAACCTTAAAATACATACATAAAATAAATCAGTTCCATGAATATTTGGGACATTTAAATATATTTTCAATTAAGGTTCCAAATAAAAGGTTGGCTCCTGTTGGCTGATTAAACAGAGAGATTTAGTTTTTCTGTTACCCTTGTTGGTCTAGATTATATTTGTTGCTGGCCTCAAGCTCTCATAGCTATTCTGCCTTGTGGTTGTCTACCAAGAACCTTGGAAACCTGTCAAATTTCAGAGCTGTGCAATTTCACACAATTTACTCCACATACTTATCTCCCTGCCTCTTCCTCACTCTCCCAATCCATTTCTAAGCCAAAATATAGCCCATTTACAGTCTCATGCCATAGTTTCTTTCCTGCTCCAGGACTCCGTTTACCCAAACAGATTTATATTCAGCCAATCAGCTACTGACTGGAAATGACTGTGGCAAGAAGATAACTTCACCCTAAAAAACGAACTCATGGACTCCTTTCAGTGTCATGGTATTTTTCTCTTAAACCTCTTTTACTATCACTGTGCATTACTTTTAGTGCCAGAAAAATAAACATATTTACCACAAGGTTTGGAGACTGCTGGTGAGGATGGACTCCACAGTTCCCAGTGTAGGAGCTGTGCCTCTCCATGCTTACAAGTGTCCTGATGGTTACGTGCTCCAAAACTGTGGTCTAATGTTGCAGCCCTGTCCCCATTATGTGACAATCATAGCTTGCAGGTCAAGGCATAGGTGTATTCCATGATCAGCTTTCCTGAGGCCCTGCCTGGAGTACTGACCCCAGTTCAGCTGGAGGACCACAAGTGTGGTAGGGGTCTGGAACACCTGGCTTGAGAGGAGAGGTTGAGGCAAGTGGATTTGCTGGAGAAAAGAAGACTGTGATGGATGAAATGGCTGCCTTTGACTGCCTATGAAGGTGTACTGAGAAGACAGAGTCTCAGAGGTACACCATGAAAAGAGAAGATTTAACTGCTGTAAGTTGCAGAAGGGAAATTCTGATTAAATGGAAGGAAAATAGTTTGTAAAGAATCTAAAGCAGTCAGTGAAACAGCTTGTCTAGAGACATTTTTGAATCTCTGTCCCTGGATATGTTTAAAAGTTGGTCAAGGGCTTGAATAACCCGGTTTAAATTTGAGGTTTCCCCTGCACTTAGCAGGTGACACCCAGACTTCCTTCCAAAGCTCCCCTCCTCTATGACTGTGTGTTTCCTCCTCCTATTCTACTCCATGGGAGTAGGGAACAGCCTAAAATATTTTACTGTAGTGCATTTAATCCTGTAAATGTGTTATAAAAATGTTCCCAGATGAAATATTACAAAGGCTGTCAGATACTGGACACTGCATCTCCTACTAAAGCGGTTGTCTAGAGCTTATTATGTGGTAGGAGGGTGTGGAAAAATGAGCCGAAGTATGGTAAAACAGGCTTTTAATTTGTTACTGAGAGGCTATACTGACAATTCAAGAACCCAATCCTGCTACCATGTCCATTTCATAGAGGTGCCTGAACTTGGTGTGAATTTTACTTGAACCAAGTAAATCTTCCAAGCCATTTTAAACTTAGTCCTGCAGAAAGAATATTGTAGTAATACATTTGAAAATGACAGGCACATAAATAATTGTGGTGATGGTTATATCAGTAAGGATGTTGATCTTGTAGATTTTTTTTTAATAAGTTTTTTTTTTAAAGTAAAAAAACCACAAACAAAACAAAACAAAACAAAGCAAACAAAAAAGCTGGGCTAAAAATATACTAAATTATATTTTCAAAATTAAAAGAGGATCCCACTATTAGGTTTTAGCTGAAAATCAATGCAGCTGAACATTATTTATTTAAAATAAATAATATTACCAAGTCTGAAGACAAAAGAAAAAATAAATTTCTAAGTCAATGATATTTGAAGCATTGGCATGTACCCAGTTGTATTTGAACAAAATAATGTATCACTGGCAAGAATGGTAATTGAGTAATGTCTTGCCTTTTGTGCCTTTTTGCCCTCCTAATAAGCATGAGCCAGCTATATAATCAAAGCAGGAGCTATCAAATAAATAAATAAACAAAAAATCTCCAAACACATAAGTGAAATCAAGTATAACCTTCATTTCACTGGATCTACAAAAAATCTCATGTTATTAAAAAAATGCCTTAATAGCACAAAATACTTTTCCATATGGGGGTAAAGCAAGCAAAGCTGTATTATATAACAGAGAGAAACGAAAAGTGCTGCTGTAGTAGATGACTGAAACTATACACTTTAAAGAAAGGGACTATAAGTGAGGATATGACATGTTCTGACAATGGAACAACAGTGATTGATATTAAACTGTGTGCTCACCTAAATGCATGTTTCAAGTAATTTCCATTAATATACTGAGTAAGAACAAGAGCCACTCCAATTTATTTCAGCTGAAAAATGTTTCCACTCACTGTCAGTAATGTCATTCCCAACACATTGCTAAAAAATAAGTCAGTAGCTACTCGTACAATACCCTTGCCTCAGGTTAGAATAACTATGAAATTATCAGTCTCTCTCTACTGCAGGATGGAAGATAACTTGGGTTGGAAATGAATGCAACTGAGAACACACTAGTGAGAATTTTAAGCCTGCATTTATGCATTTCCTACTCAGTAAAATCAGGGAATTAAGCACTTACCCCTTGGCTCTGTTTGCTCCTGTGGTTTATTCATTGTTATGATGTCCCTTTTTACCTTAGTAGAATGACTGCAATTCTAAAAACGTTTTACCTTAAGGCCCCTGGGCAATGTTCTGGCTTGGATGGGGCCCCCTCCAACATGGGTAAATGTGCCAGTAGTGTTTAGCAGTTCTTCCTAATTGCACTTTGTCTGATGAACCATGAGAACCTCTGTAATTTTCACATTTTTTCTTATTCCATTAGGTTTGAGTGAACCTTGGTACTTACAGTACATTAATTCATACCAGTTGAGGATTTAGATCACACTAAGGTGTTTAGTCCAACAAAATTTGCAATTACATATTAATCAATGTTTAAAAAATACAAGAAATTGCAAATTTCACATTAATTTGGTATTTAAAATTAAGCTAGTAGTTTGGGGGTTTTTTTCCTACATTCAGTAAAATAGTGCATTAGTGGCAGAAGCAATACTAGTGACAGTGTTGAAATTTTAGCATGTAGACACCACTGAATTTCAGGAATTAGGCCATTAATGTACACATGCAAAGGTGTGCACATGTAAAGTGAAATTGTCTCTAATGAAGTCAGTATCAATAAAGTGAAGCGACAGAATTTCAGCAAAAACCTATAAAACCTTTCCAAGATGAGAACAATTCAAATGGTCAATATTGTATTCAAACTGAAGCTATATGGAGTAGTTGTTCACACAGTAGAAGGTAAATAATGCGGAAAAATCTTTGAAATTGTTACCTGTCAGTCAGTACATGACAGCCAGGTATAGCAGCTTTTACCATATTTGATCTTCATAATTTTATCCTGTCATGGTAGAACAACTATCTTGATGCAGGGTTAAATTTCTTTCACCTGGTGAAGTCTTAAAAAACACTGGTAGAAAGAAAACATTTTGTTTTTTACAGCATACTCTTTGTAGAATGGAGTTTGAAAACAGGTCCCTGTCATGCTGATTGCTGCACAAACATAGAAGAGAGTGATTCCTTCTGAATAAATTAAAAACTAAGGAGAAAATACTGTCTTACTCAGAGGGAGAGGACAATAAACCAGAAGTGCTTTGGAATGGAATAGTGAAAAAATATTCTGCTCACTCCAAAAATTTACTTATTTGCAGGTGGAACATACTTAATACCTACTTTCCCAGGTGTTCTTTCAAGCTGAAATATTAAAATAAATTTAAGAACAACAAAACTATTATTTTGCCTCTATTTTTTTGCCATGTTCACTGTCAAATTCTTAACCACCATTTTTTTCAATTGAATTTCATCCACAATTTTTAGCCAAATGAGAGGAAATCTCAGCATAACTAGGTAATTTTCTAAATCCTGAAACAGAGCCAAGACAATTAAAGAAAGAGATAAAATTATTATGTTTTCAGTTGAAAATATTCCAAAGTAACAAAAATAATAATAAAAAAATCCCAAACAATAAAAAGAAACCATAAAATTTGTATGAATTAAAACCACAGTGACCATGATAAATTTTTCAATAGAGAGTCCATTTTTTTGAAGACTAAATAATGATTTTCTTTTTTGCATAAACATATTTAATATAGATCTTGAGATCTTGAGATCTTGCCTCTTGGAGACCTATTAGTTTCAGGCAAACTTTGCAGAAGTTGTATTTATACAGGCATTGTTGACTGCTTTGAAATAAAACGTATTTAACTTTTTTCTGGTTTAAATATCTTTCTCACTAAATGAATTTAGTTATGCACCCTCTCAGTTAATACCAGAAGATTAATTTGGCTTTCATCTTGAAACACTAACGGCATTACTGACACGAAAACAAGCCTGAACTCTTTTAGTAAACTGGATGAGAGTCGTTAGTATCTTCTGTCAGAGGCAAACCACTGGAGCTTCTAAATCCATGGAAATAAATAGATTCTCACCATGGTACTATTAATCTAATCAGGAGAGCCATCAGAGGTCCTGGGAAGTACATGTGAAAAGCAGAATGGAAATCTGTCAGGCGTTTCCGCAACAATATGCTTGTGGCAGCACTACTAAAACCTGGCCTGTGTTCTGGGTACAATGTTTGTCACCTCGTGTGTTTATAAGTGAGGATGTTACAGTTACCTCACATCCATCTTTCCCATCATAATTTCAAAGGTTTTTAGTCAGCCCTAGCAAATCATGTAGACACTTGATTTTTTTATTAAAACGTTCACATGGAGTTCTTTGCTTTCTAGTACAGAAAGGATGACTTTTCCAGGAGCGATCAGTTTTAAGTCTCTCAGTCAAAAAAATTATTAAAATTGTGGCTGCTGACCTTGAAAGACTGAAGGATACAACTCTGTCTTGCAGTACTCCAAAATTCCCATTATGACATAAACCTCTGAAATCTTAGAGGCTTTTCTGTGGAACCAAATAGGAAATTTAAAGCAGTAAAAATTATTTTTGTGAGATTAATAAATTTCAGATCTGCTTCAGGAATGGCTTTTTATCTGAAATTTGAAGTAAGAATTTTAAAACCCCTTCTAGCCTAAAGTGAGAAATAAGAGTATATAAGATAAATAGCTAAAAACACTCATTTAAGAAAAACTAAACAAAACAAAAAACACAAAACAAACAAAGATCTTCTCTTGAAAACACTCAATGGCCACTTTGAGCCTGAATACCACTAGTTCTTCAGTTATTTGAGTAAAAACATTGAATTCAAAGGCTGAAAAGTTACATAAGGTTACATGAGGTTACATAAACTGCATAGTTTTAAATGAAAGAATTATAAAACTATAGCATGGGAGCAGCAGCACTGGTTTCTGGGAAGGATGGTGTGAAGAAATTAATCTTTGTTATCCTTGGAGTATAGCCTGGCTACACAGGGTTGTTGTACGTTTTTGACAGGCATTTTCTTCGAGATGGACTAGAAGGGCAACCATAAACAAAAGACTGCAGATTAGGAAAATTAAAATGTGAGTATGTGCACCAAAATAAGGCTATATGTCTGAAAAATACCATGTATTGTCAGGTTTCTGACTTAGATATTTGAAGTTGAAGAACGGGCTATGAAGCAGTGCAGCAGATAAAGCAGGAAAGGATTCACATTCAGTGGAGTTGTTGGAAGATTCTGATACTGCTTAGAAAACATGAGCTTTTTTCTAGCTCAGCTGTTCTAGTTGTCAGTTTACAGGATTTCAGTTCAGGTGGTGAAACAGAAGAACCCATGTGTGCATTGATAAATATATTAATGTATTCCTTCCGGAAATTGTGTTTGGAAGAATCCTTGTGTCCTGGTTTAGGACAAATTAGGGGAGAATCTCCAAAAGGAGTCCCTCTAGAAAAACAAACCTCCACCACCCCTCCTCCCAGCCCTGGATTTGTGAAGGGATTCCTCGGAGGACAAGTGGAAAAAACTTNCCGGTCCAAATCTTCAGGGAGGGGAAAAAAAAAAGGAAAAAAAAGAGAAAAAGGGAAAGAAAAAAAACAGAAGAAGCAGAAGCAGCAGAAGCGGCAGCAGCCGAAGCAGCAGCGGCAGAAGCCCGCCGCGGCCCCCCTGGTGGGGGCAGGGAGCCACAGCTGTTAGACATAACAATACAGAATACAGAATACAGAGACAAAGTGCACGATTGGGATAGGAGAACGCGCCAACCCAGGACTCCTTGATAGAGGCTTATGCAAATATCTGGTCTTAGATAAACCATAAACAGGAGGATGAGGCAAAACGAGGTAAAATAAATGAAGCCAAAGTAGCACTCTTATATTTGCCAGACAGAAACCATTCTGAAGTTTTGCAAATTATTTTTAAGCTGAATGTCTGCTGCATACAATTCTGCAGGCAATTTGTTGTTGTTCGGTTTGGGTGGGGTATTTTTGTGGATGTTTGTTTGTTTGTGAAATATTAAAGTAAAAAAAGGAAATAATTCAGCTGTGACTACCCATGTTATGAATAGTTCTTCAATCAATTTACAGGAACATATACTTAATAAAAAGCTAGAAGCCCAAAACCAGATTTGTGACATAGCATTCCAGAAAAGAAGAATAACCATTTTCAGTCTGAGACCACCATGTTGTGGTTGTTGTTGTTAGCAACAAAATGAAATACAGTTGAAAATACATTTTATTTATGCAAAACTTGACAGTTACTCTAGGATACAATTTTCCAGGTGTTCTAAAGTGATCAAGTGGAAGTGAAGTGCACTACAATAGAAAAAATGGTCTCGTCTTTTCTCTCATATATGGTGAATGTTTTTATCTAAATGCTTAGAATATATATTCTTTTGTAGGATCATTCTCTTTGTGTATCTAATCTGTAATTGTTAGTGACAGATTAAGGAGTGGATAGCAACATAATACGCTTATATACGGGTCCTGGAGTTATGTTTGAGGATTTCAAACTCTCCTTCACTATCTGCTTGCATAATCAGTATTTTCCAGGTGTATTTCTCTTTTTGGAAAAGTTTTTAACTATTAATGTTCTTATTCAACTCTCAACCATAAATCAATGAAAAAAGTCCTAGAATAGAGTAAATTCTGTCATGCCAAATTCATACATTCCCTCATGCTTTAATTATTTCTAATACTATTCTAATATAATTAACTGCTTGTCTGAGATTATTTCATATTAGTGTTATGATATATTTGTTTTAAAAAAACGTTCAAATAAATCAATTTGAAGCCTACTCTCAAAAAAAACCCAAAAAACAATAGTTAAGACCACCTCTGTTCTGAGATATGCACTTGGTGATTTACATCTCTTTCCCTCACAAAACAGAGTTCTCTCCCTTGCTTACTTCTTCCCTTGTTTTTGGGGATGGGAATTTTTGAGATAGAAAATTTCTTCGACTTTTACAACTGACAAAACTGGAAAAAGTAATTTAAAAATTCTCTACAGAGGAGACATACACTTCCTCTATACTTTTTCTAATATTATTAAGTCTCCAGGATAAGGAATAACTTACTAGCACTAGGAATCACTTAACTAGCAATTTTTTTTCTCCATATGGGCCTCTCCAGTTTCCATACCCATTGACCTTCAAAGAAAGATAAGTTCTAGTGTTCTATTTACCAACCTATTAATAAATCATCTTCATAGTGGAGAAATCTCATCTGTCTTTCCAGATTAGTTTTCTCTAAGAGAGCAGGATGAGGAGAGTCAGTGAGGAACCCCCACCTCTCAGTTCCTTCTCATTCTGGGAATTTGATTTAATTGTTCTATATCTCTTCTTCCATCTTTAGATGGTGAGAAGCTGACCTTCTCATTTTGGTTCTTCTTCCCTAACACTGGAAGTGTTTTTCGGCTAGTATTTAATCACTATCTATAGTAAAAATCTGTCTTTCCATTCCCCACAGACATTTTGCTTTCCTGAAACACTGTTGTTTTTTTGACAAAATGTTAGATATAGTGAAGTCATATTAGGAAAAGGAAAAGGAAAAAATGCAGATCATATTTTTAACAATACAATAAAGTATGACTGCCTTCCTTGCTAATTCAAGGCAAAGATCAAAGTAAATTTATCATGGTTAGGATTATTAATTTTTTTAATTTCTTATTTCGTTTTCACCTATTCTCTCCTTTGGGAGATAATTTGATATTGAAAGCATGGTGCTAAAAATGACAAGCTCATGGGTTCAATCCCAGTATGGGCCATTTACTTTAGTTGAACTCAGTGATCCTTGTGGCTCCCTTCAAACTCAGAATATTCCATGACTGTGTGACTTTTACACATTTACGTAAAATCATAATGTTTACACTGTTCAGTCAAGGATGAGGAAAAGAGAAAAAACACAAAAAAATCTGGCATAGGCTTTTGCTGTCTACATACCAGGTAAATTAAAACATCCGAACAAGAAGAATAGTCCCATGCTTCCTTTCATGAAATGAAGAGTATACTCTAATTATCAATTATTTATATTTCCAGTTAGTCTTAACAGACGCTGTATTCATTAGGCAATATTTCACTTCTCTGAGTAATTAGAAAGGCTGAGCTCATGTAGTTGAAACAGTTAGCAACTTCCTTTGAAAATCCCTCAGAATTCCTCAGTATAGGTGTTTCTCTATCAAAATTTCCTGCCACCAGGCAGTAGCGAAAAGCTGTGCAATCCACAGCAGCAGCAGCACTTTTCTTCATAAATCACAGAAGTTACATGTACTTTCAAGAAAGAATAAGCCTCCAGAGCCTATATAACAATCTCATTTAAGAAGCTGATATCTAGGAGTTTGCTCCAGTTCAGCCTAAAGGGAGCCTGATCTTCTTCCTTGATCATTGTTCAGGATACTCTAATAACTTGGCAAAAATAGTGAGAGGACTGGAGGCTTTCTCCTGCCCAGTATTTTGTAGCATGAGGAATTGGAATTCTTGAAAACAATGAAAGAAAAGAAAAATTTGGAACAAAATCATTTTGTCCAGTTGTTACTTTACTCTCTCAGAGGAAGAATAATGATATTTTTACTTGCAATCTCAGGACTTGTTCTGAATTTTTAAATTATAAAATTATTGGCTAAAAAAATATAAATACATATAGGGATGCAAACACAGGTGATTTCCTCAGAAGCAAGGAATGTGTTTACATTCTACTACAGAAATATGTTTTTCCCAATTCTTTTTGCCTTTCCTACCTACCATTTCTCCATTACCAAAAGGGACAAGCTGAATACTTATCTTCGGGAAACAATTCCAGTTAATGTCATTCTGTCTCAAAATCCAATCTTACCGATTGTGTTAGTCCTACATTTGTTATGGTTGATAGGATTTCTAGGTAAGTCAGTAACAGGAAACTTGAGCCCTGGATAGGTTTACAAAAATGCCATGTTTCCCACTTTCTAATGGGGATCTAGGAAATCCTGAGGTACGGCATGGTTTCTGTGTGTGACCAAATGTGCTATGCAGATCTGAATCTGAGACAGACTAAGATTCAGCTGAGGTAGACTAAAACCTGAGGCAGAGTTGTTGAGTCCAAAAGCGATGCAGTGAGCAGGAAGAAAAAAAAAACATTCTCTCATAGGAACCCAGCACCATAGCAGCCATAACTTTTTCTCATGGTAACAGGAATGACACCACACACACACACTCCTTTTCTTTTCTTTTTTTTTTTTTTTTTTCACCTTTGCCTCTTGAGATAGTAAATGCAGGTAAAAGGTGATAAATTCTACATACACAAAGTACATTATATATAAGGAATGACAGCTTCATCTGAGAAATCCAGAAAGGATTATAATATACACAAGCAAAGTAAATATACTGTGAATAAAAAGTGTCCAATATTCAGTTTTTGCCAAACACTATTAATGCTTTTTCCACCTAGCTTTTAGAGCACATAGTTGCAACAAAACCAGTTATATTAAGCAAATTCTAAATGGTCTGTCTCTCTCAAAACTAAATCAAATGAATAATGGTTCTGTATATTTGACAGGCAGAACCAAGATTGCCCTTTTTCTTGTGAATGAATGTAGTTTGTAAGTTAGAAAAAATTACATGAATTGTTAATAAAAAAAAAATAAGTTAATACACCAAAATATTTTTTAAAAACACCCACCCAGCACTGAAATCGTTTTACATTTATGCACTACTTCTCTACTATGAGATGTGGAAATCTTGTAGTTGTCTTCAGTTCATTGATTCTCTTTCCCCAGCATTGTCCCTCCTTATTAAGCACTGAAGCCTCCCCCACATTCAAATTCACACTGTATTAATTTCTATCTGAGTAATATTCTTATCTTCCTGAGAACCAAATATTTGCAGTCTTCATTGAAGAATTTCCAAAGAATAGACTGAACAGGTTATGTCTTCATGGAATTGTACTTCCTTCAATCTTTAATGTGGTCTGATCTTGCAACACATTCTGTGTGTAATAAGGCCTGAAAACTCAGGTCTTTGCACATTAAACAATCAGACAAGGTGACCCCAGTACTTTTTAATTTAATCTTTCTTTATGTAAGGATTAAATGTAAATCCAATTTTAATTTCCAGCTCCTAATTATCAATAAAATATTGAGTTTGCATAATAATTCAAAGATTAGTAGAAGCAGAAGAGAGAAAATGCATGTTAAAATACTTAACCTTTCTTCATTCTCTGTGAACTATATCATTCCAGTCCACTGAGTGCAAGGTGTCCCAAGTTATTATATGTGGCAGTGATTAGAGAAGGCTGTTACAGGTAGAAGCACCAATGAAGGCAGTAATACCTGTGATAAGGTAAATCAAAGGGAAAAAAAAAAAAGCTTGAAAATTTCTGGGGATCTGTGAGGTTACACACCTTTCAAGTGTAAAAATACCTTGTCAGAGATATTACTGTAAAATAAAATATAAGATACTCAATTCAGAATCAACTGCCTGTCTTTGTACTGCTACTGTACATACTAAAGATTTGTAGAGCTTCTCCTAATTGTATTCATTTGAATTCAATGCTCCAGCTGGATAGATTACATAGTCTGTGTAAACAACCCTGGGAACATTTCTTCTTCCGTAGTATTAATCGGTTCATTGTCAAAGCAATATTCTCAGATGTGAATTGTACAAGAGTAATGCAGAAAACTTCAAGCTGTTTGCCCAGACTTGGGCTCCGTGGGAGCTGAGTGTTGGTTGTTCACAAAGACCCAATGTGTGACTGATGAATAGAGCCCTTAGCTTCAAGGGAGTAATGCTCAGCAGGAACAAAACTCTTCTCATGTTCAAAGTGTTTCCAATCTGTTTCTTTTTCTCCACAGCGTATTCTGTCATTCTTTCACTCTGTCAATCCAGATGGGAAGACAAACATAGACAAAGCAAGTAGACATGCAGAATTTGGCTCCTGTTTAACCAGTAGAAATATCCACTGGAGCTGAATGGAAACCATACATTTTGGTTCTTTTTGGCATGTAGTTTCATACATTTTCAGACTACACAAGATGTACAGTTCCAATCAAAAATTCCAACACATGGGTAATTCTTTTAGCATTTTCTGTTTTCTTTCAGTCTTGCTTTTGTTTGTTGACAATGTCTGTTTTCAGAAATAGACATTCGAAGCCTGTAAGCACATATTTATCTGTAGAAGAAAGATGTGAAACAGCAAGTACTTTGTTCTGCAAATTACTGAAAACACGTAGGCTAAAGAAACAACAAATTTTAATGAGGGTTTTATTTTCTTTTTTTGACAGCGAGAGACCTCATGAAGGAAGAAACCAGGCAAAAGATGATCAGTTTCAAGTGTATGTGCACAAGTGTCTGTATATGAGGAAGTATCAGAGGAAATAAATATTTGTATGTAGTCAAAAAAAAATCTATGAGATAATTGGAAGAACTGAGATAGAGTTAGGTAGCTCATACAGGCTAAGTAAAGTTAGAGACAGGTGCAAGATATTCAGGGAAGACAAGATTAGCAGATTGTGCTATGTGTGAAGAAACCTAAAATGTGTGATGTCTTTCCACATGGTAGACCGTGATCTAGTGGAAAACTTATGGATCAGGATAGAAGAAGAGGCCAGTGAGTGTGACAGCATGGTGAGGATATGTTACAGACCACAGTTTAGGCCAAAGAGTGCTTTTAATTACCTGAAAATATCTTGGGATCACTAACTCATGTTCATGAGGATCTTGAACCTCCATGACATCTGTTAGAGTAGCAACATGATGGGAAGGCAGCAGTCAAGGATATTTCTAGAGGATATGTGTAACACCTTCTTGATCCAGACACTTGAGCCAACTGGGGGTAACACACAGGAGACTGTGCTAGTCACTAGAAAGCAGTTGGGTGGGGATATGGTAACCAATGACAGCCTTGGCTGTACTTAACAAGGAAGAATGAAGCTGAAGATTTGCACACAGAGGGGTTTTTTTGCAAAAGAAGTTAAAAAAAAAAAAAAAAAAATCAAAGGACTTTCTATTGTTCATTAGTATTAGAAGGCTGAACTAAGAAAATGTATGTTTGTTGTTAAATTGGCTTGATCATTCAGGCACAGTAGACAAAGCAAAGCCTGATGTTTTGTATCCAGTATCTTCCTTACCACAGACTTCACCAACAAAGTTTCCCAGGCCTTCGTGCTCAGACAGTTGTCCTTGAATGGCTGTCCTCTGTCTTCTTTGAAGCTCTGTGGAGATCAGGGGAGGTCCACAGCAACAGGAAGAAGTCAAGTGGTGCACTCATCTTCAAAGAAGATCAAAATTCAAGCAGGCTAACTATAGCCCTGTCAGCCTTGCTTCAGACCCTTGGGAAATCTTTGAGTAACAGGCCTCCGGAAACACATTTGTTGGCACAGAAGGTGTAGTAGGTGTCTGGGAACAATCAGCACAGAAGTATCAGGATTGAGTCATCCCTGTCCAGTCTTGATTGCTTTCAGTGATGAAATTACTTGTTTTATAGGTATGTAAATATAATTTACCTCAGCTTTAGCAAGGATTTTGACATCAACTCCCATGTTATTATTCTATCTCCGAAGAAACTTTATCATCTAGAGAGGTGGATAATTAAATGCATGGAGAACAAGTTACAGAGGTGGGCAAGAAGGCCATATACTGGAAGCTAGGAAAACTGGAGTATTGCATGAATCTGGAGGAAGTGATGGAGTTCTCTCTTATCAAGCTTGGAACTTATATCAAACTGTGTGGGAGTGTGGATGTGCAACCAAGATACTCAACAGCAGAGCTGTTATTCAGAAGGACCTAGACGTGTTAGAGGAATGGGGAGACAGAAAGCCAAATTTCTGCCAACATGCAAAAATCGTAGAGCTGTGTGCTGTCTGTAGCACTGGTGAAGTGTCCTGCCTGTATGGGAGCAGCTCTACAGAAAGGGGTCTGGGGATTTTTCAGCCTGGAGAAGAGACTACCTCAGGGAGACCGAACAACCCGCCCAGCCTTCAGTGCTCAGGGGATCACAAAATGGTGGAGTCCCAGCTGTCAGTTCTGCATGCTGTGAAAACAAGAAACAATTGACTTAAAATGAGCCAAGGTAGTTTCAAAGAGTGTTTTAGGAAAAACATTTTCACCCCAAATTAGTCAAGTTGTGACACATGTTGCCCAAAAAGTATGTGTAGTCTCCATCTACAGACTACAAATCCCTGAGCAACATAGTCTGACCCCACAGCTGACCCTGTTTTGGGTTACTCTAGGGACCTCCTGAGTTTCCTCCCAGCCTGAATTGTGCTGAGATTTTTAAACTATTCCCTAAAGCCTTTTTTTCCTTATGAGGCTTGAACATTTGCCCCAAGAACTGTAATGTCTACCTGCACAACTACATTTTTCTCCTCTTTTTGATGTGATGCTGTTTTAGGAGACAATATAATAAATCAACAAGTGGACAATAGAAGCCTGTTGTACTGCATATTTGAGAGAGTGATCTTCCTTTTTGAGCACCCTTGTGCCAGGTATTCTTGGAAAGATAGACATGAAGCTTCTGGAAACTTTGCTTTTGCTTTTGTTGTTAAGCTCACCTCTGTGACGGGCAAAGAATAATGCATAATGTATAAAAAATAAAAATAATTTATAAACCTAATACTTATCCTTCATTTGAATAAAGGCAAGGATCAAACTTGCATTAGTTTGTGAAATACCTGAGTAAAATAATAGAATCATAAAATATCATGAGTNTGTTTCAGTGAGCCATTTTTACCACTAATAAAAATTAAGTTGGGTTATTTCATTTTGTAGAGGTTTTTTTGTTTTTTTTTCTGACATATTGACAATAAAACTAATAAAGATATCAGTGGTGATGGAAGGCAAAGGATGAGACTGTGAAATNAAATCGTAGAGCTGTGTGCTGTCTGTAGCACTGGTGAAGTGTCCTGCCTGTATGGGAGCAGCTCTACAGAAAGGGGTCTGGGTATTTTTCAGCCTGGAGAAGAGACTACCTCAGGGAGACCGAACAACCCGCCCAGCCTTCAGTGCTCAGGGGATCACAAAATGGTGGAGTCCCAGCTGTCAGTTCTGCATGCTGTGAAAACAAGAAACAATTGACTTAAAATGAGCCAAGGTAGTTTCAAAGAGTGTTTTAGGAAAAACATTTGCACCCCAAATTAGTCAAGTTGTGACACATGTTGCCCAAAAAGTATGTGTAGTCTCCATCTACAGACTACAAATCCCTGAGCAACATAGTCTGACCCCACAGCTGACCCTGTTTTGGGTTACTCTAGGGACCTCCTGAGTTTCCTCCCAGCCTGAATTGTGCTGAGATTTTTAAACTATTCCCTAAAGCCTTTTTTTCCTTATGAGGCTTGAACATTTGCCCCAAGAACTGTAATGTCTACCTGCACAACTACATTTTTCTCCTCTTTTTGATGTGATGCTGTTTTAGGAGACAATATAATAAATCAACAAGTGGACAATAGAAGCCTGTTGTACTGCATATTTGAGAGAGTGATCTTCCTTTTTGAGCACCCTTGTGCCAGGTATTCTTGGAAAGATAGACATGAAGCTTCTGGAAACTTTGCTTTTGCTTTTGTTGTTAAGCTCACCTCTGTGACGGGCAAAGAATAATGCATAATGTATAAAAAATAAAAATAATTTAAAAACCTAATACTTATCCTTCATTTGAATAAAGGCAAGGATCAAACTTGCATTAGTTTGTGAAATACCTGAGTAAAATAATAGAATCATAAAATATCATGAGTTGGAAGGGACCCACTAGGCTCATCAAAGTTCAATTCCTGCAGTTATGTTTCTGAGGATAACAAACACATCAATCTCTAAATTATCCTTTACATTTAATTTCAAACCTTGTCCAGGCCTTTTTAACTCTGACCACAGTAATGTATGATCTATATTTATCTGCAAATAATAAACTTTCCAATGAGAACCAAGAAGAATGTAGCTAGTTTGGGTGTTTAGAAGAAAAAGGCCAGCTTTGTTCAGGTGGAGATTTTTAAAATGTAGTTATATTGAAGTAATGTTTTTGCATCCCGATTAATTCTTGAATGTCTATAATTTGACATTTTTAGGATGAAGAATAAGTGTTAGAACCCACAATAAAAACAATAGGAGCTGAGCAGTCCAATGAAGACCATGAAATTAGTAGTCACCTTAGTAGCACCCTACACTGGATCTATTGTTCATACTCTATATTTGTACTTAAATGTTTATGAAACATTATTTTTGGCAAAGATTGGCAAAAGAACTATCTTTCATGATTGGCAAAGAACTATCTGCGATAGCAAATACACTAGAGAACCAATAATAGGCCTCAACAGTAGAGGATTTGTTATATGTTACCTTGGTCTAAGACTTCCAAAACTTCTAAGGAATTTGAATGTTCAGTTGTGATTAAATCTAGGGAATGTAACCAGGTTTCTCAGGCAGCTTTAAAAAAATTATCTCAGTTAAAATATCTGATTTTTTTATTATTATTATTATTATTATTAATTGTTCTAATAGAAAAGCAATACAGTTGTAACTGTCTGGCAGAATATTTGGCTGAAATACTTTTCTCAAGGTAGTCAATAATAAATGAAAAAAAACCCAAACTTTTTTTGTGTTTCAGTGAGCCATTTTTACCACTAATAAAAATTAAGTTGGGTTATTTCATTTTGTAGAGGTTTTTTTGTTTTTTTTTCTGACATATTGACAATAAAACTAATAAAGATATCAGTGGTGATGGAAGGCAAAGGATGAGACTGTGAAATTCTAGAAAACTAAAAGAAAGTAATGACATGACAAAATGTATTTTTTCAGCTCACAGTACGTATTTGAATATTCAGTTTGCAAAACACTTCTTTATGCTTTATTTATCCAAATTACTTGTATTTATACCAAGTATTTTAAATACTAAAATTTTATGTGAACCATGAAGTCAGTGAGTTTCTTCATTATGTCCAGGAATCTGATAGGAAGCAGTGCAGATCACATACAAAAGTTATTGATTCAGTGTGATAGAAGAGGATTAATCATATTTGTGTGTGTGCGATGCTGCTCAATCCAAGTTACTGTTTTTCAGAGACTGCTTAAAGCCATGACGTTAGGTCAGGCAATGGAGAGTGAAGTGTTTCTCCTTCATCTGTTGCCTTCCTTCATATCCCTGTTCTGTAGTCTCATTTTCCCTGATCACATGTCATAAACTTCCTGTGTGATGGTGACCTGTCATGTTATTGAGACTTCAGCATCTATCTCCAATTATATTTGACAAGCTGTTTTCTGTACAGTGATTTTTTTTGTGATTTTTTTTGGGGGGAGGTTTTGTTGTTGTTTGGGTTTACATTCATGTAATAAATGAAGTAAATGAGACTAATTCATCCAGTATATAGGAAGTTCACAGGAAATCTGGTCCTGCATTATTTGCAGACAATCTGGTTTGGGTGTCTGTGACAGATAGAAGCTAAGCCTGTCCTGGAATTCTCTTGTTCAATTTAGATTCTTAGTATAAATTTTAATACACATTGTAGGTTGTAAACAGGAATTTTCTCCTACTCATTTCACAAGTCATGGTCAAATAAATTTACAATACAACAAAAAGCAATACACTGTAAGGAACTGGAGGTTTTTGTGTAACCAAAAAAAATGAAAATGAAACTTATGTTCTGAAGCATGCTGAAGAAAAATTGCAACATATTCATTTATGTGAAGTCAGCTATAAAACACATTGAATTTTTTCATTCAGATTACATAGTTTCATATCATATAGTTTGTTTGTCATAAAAAAAAATCAACTTCCATGCATCTGTTTATTCAGGTTGTACATTCCTAAACTAGTGTGATTTACATTTGAATGAAGTTTCCAATTTTACTGAGTGACACGGAATCTAATTAGATTCTGTAGGAGAGGAGCATCAATTATAAAAAGTAAGGCTCTGGAAAATTAGTCTAAATAAAATTTTACTGAACAGAACATGCAATTACAATATACATCAGAGTGCTTCCATTATTACTTGTAGATTTTTATTATTTTATTTTCTCAGGAAGAAATGAAGAGTCAACATCTGGACTACTAGCAGTGTGTTATTGATGACATTAGAACAACTTCTTACATGGTGCAATATGGTGCCCAGTTTTAGTGGTATCAAATCTCAACCATCCTTCTGCAAGGACTTACTATTAATGGAACCTGAAATATACAGGATTTGACCAATAAAGTTAATATGTAATATGTTCAATACTGTTGTGAGTGTCTGCTACAGACTGCCTGATTGGGAAGAAGTAAATGAGACCTTCTTTATACAACTGGAAGAAGTCTCACAGTTGCAGGTCCCAGTCCTCATAGAGGACTTGAACCTCCCCAGTAAATGCTGAAAGGACAACTCAACAAGGCAGCAGTAACACAGGAAGTTTCTGACATGTATTGACAACACCTTCCTAACACAAGTAATAAAGATGAAGAGGGGAAATGCTCTGCTGAATAGGATACTCAGAAACAAAAAAGAAATGTTCAGAATGTATAGGCTGAGAGCAGCCTTGGCTGCAGTGACAACGGTCTAGTGGAGTCAGGATCCAGAGAGGAAAGAACAAGGCAAAATGCAGTATCACAGCTGTGGATTTCTTTAGAGATTTTGGGCTTTTCAGTGATCTGCTTGGAAGAATCCCATGGGATATGATTCTGGAAAGAGAAGGAGGACACAAGAATTGGTTGATTTTTAAGGGTCATGTCCTCCAAACTCAATAATGGTCCATCTTGAAGTCTGCACATTTGAACAAGGAGCTGCTGACACCTCAAATATAAGGGATATGAGACATGTTAATGTGGTCAGGTAATCTACAAGGGGTATAGAGATACTCTCCTATGTGAGAACTGGAAAAAAGAACATGTCACTTCTATTTTCAAAGAGGCATACGACAAAAAAATCCTGGGAGTTACAGGCTGATCATTTCAATCCCTGGGAAGATGAGGGAGGAAATATTCCTGGTAACCATTTCCAGATATATGAAGGATAGGAAGTTGATTGAAGAAGTCAGCAAAAATTTATGAAGGGTAAAAACACGCTTAACCAACCTAAGACCCTTCTGCAATTAGGTAACTGGCTTGATACATAACAAAAGAATAGCAGACTTCTTTTCTTGATTTTAGTATGGCTTTCAACCATCTCCCATAACATCCTCCTTGACAAATTGATGAAGTATGGAGCAGATAATTGAACAGGAAAGTGAATCGAAAATTAGCTAAAATGTGAGGCTCAAAGGTTTGTGATGAGTACCAAAAAGTCCTTGACCAGCTGGAGAAATGGGAACCTGACAAACTTCTGCAAGGCAGAATGCCAAGACCTGCACTTGGGGAGAAATAATCTTATATGGCAGTTAACACTGGGGATGGACCAGCTGGAGAGTAGCTTTTCAGAAAAGGACACAGGAACCCTAATGAACAGTAAGTCAAACATATGCTCATGGTATCTTTCCTCTTTCTGGACAAAAAGCAAAGCAAAACAAACAAACAAAAAAATCCAAAACCAAAATCCAAAACCAACCAGTGTGTCTTTATGGCAAAGAAGGCCAACAGTATTCTGCACTAGGTTGCATTAGGAAGTGCATTCCCATCAGGTTATTAATGTGCAAAAATGTATTACAGTCTTACTACATTCATCTAAGCACCTCCCTGGGCAACTTGTTCCAGTGTTTTACTATCATCATTGTAAAACCTTTTCCATTACATAATAATTTCTTCCTTATATGTGAATAATATGTAAGTTTTGAAAACTTTTTCTTTTGTTGCAAATGTAATGGTTCTATTTTATTTCATGCACTGTTTAGAATGAAGTATTTAAGACAAAACTGTGTACAGAATTTTTTCAAGGAACTTTTAGAGATAAATGACCATTTGAAATGAATGCTAAATCAACCCTTCTTCAGTTTAAAACCATTACCCTTTGTCCTCACTCAACAGGTCTTGCTACATGGTTTGCCCTCATCTTTCTTGTAAGTCTCCTTTAAATATTGAAAGGCCCTCAAGAAAGTCTCCCTGGAGCCCTCTCTTGCCCAGGCTGAACAACCTCAAGTGTCTCAGCCTTTTCTTATAAGAGAGGTGCTCTATCCCATCTAATCATCTGCCCTCCTCTGGATTTGCTCCAACAGCTTCCTGTGCTGAGGACTCCAGTGCTGGGTGCAGCACTCCATCAGATTGTCATCAGAGCAGGGTGGAAGGGCAAAGCTACCTCCCTCGTCCTGCTGGCCACACTGCTTTTGGTGCAGCCAAGGATACAATTGGCTTTCTGGGCTGCAAACACACATTTTTGGCTCAAGTCCAACCTCATATCTACCAGTATCCTCAAGTCTAAGGGCTGCCTTCAACCTGTTTGTTTCTACTTACAAAAGAAGTCCAAGATGTTAATATTTTCTCTGTTCCTTATTTGAGTGATGCCACCATGAGACTGCTATCAGCTTTTAAAGGCCATGGTGACTGGGGGAAGGTTTCTGGTGACCAGAAAAGTCACATCCATCTTGAAGAAGAGGAGAAGGACCAAGGAAATGTAGTCTTGTTGACCTCACATCAGTCCCTGTGAAGTCTGTCCATCAAAATCCTCTTTGAATTTATTTCTAAGTATATGAAGAGCAAAATGTGCCTGGGAACCAGACAGAAGGGATTTACCAAGGCCTATCTCACATGGCCAACCTGATTGTTTTCTATTATAAAATGACAGGATCTGTAGTCAGCATCAGTGGATGTAACATTGACTGTAGCAAGTCTTTTGGTATGGTTTTATGTAAAATGAGATGAGATATGGCCATGATAAGGCATTGAAAATTCGACTACATTTTCAGGCTCCAGGGGTTATGATCAACAATACAATGTCCTAGTTTCGGCCATTTACTAGTATCTGTCCTCAAGAATCGATAATAGGGCAATATAGAGATACTTCAGTATCTTTATATTAAATAGATCTATTGATTTAGGAAGTCATCTGCAAATACACTTACTGATATAATTAATTTTTCTCACTATTTCTTGCTATAAGTGGTTTCTTCATGAAATTGCTGAAAGCACACTCTTTTGTCCATGTAGCAGACACAAATATATGTCCACAGATATACATACATCTTTATAATTAACTGTAGACACAGATACAGAGTCAGCAAAGTTCCCTCTCTGCAAAGGAAGTTGACTGTGTACTGTGAGGTATGTGCATTTATGTGGTCTCTCCTCTATCTGACACTTGGGAGATGACATCTAGAGTTTTGTGTCCAGGTCTGGGCTTACCTGTACAGAAAAAGACATGTTGGAGTGACCCTAACAAATGACCAATGGGGTTGTTTGGTTCTGGAGTACTTGACACGTGAGCAAAGCCCGAGAGAGCTGGTTTGTTTGTCCTGGAGATGACACAAGAGATAGAGGGACTCTAATCTGAGATATCTGTGGGAACAGTGTAGAAAAGCTGAAACAGAGACTTCTTGAAGATGTATAGCAATATGATGCGCAAAAGAAGACTTGTTTCAGGAAAAAACTCCATCTCTATGTAAGAGTAAAAACTCTTAACTCAAAAGACAATTGAACAGTGAGATAGGCTGCCCAGAGAAGTGAAGGAATTTTTCTTGTTGAAAATATCAGTGACTTATTCAGACAAGGCTAATCTAGCCTATGGTCCCTCTCTCCACAGAGAGGTGAAACTGGTATTATCCAGAAGTTCCCTTCCAAAGTAGACTCATATGAATCTAGGATTCAAAGGCAAAATATGAGAAATTACTCTTAAACTTTTT
>VXBB01017316.1:179055-195568 GCA_013399915.1 Illadopsis cleaveri
AAGGATTTACCAAAGTGACCTAGAGTAACACCCCAGATGGCTGGGGTCATTACATGAAGAGAAAAACTGAGTGGGCTCTCTACGTACATGAACTTAATGAAACTTCATGCTGCATTCATCTCAATTATTTTCACAACAGAAATAAATCAGGCTAAGTTTCGTGGAAAGAATTTTGAGGCCTGCCAAGATTCTACTGAAAGTTCTTTCTTTATGTCTCTGAGGAATCAACTTATATTTTTTGTTCTTAAAGCAACAAGCAGAATTGTGTCAAATTGGCAACTTTTGTAGGCTCATTCTTAATTTTTACTTTGAGATTCTTTTGTGTCACAAAACTTTTGATCTCCTTTCTTAGGACTTTATATTTACCTTTAAGAACATATTTTACAGGCATTCTGCAGCATGGCTGGGAGGAACCCTTTTCCCCTTCACAGCCATCAGAAGTGGCAAAGAGACTGGAATTGAACCTGTGACCTGGATGATAAAGTCTTATTTGCATAATAAGTAGAAAAGTTTTAGAGAGATATAGAAGAAGGCTTTAAATATTTAGTGCTCTTAAGGATCATTCTGAGTGTATTTTTTTATATTACAAAGGCTCTTACATATGATTTTTCAACACTGTCATGAAAGTCATTCATGTCACTTAGACAGAATTATAGAATTCAATGCTTTGTTTAATGTCTAAATAGACACAGTAGTGGAGATGAAAAAAGAAGAAAAACAGAGAGGCAAAATGACTGAATAAAACAATATGTAAAAAAGATATAGAATAGTAGGTCTTAGAATTGCTGAGGTCTTACTGTGGTATCCTGCCAAATTCTCTTTCAATACAGATTTAATATTATGCCCATTTATAATGACTAATTATAATTACTAATATTACATTTATAATTACTAATTATTAATTCATAATTACTTTCCTATTTACCTCAAAATTCTTGTATTTTCCTTGCTCAAAGAGCAATGATAACCTTCTACAGTTACACAAATGTAAATGCGACCATTTTAAAGTTGACAAAAATACCTGCATTTTATAAAATGCACATTTTATAAAACATCCTTTTCATCTATCAAGGAGATTCCTTTTTTCTAAATTGTCGGTAGTAATCCAGATGTAGTAAACAATGAAAAACTAGAAAATATTTCTGAGTCACATTTGCTAATTATATGCATGTGTTAATAGCAACAGTATAGTCAAAGGTGATTGAAAAGATGTGCTAAGGGACACAGTTTAATGGTGGACTTAGCAGTTTTAGGTTTAGAATTGGACTTAAAACTCTAAGGTTTATAAATCTCTTTTAGGTTTATAATTGGACTCTTTTCCAATCCGAATGCTTCTATGAAAATGTCCTAAAGTCTTTAAAAAGTTTACTGCTACAAAACAGGTCCATCTAGCTTTTTTTTTTTTAAGTATTTCAAAATTTAATTGTGTAGGGAAATAACATTTTTAAAAACAACTTCTAAAAGAGTACATTGTGCCTAGCATATTGGAAGGTCATATATTATATAGCTGGTGAATGACTTTAAACTAGGACAAAAGAAAATCTGGACCAGAATTAAAGCTGTGGCAGACAACATACCATTGTTACTGTTCCACAGGCTTTTGAAAAAAACTGTGCAAATACTCCTATGCTTCTAATAAAGTACCAAGTATCAGATGTTGCATCCATACTCCTGAAGAGCAATTGATTTTTTTTCTGTTTGTGTTCATGGACACTCTGCTCTTGTGAAATATTAGCTAATACCAATATCTCCTTTTGCTGTGTTTTTTGAGCAACAGATGTCCTAGATAAAATTTTACACAATTTAGGCCACTTAATCCATAAACAGTACCTGGCCCTGACAAGCCATGCTGATTTTGAAGATGAGTGCATTTAGTCAACAATTCATTGAATCTGGTTTGATTTGTTTGTTTAATACCACCCTCACACATGCTAAGCTAAGAATGCTGGTGTTCTGGATGACATCTCAATATGTACTGCAATACATCAACCAGTGGAATACAGATTTTTATATGTACTGTCAATTCAGATGAGAATTGAACAATTCTTAGATTTTATGTTTCCTTATTGTTTTCTGGGCTACTGAGGTTTTATTTGTTGATAGCTCTGTTGCAGAATTTTACTGGGTCTTTCCTCACACTTCTTTTATATCTTTGCAGGGTACAAAATTTTCTGTCATGCAAAGCGACTTTTTTTTTTTTGTTACTGCTATACTAGTTCCCCTTATAATCTGCTGAAACAAATCATTCAGCTACGACTACTATTTTGACAAATAATTTTTTGCATCATGCTAAATATAATATAAAACCTTATATGTATATTTGGATATTGTGTCAAATTCTTAGATTGCTTTCATATGAGAGCAAGTAGCTTGACTTGTGAATGACAACAAGTGTCAGATAATTCTGTGTATTTGTCTGACATGGGCAAAGGCAGATGTCTGAACCCAAGCATTTGATCTCTCAAGCAGGATCCTGTTACTTGCTACCTGCAGCCAGAAACAATTTGTTGTAAATTGTGACAGTGACTGGTTTAAACCAAAGCAGTACCTTCTTAAGCACACATGAGATGGAAACACCAAATAGGAGATGGATCAGGCATTATTCTTCACTCAGGCTTTTGGCTAGAAAACTAAAGCCTTAAAAAAAAAAAGAGTCCTAAAAGTACAATTGATCCTAAGAAGAATCTGACTGATACCTTCACCAAAAGTGACTGACTGTCTCTAATCACCTGCCCTCCTTCCATAAGTTTTGATATCTCTTTCAGGAAGATTGTTCAATGATCTTACTTGGAATGGATTTGCGGCTGATTGGTCAGTAAATCTGAGAGTCCATCCTGGCTTTTTAAAAATGGGTGTGATATTTAATTTTCTTTCCAGTCTCTAGGGACACCACCCAATTGACACAACTTTTCAAATTACATAGAGTTTGGATTGACCACGACACTGTCCAATTCTTTCAGGATCCATCTCCTTGGGTTCCATGGGACCACTGGGAATTTTTGAAAAGGAAAGATGCCAGCAAAAATAAAAGTCAGTGCAAGTCAGATGGATTTCTTTGTTCTGTGATTGTTGTTATCACTTTCTCATCTTGTTTTCAGATCAAAAAAACATGCAAGTGTGATTAATCTAGGAAGGAAAATTTCTTAGAAAGAGTTAACAAATTACATTTGAAATTTTATCATTTCAATATGCCTGTTGGGAATAGCTCTTAAAATAAAGAAATTAAAATAATTTGCTTTTAAAGAATAATGAAATTTGGGCTGCAATTTTTACATTTTCTGATTTTTTTTAACCTATAGTTGTCAAATATTTAATAACAGGGAAAACATTTGCGTTTTTTTAAAGAATGTTTTGTTTTTTCTCTGCACATTTGAAAGTGTTTGAATATAACACTTTTCACTGCATAGCTTCCCAGATTATGACTTAAAGTGTTTTGAGATCTTTCCAAAGAATACAGTTGAAACATTTACTCTATCCATTTTATGGTCATGGAAAAGGTCCTGTAACTATCAGCTATTAAGTAAGAGACCCTTTATAACATATTTAAGAATTTTAAAATGCCAATAGATCTGACTACTTAAAAGAGGAGATTACTGTCTATCAGAAACAGGATTACGAGTAAAATAGTCCATTGTAAAATTCAAGTTGACTATGTTCTTTTAATCTTATAACTTTAGCCTAGACTTGACCCATTCAATTGAGTCTTTTAGACATTGTATAGAAATACTTCCTTTTGATATCTAAAAGGATTTCTTTTGTTCCCTGACATTTTATAAAAATACATGGATGAATTTCATTTAAATAAAATAATCCTGGGGTTTTTTTTCAGATTTATTTCACTATTCCTAAAATGATTTTTCTGGCTTAACAGCTTTCTAGTTAATATTAAAATTTATAAAATAAGATTAGAAACTCTGGCCCAAAGAAGTAGAATTATTAAATAGATTAAGCAATATTGTTTGTCCACTGTGTCTTGTGAGCCATATCTTTCCACAAACTCGGCTTTTGAGTTTGAACCTGATTCTAAAAATGTTTGAGTGTTTTGTGATATCTTGTGCTTCAAGGCTGAATACTTGTTGTTCACACATAAATGTATTTAAGAAGGGATATAAATTCTTTAGTGACTTTCTGACTGGATGTTTCTCACGCTGCAGTCTGGTTGCAATTATACAGCAAAGAATTTCTTGCATAGGAGAACTCAGAAAAGTGTAGGTTTTGTCAGACTCTTCTTCATAAGTCAAGGATCTGTGCTCACATAGGTGTTTGGGACTTCTTAATACTAGGATGTGTAATTTTTTTTTTCAGTCATAGGGTCAGATCAAAAGTTCCTTTGAAAACAGGAAGATTCTACTAATATTAATGGAAACATCCTATAAGGCTCTAAACCACTTTATCTTGAGACACATCCCAGCTCACCAGCTCCTGTGCTTGGAAGTTATTAATAATGACAACATAGAAATAATATTTCTAAGGAAATGTTACAACTAAAGAAAAAAAAATACTACCTGTGTGTATTTCTATTATGAAAACTCATGCTGTTGCCTATATTTGTGGATGTCATGTTAAAAATATCCGTTCATTACTGAGGCTCTCAGCTCATCTGAGGCCATAGTTTTCAAATGTAAGTATTATGCTCATTGAATATAAAATAAGTATCAAAACTAGATTCTTAAAAAAAAATTGTACTTGCATCTGCGCTTGAATTCCCTTTTTTCATGCAAAGAAAGTGCAATTAAGTATGTGCCATTGTGAGAAGTATGTGGCAATATGAATGCAATCATAATGAAGGATTTCTTTTCTGCTTTTTTTTTTTTTTTCTCTCTCTCTTTTGGGCAGGTATATTTTTTCAGGATTTTTGGTTGGTTGATTCTTCATTTTGTTTCCTAAAAAAGAGAAGAATTTCCTTGGTCATAAAATGTATTTAGAGAACTTTGTGGTCACACTAAAAAGGCAAACATCTATAGATAATTTCTTATCATGTATAACAGTTTGATTTTTTTTTTCTCTCTAGAACAGGTTCTGCACTGATCTTTTACTTAATCCTTAGGAAAAAAAGTACTTTCAGATGAGAAGCTATAAGGAATAAGTACCACACTTCAAATTTCATCTTTGAGTTTTTTGTTGTTGTTGTTTGTTTGTTTTTGCTTGTACATCTCTCTTTGTTTAGAATAAAATAAGGAATAAATTTTTAATATTTTATGTTTTGTCTCGAGTGCTCTGTGATGGCTAAAAATCTAAATACCATAAAACTTTTTTGTACCATTTGCTTCTCAAATTTTAAACTAGTTTTGCAAGGGCCTGTAGCAAATTCAACCTCACTCTCCACCTTGCAGGAAGTAGTTGCTACAGTCATTCAAGGATATATTACCTGTCTACCAGGTCTGATGAAATGTCTTTAAATGTTAGATATACTAGATGTCAGCTGTCTCTGGTTCATGTCAGGTAGAACAGAAGTATGAGCTGAAAACTGGCTTTTCTGATCCTAATAAAAAATCTTAACGTGTTAGAGTGCTCCTTCAAGAGAAGAAACATAAGAAGTCTTTGAACTGCTTGTATAAGGCTCTGTAATCTGCTTTCTGTTAGCCTGCTTGTAAGCTAAAAGTAGGAGGCTGATAGTCCTGATCAAAGTTTCTTGTTTTCCCTTGAGGAGAAGTGGCAATTCACATAACCACATCCTACTGCTTTGATGGAGGGAGAATCTCATTTAGGCTATTAACACAGGGGTTAGTCTTACACCCACTGAGCAACAGGGTGGATAAAATATCTCAGAAGTTATTTTTCCCCCTTAAGCTGGCGACGAGACAATCATGCTGACATGAAAAAGGAAACAGAAAGGGAACAGAAACAACCTGGAGTGATGAGAGTAATGGCGTGAAGGGAATTAGCAGTGAGAAATAACACCATTTGATTTGATGCTTCAGATAAAAACTCAGAAAAAAATGAAAAAAAAATGAAGAAGTAATGCACAAAATAGAAATTAAAAAAAAAAAAAAAAGTATGGTTTGGTTTCAGTTTGGCTCACTGAAAAAATGCCAAAATTAGAAGAATTTGGATTTTTTGATTGCCAACTCCACAGCTAGATAGCATAGGATGCTGCAGTGGGTACAGTCCTGTTCTATGTCTTATTCTAAAACACAAATTACTTTGGCATGGTTACATTGTATGTATACACATAATGGTTCTAGAATACAGACACTTGCTAATCATCTACTAGCGAGATGTGGAGTCCTGAAGCAGAATCCTCCATTGAACAACCATTCTGGTATCTGTATCTAGTTATCAATCCAGGCTGAAGAAAAACTGTATGAAACGTTTTCTCCTTGATTCCTTATTAACAAGGATATTTTTTTCAATCTTTATGAAAGTTCCTGCCCATTACTTGCCAAAGTACACATATTTGGAACTGAAACACTTCTTAGAGATATGTAGTTGGTAGTTTATCCTATCCAAGTCTCCAGTGGAGAAATGATACGATTTTGTTCAATTATTTGCATATACACAATGACTGGGTAGTTCAGGTTGGAAGGGACCTGGTGACTTCTCTTATCCAATTTCCTGCTCAGTGTAGGGTCAGTTGTGGAGTCAGACAATGTTGCTCAGGGTTTTTATCCAGCTGGAGCTGTTGAGGAGTACCTTCAGTGCAGGTATCTGAGGGTGCAGCTGGAGTGGGAGCTGCAGGTTGAGCTCTGGGTGGGAGCCCAGGCAAGAGGCCTTGGAATTCTGACTCTTTGCAGAGCAATGGGCTAAGGGACACGTGACCCTGCAGGGGAAATGGACACTAAGGTAAATGCAGGGGCCCTGGACTCAGCTGAAAGACCCAAGACTGTGGTGCACTTAGACTGTGAGTGCATAAATGCCCAGGGGCCTCTTTTTTTGGGGTTCTTCTCAGGAGCACCACCTTGGACAGTTTCTGTCTTACTGTGCCATGAATAAATGGCTTTAGGGATCAAGTCAACTGAGATTGTGCTGTGGGAAACCCTGGCCCAGCCAGTCAGGGAACCTGGTCTGACTGTGTGAGAGTGGGGTGTGCAGAGAGTCAAGTGGGGTACCCATTGCTTGCTGGACCTGCCAAACATGTATGACCATCCTTTTTTTAATATATGACAACTCCCTGTTGTTTTATTCACTTGAATAAATAAACTCCACATTATGGGTCTTTTTTTTCCTCACATCTTTCTGTGTGTCTGTCCTCTGCAGCCTGTTTAATGGCAAGGCAGAATGACACCTCTGCTGGTTCT
The DNA here is from genome assembly GCA_013399915.1 of Illadopsis cleaveri. Lineage (NCBI taxonomy): Eukaryota > Metazoa > Chordata > Aves > Passeriformes > Timaliidae > Illadopsis > Illadopsis cleaveri. The sequence continues at coordinate 186,294 of VXBB01017316.1, forward strand.
GCGCTTTGAGTTACTTGCTTTTGCCACCATCCTAATAGACTGGGAATTCAGAGCTAGGAATCTAACTTAGGTCAGATGCTGTGGAAACATAGTGTATTTTAGAGCAGTGGTTAATGATCTACATCACTCACTTGGAGGTTTACAGGAATGCTTTTCTTCCCAGCATAATGGTGGTATTTTCAATCTCATATATGAACTTATACATTAGTTTTCTTTATCTCTTTCGTCATGTTTGGCACTCTTGTAAATAAAGTTTCCTGATGTGTTTTATTTCTCTGGAGAATGTTTTTTCCTCAGGACCTCTGAAGCCTGTAACCATATAGGTTGACCCTTCCTTCCTTTCTTGACCTAATTGGCTGAGGTCCAGCTATCTTTCCCTGAGCAGGAGACTAGGTAAAGCCCCTGTTCTTCCTTGTTCGGTCTCTTGCCCCCTGGAACCCTTCGAGAATAAACATCTTGGAACATACCCTGGGGTAAGAGCCTCTTTTGCAATCTTTTGTCTTGCCCCTAAGGTATTCCCCCAAAGCCTCTCAAGTAACTGAACTAGCAAAGGAGCTCTGGGAGGCTGAAGGGGGTTTGCTTCACTGATGCTGTTGTACACCACAACAACACGAGACTCTGACCTCAGAAGGCTGAAAATGACTCCTTTATTTTTGGGATGTGTCTCCCTTTTATACTATTCTACACAGACCAATTTCATTGGTAAAACAAAGACAAACATCTTCAATCACATTGGTCAGACCAGAGGGACATCAAGAAGAAGTCCCTCCTAGGGAAAGAATGTAAACATAGTACAGTTACAAAAACATGTCTCTTGTTTACAGAAAATTCCCTGGGAAAAGAAGCTCAGAAAACCAAAACATCTCAGGCATGAACCAGGGCTACAGTTTGCAATCCAGGTACTCGGCCAGTGGTTACATAATCAAGTGCCTTTCTAAGCAGCTTTGTACATACAAGATACATTCCTGTCTCTCCAGACCTCTGAAAATAATCTTCAACAAACAAACAGGATCATGCAGAATATCTTGAAGTCGATACAGCAAAAGTCTAGCAATATTCTTTTAGAAACAAACTCCATCTTATCTCACTGACCAATCCCAAAATATATTTAAAATGTGGGTTATCTATTCAGTTAGGACAAAATTTGCATGGATAGAACTTTGGCAATATAAACTTGGGTTCTAATTATAATATTATCTCTTTGCATCACTTCACTTTTGGTGTTCTCAGAGTCAAAATAGATAAAAATCTCCTCAGCTATTTTATTTATACACATTTTAAGATCTACTTCCACTTAAAACTGTATAAAAACACCTTTCTGTAAAGAGAAGGCTAATTTGTTCTTCAAAGGTTGAAACAAAAAAATATGTTGCTTTTGCATTATTTAATTTATAGCACTTCAGGTTGAAATAAGGAGAATTCAAAAATACCTTTCTTTTCTCAAATTGTAAGGCGTTGTTATTTTTTCTCTTATCAGCTACGCACTTCTTTATTAATATGAGAGCAACAATCTGTGGTGATTTAAAATCTGCAAATCTCTGTTTACATGCCACATGCGCTTCCAGGAGAACAATAAAATTGTTTATTGATGCTATTAAAGCTGTAAATATGCAATGTCAAGTGGTATAAATACAAGCAATAATACATTAATAAAATTACTTAGCAAGTGGGTATGTAATGATTACACAATGAAAAATTTTCTTAGCTGTTTTACAATATAGGAACTAGAAAAAAGGCAACAAGAAGTACTACTAGAGATCCTAAAATTGTTTGATAATTACATTATCAAACAAGTTTTCTAAGATTCCGTAGATCTTTTTTTCATGAGATTAGTGGTCTTAAATTGTTCTGAAAAAAACCCTCAGAAATAAGTTTTTGAGAAATTGTGTCAAAAAGTATATTCCTTAGTCGACCTCTTGCCCTCTTTCTGCAACTGTGTTTACACTTGTCCACTGTTAAGCTTAAAACACAGGAAAAAACTTAACAATGCAAAAGAATTGATAAATACAATGGATGCACTCGCAAAACAATTCTGTTCTCAATGTTAAAAAGAATGCAGTTTGTACACATAAGAACAGTAAAAAACCTGGAATTGGTCCTTTCAAGTATAATGCCCTGTTCAACGTCTCTTATTGAGCATTTCCAAGTCCCTAAACTGAGAGTTGTGAAGGTATTTCATCTCCTTCAGTAGTTCAGAAAATTTCTTCAGTAGTAGATCCCTGTTCAGTTTGGGGACGTTCCTTTAAACGTACACTCTCAAACCTGAGCCAAGATGCACAACTGGCTTGCCTTTTTTTTTTCTTTTTTTTTTTTTTTTTTTTTTTTTTTTTTNTTTTTTTTTTTTTTCTTTTTTTTTTTTTTTTTTCCCCTTATTAATAGATATGCCTGACAATCTCCTCAGTCAAGCTTTGATGCTTTCTCCAAGGCTTCTTGACTTCATTGAAAATCTGGATACGAGGAGTTGTCTGCTACATAGAAGAAATCGCATGTAGCCTGGCCCAGCTTTACTAATACTTAATGAACAACATTTAAATATAATGTAAATGTATTTTCAAACACTTCAGTAATACATGCACATACTTCCTCTTTAAGGCTGTGCAAAGTACTCTACTTGATGAGGATTTATAATTAACCTTTTGGAAGATTGGTCATTGTGTTACTTTTCAACAGAACATTCCTTAACACCAAAGTTGTTTCATAATAGAATTGGTGCTGTAAATCCACATGAAGGATGAGTAGTCATTTTTGAAAAATAGCTGCTGTGCATTAGCAGCTATTGTTTCAAAAAAAATTAGAGGGGAATCTGTAGCCAATGGATATCTTTGTACAGCATCTGCACTTTTTTTTTTGAGATCTGACAACTAACTAGCTACCTAATAAAACCTATTCACTAGTCAGCAGTCGTTGAAAAATAGCCATTATATTGTAGCATGTGGGAAATTTGTGTACTTAAGGACAGTTTCCAAGGTAGCTTTCACACAAAAGTCATTACCCAGCAAGTCCCCAAACATGAATTTCTATGATAGAATGCAGCATTTCTGAAAAAGCTGTTCTGCCTTATTGGGCCAATAATTTGCATTTTAAGCAGGGTGTACATAGATATTTCTCTGACAGACTGGAGCTGTTATGGCTTACTAGATCAATAATGTATTCTGTAAATACTCCCTAAATAGGCATTTACATAATTTGTATATTTAAAACTCTGTAATTGAGTATCTACAAAACAGATCATAATGTCTCCATTATAACTAGTATGATCTATTTTCATGTTGCTGGAAAAGAACAAAAAAAAGAGATGAAAAAGAATAATAATATTAATGAAACCTACAGATATGAAAAATATTGGAAAATTGAATTCACGAAAGTCTTGTGTTTTTCAGGGTCTTTTTTAGCTGTGCTCTCTTTGATTTACTGTACTGTAATGGCATAGTATATTAATTATCTCTCATTCTCTGTTTTTTTATTGGATAGAAAACACATTCTTTGGTAGGTCAAGAGTCAAAAAACACACAAAATGATACTTTTGTCCAACAGACACATTTAACTTATTATTTTGGCTAACATTATTAAATGCTTTTAAAAAAGTTCTCTAAAACAGATCCAGAACTTACCAGCAGACTGTTATGTCTGAATAGGTCTCATCTTTTGCTTTCTTGACAATTCGGCTTCCAATCCATGTTATTATCTAAAATACCTCCCTAGAAGGTGGTTTGCACAGTCTCTTTTGGGTTGTCCCATTAGAGAAGATAATTTATTCTTAAGACATAAACAAAGTTTGTTGCCTCTTTGACTGTAGAAGCACCCCTGGAGTAGAGACCTACTCTTTAGCTGACTACCATGAAGTGATATTAAGCCTGTTTTCCTCACAGAAACCTATTAGGTGAACCTATCTCCCAATCTTTCATGCTTTATCTCAAGAAGAAAACAACCAGGTAATTTGCACAGGAAATGTCAAGATTTTTTAATATACTACTGTTTGTAAAGTCTTTAGGACCATATCGCAGTTACCATAAAAATTTTGACATAATATTTTCTTTCCATGCATAAATCAAAAACCTTATACAAAAACTCATTAACCACATTTTTCTGCAAAATATTAAAAGTGATTTTACTACTCATCTTAGTTGCGTAGAGGAAGAAATTATATATTTAATATTAAATTCCATTCAAACATTGAAACTATCTCAAAAGTAAATGTTACTTCAAATTGTCCCTTTCTCTCTTCAAGCATTTACAAACAGTTCAGTAAGAACACTGAAGATGTGGGCTGATGGAGGCTGGTGACAAGTCACGTGGGCTTTTTGGATTTAATAGCTTCTGCAACAAAAAGGAAATTCAATTCAAATTCAATGGAAGTGTAAAATTCAAAATAATCAGTCATTGTAAGTCAGCTAAGTAGTTAAGCATCAGATTTTTAGCTGATGTATGAGTAATTCAGATTCAGAGTAAGGATTCATAGTGTTAATACTGCTCAAGAAAGATAAACCCATTTTCCATGAAGAAGGTCAGCACAAACTCTAATTAAGTCTTCAATATGAGATTAAGCAAATCCTAAATAAAATATGAATCTTGTTTGGGCTTCTGTATAGAGGATATCATCACCTTCAATGTGGAAACACATTGGGACAAACTCTTTCCATCTCTGATTCCTATGTTCCAGTGAGTAAAAAGAAGGAATTCATTTTAGCCATTTCTTATTTGAAGAATGAAAAAGGAATTACTGGTTCATATTGCTTTATTTGTTGTCCATTTTATGCATCCAAATAATTACACAATTAAACAACTGAAAATTAACATTCACAATTATGCAGTGAAAAATTGTATTAGGACATGACTGTGTCATTGAAGAAACATGCCCAGAACAGTATTTGCTAGATTTTAGCTATTTTTAGTTCTTATTTTGGCAGAAAAGACCCAGACCATGTTTCATACAACTCTCCAATTAGAACTTCCCTAGAGTGATAATCCATAATGAAATATAAGGGGTGCTTAATGCTGAGCTTGCCAGAACTGTCATTGATGATAACAGATATGGAAAACTCGGTCACATTTCAGGAAATAAATGATTTTTGGTTCCTTCTGATTTTCTGTGGGTACGTGCACTGATGTTTTATGTGTTAGAATTTCTATTGACTATCTTAAGTAGCTTAGTTATAAGCTTGAAATCTTGGGAGATAAAGTTTGAACTCAGATTAACAAATAGTAGTGTTGAGGGTCTGGCAAACAAGAGGCAGCTGATTGTGAATTGATCCAGTCAGAGAAGCTGCATTTGCAGATAATACAAAAAAAAAAAAAAAAGTGATTCCACATTGCTGATAGATTTTTGAACTACACCAGCTGGCCTGTGATGAGACAGTAGTTCTCTTCAACCTGGCCAAATGGTAGGACTGCACAGAATATTTTTACATGATAAATTAAAATGTTGGGTATCAAATAAAATTAAATAAAGTCTGTAATTATGTCCCTTTTTCTTTGATTAAATTAAATAGAAGTTTCAGTTTGTGCTTTAGAAATGTGAAGGGATCCTCAGCAATCTGTCTTTCAAGAGATAGATTTATTCACTTGTTGTAAGAGTCGGTCCGAAAATCCCTCATCTGCCTCACGACCATCATCAAGGACAGAGACTGAAACCCCTAAAAAAGGACTCTAAAACCCTAACACAGGAGTGCTGGCCTGGCTGAGGTGGGATGTCTGCCAAGTGTTGCCTGCAGGTGTGTTCAGTGGAAAAACCGAGCACGCATTCTCATCGGAACATCAGAACCTGAGCAGAAACAATGGGCAAGTCACGGTGAATTGACTGCACTTGCTGACGGCTGACCTGTTCCCAGTTAACACTGTACTTGCTGACGGCTGACCTGTTCCCAGTTTCTCTCGGAACGAACACGACGCAATGGTTTCCCCACCTTTTGGCCAACTGCCTGTCGCTTTGGAAAGTACTATAAGGACCCCTGAGTTATCCAAAGACTTTGTGATCACCCCACAGAAGAAGACGGATCTATTGGCTGGACCACAGGGACTTTGTCTCTCCGTTGGTAGCTATTACCCACCCTCTCTTTCTCTTTTCTCGCTATCCTTTATTTCCCTTCAAATCCCTCTATCGCATTTGCTGATGGCACTAATAAATGTGCATTTGTTTTGATGAATATTGAAACCTCCTCTGTGTTGTTTTTTGCACTCTGAGATCCGTAAATGAACCATCACGAACACCGCTTGTATTAAGCGGATCGTGACACTTGCGCAAATGGCAGTTTTAAGCAGTGTATATATTTCTATATTCCAGCCATCTTTATTTTATTTTCTCTCTTGTGCTTCCTTTTACTGAAACAATCTTCTCTAGATGTCTCCAGAATCTGATCTGAAGTATTACACTATCTCTAGTTTTTCTTCTGCCTTCTACTGTACCACTTTCATTGATCACAATTTTCACCATTAAGGTATCTGGATCTTCTGTTATAACAATAAATGTCATAATAACAATTAAAATATCTTACACCTTCCATCAAGTGAATCTCCTTTTCTCCACTGAAATGGACTTGTTTAAAATACATAGATCAAAGAGATACATCTGAATTGATAAACATATTGAAACTTGAGAAAGTCAGCAACATGGAAGGTCTAATACATGCTTTTACAACTTTTTTTTATAACTTTTTAAATAACTTTCCTATAGAAAAGTTATAACAAGTTATTCTCATGTCACCTGAATGCCAGAGATGCAGCCAAACTATGAGGAAAATTTAATATTGATAGGTAGAGAATTTATGTATAAATACACTCCTTTTTAAAATGCTCCATAGAAAATCCCTCTGCAGCTCTTATGAGTAGAATTCCTGATCCTAGCAAAGGCAATGGGTAAAACCTTTTCTGGTATCAGAGAGGTCTGCCTGGAAATTTGCATGCTTTATTTTGCAGCAGTACTGCCATTTATCTTACAGCAAAGTTCCAGGCTATTTCAAAAGGGCAAAAAAAGAAAAGAAATAAGCCAGACTTACTTTTCTTAGAATAATTGTATAATATGGCCAAAAAGTACTTGCAGTTTTGTTACTTTTTATGTACAATCTGTATTTTCATGAGTGAGATTCTTTAGAGAATGGAACATGAAAAGACAAGTGGTGTTACTAAATATACATATATTCATGCTAGCAAAGCAAAGTAATCAAAACTCCAGAATTAGTGTGCTGCCTAAAATATCTAAAGAAAGGGAATAACTCAGTTAACTCCTTCCTTTAGCAAAAAATCTCCTTTGATACCTCTCATATGTAAGTATAACTTCTTTCAGCTCTGTATTCCCCATTGTCCCAAACAACTTTCCTGGACATTCTTATGTTATTATTTGTCACCTGTTGCTGTAAAATAATTTATATTAAATGAAAAAAAAAAATGGATAATCAAAATCATTTTAACCTTTGGGATTTTTTGAGTTATGCTTAAGGCAGCAAAACATCTACTTGTAGATAATTGTACCAAACACATATTCTTATACTCACCAAGAATTAATACTGTTTCTGAAGATGCTGCCTCTATCGAGCAGACACATCACTGTTTTATGTCGTTCCTCAAAGGCTTGAAATTTGCCATAAGCAGCAATTTTGGTGTCTTAATATATGTGACATCAATTTTGGAAATTCATGTGCAGCTAGCAAAAAAAAATAAATCAACCCATTGTCTTTCAGAGGAAGAGTGGATGGGGATAATGGATTGTAGAAGAAAAGAACTGTGAGTGAAAGTAATCAAATAGGTAATTATGTAGATTCCTATATATCGTATTTAAGCTTCTTACTTAAAAGTGAAATTCTCATGTCTCTACTCCAGTAGTATTACACAGGTATGATTTTTACCTCCTTATCAGTGTCTAATCATAACAAAGAAGTGTTCCTCTACATCTTTCACTTTGATGCCTCTGGGATGGAGAACTTTGTCCCACATAGGTGAACTATCACAGTGACCCATAGTTAATAACTGTTTTCAATGTTTTAAAATTTTTATAACATAATTTATGACAACTCTCTCTGAAGAAATAACATGAGCATCTGACTTTCCAACGTTGTGCTCAGTATGTCTTAGTCCTTGCTCAGATGTAGTTGCTAAGAAAAGAAATTTCAAACTTAGAAACATCAAATACCAACCTTTATTTGGAACAGTATTTCAGTTTTTTATTATTTGGCAGTAGCTTCTTTTTGTTATTAAGATAGATTTTTCTAAAGAGTAACTGAATGGTGGCAGAAAGAAATTCCATATTTATTGCTCCTTATGGTTTCCCTTGTAACTACAGTCTACAAGTTACACAAAAGCTATTCAATTTCCAGGCCTGGAAATTCATTTAAATTCAGTCAAATATGGAAAAAACATGTCGTATCTTTTATTCATGCTGTCTGCTTGTATGACTTGTCCTCGGAAAAAAAGTCATGATGTACAAAAAAAAGAAAAAAAAAATCAGAAAAAGAACATCCAGGGCACTTTTGCTTCTAAAAAGTAGAAATATGATTCAATGAGTTCAGTATTCATGCATACTTTACTCTCAAGCATTTGTGATTATTCATTTCCTTCTGAAAGTAGTGACTTTATTGGTGCTCTTCCAAATTACAATAAAAAAATTCCTATTTCCTCACAACTTTAGCTTACCAGTATGACTTTTATTTCTTTCCTCTCAGTAATATTTGTGTCCTTTCTTAATTTACTTGAATGCCTTTAAATTAGAATTCAATAAAGTAATCAATTATTTTTTAATGCTCTGGGTTTGTTTTTTTTTTTCATGTTCAATTAAATAGAGTACAATCCTGCCAAATGGAAAGAGACCATAGTGGTAATGGGTAAAAATAAATGCATTTTCAAGGTTACCCTATAAATCCTTTGGCTAATTTAGAGTGAGGATTTTTTCAAATATTTTAAGTATGTAGGAATACAAATAAATGCTGTATAAAACACCAAGTAGTTCCTAGTATCCTTTCAATTTAATATCAATTGCTCATTTCTGTTTTGAAAAGTAAACAGTTTTCTCTCTGCCTTTTTACAGACCTAAAAATTTGGCCTGCTCATGAAATTTGGTAAATAATAGTCATTACTTACTAGTCATGCACTCTTAACAATTCAAAGCTACAACTGTGTCTCAGGTTGACACATTTGGGCTGGTTGTGTATTCAGGTCTTCAGTATAGTTTAGGGTTTGGGCTGCATATTTGGAATACTTTAAACTAAAGACATTTATACTGGCCAAATCTTAATTACTTATGTTAGTTGGTATATGAACATGATTTAATTTTTTTTTTTTTTTTTTTT
>VXBB01017316.1:204711-217123 GCA_013399915.1 Illadopsis cleaveri
AAAAAAAAAAAAATCACCTGTAGCCTGGGGTCTGTATAACTTGATTACTGAGGTATTTTGCCTATGAAAATTTTCAAGAAATCAGACACAGCGCTAACACAACTATCTGGCATCCAGGCATACAACTTGGAGTATGGGCTCATCTTTTTGGGAGAAGAAAGAGAAGAGCAATCAACACTGTCTTTGAACATTATCATGACGAAAAAAATCCCAAACAACAACAAACCAATAAGCAAAACCTCCTAAAAACAACACCACCTAACCTCCTCCCACCCTCAAAGAAAAAAAAAAAGAAAAGAAGCTAAAAAACTCCCTAAAAAAATTAGTGTTACAACTGATATTCCTTAATGTTTTGATATGGGCAGCCATCATTAGGAAGACATTAGGGAATGAATTATAGGCTATAATAATCAAACCATTTTTTTCTCTTTCTTTGTCCAGATTTTATGCATATGCCTCAAGGAAGATAAAATGTAATGCAGTTAAGACATTACAAAATAAAAATGAAAAGTCAGTCTAAGCAGTCAGTTATGGAAATTGCCAGGCTACCTAAAGGCACCACAACAAGGTGGGAAAACATTTTGCAAAGAGTTTTTCTGCAAAAGCAAAGAGATGGATTTCTATGGATCTTCATTTTAAAAGTTATCACTGTAAATGTTCGTGGATTTACCAATTTACCTAGCATCTCTTACACTTTATCACCAAAAATTTCATTCCTCTCAAATTAACTCCAAAGAAATGAGACAATATTGCAGTCTGATATTGATCCTATCACAAAATAATACCTATTGTGTTATAATTGTCATCATCATCATCATTAATCTCTCTTTTTTAGTTTGCATTGCAATGAATTACTTGATTTTTATCTCTTCAAAATAATTCTGGGAAAAACCTTTCACGCTTTAACAATTTGCAGCGATTTCTATATTTCTACATGGCTGTTTTCTGGTCGTATAGGACAGATGCTCAGTTTCCCACTACCTTTTTTCCACAATATAACATTATATCACACATATAAATCCAAAAAAACCCCTTGTTAGTGTTATCATATGAAGTAAGCGATAGACACCCTTGACATCATTGTCTGATCATGTCGCTGATCAGAGTAGTTTAATGCTGTACCATTAAAAACTACACAGAAAAAAATTGTGATATAATTTTATGTTCTCACATCACTGCTTGTAAATGCCTTAATCTTCAAAATCACAGCCAGATTAAACAGTTTGATTCATGTTACAGTTTATCAGCATTTATGGCTGTAATTTAAAAGCAGGAACTATTTAACAGATTGCTGCTCCCCCTCTCCAGTATATCTCTTATTTTTCTTTTAAAAACATGTATCATATGAAAAGCATATATAAACACACTTATCCTTACTTGCCTTTTAAGTTGTACAATAAAGCTATGCAGGTTTTCTGCTACATGCAGTAGTTCCCTAAGTTAGAAACTGAATGTTCCTCCCACACCAAATCCTGAACAAACGCAGTAGCAAAATTTCTTCTATAGTGCTGCAATATGTCAGCTGTCATGCAAAATGTACTTATTTGGAATTTTTTTACAGGACAAAAGGTCACAACTCAAACATACTTCATACAGCAGATCTGTTAAGTCTGACACAACCAAATAGGAAAAGCTGAACTTACCTTTACTTTATCTTACACCTCTTTCCCCTCATGATTCATCTCTTGATAAGTCTCTGTCATGCAATCCCTGGTGTAGGCTCACCATGTGTGTAACCCTAAGCACATCTCGGGACTAAATGTGTGCCAAGGACATCTGGGTAAAAGTAATAGAATTTTAAGAAAACTCATGTCTCCCCTTCATCTCTTCAAATATTCGTTGTTATCTCATTCCTTTAACGTGAAATCCATCCCACACACTAGCACTCTATTTCAGTCTCGCTTCGGAAACTTCGGAAAAACAACAAGGAAACATGCAAACAAACTGTCCCCTCCAGCCCAAATACACAATCAAATGATTAAAAATAATGCCAAATAGAAGTGCTGGATGGCAGAAAATGACCCTCAGTATCAAACATTTACAAGATAATATCATACTGCCGTAAAAATGTTCACCAGCTGTAGCATATTTCCAGTATTTTAGACTCATGACTTCACTGGGATTTGGATGATTATTGCAGAGAAGGAAAAAATTCACTGTAAAAGAGAATATAGTACATGACTTTAGACTGCATTATTGTAGTTTCTTATTTGGAGTCACAGAACTCCTCAGCTGCCCTAACATGCTGTCATGATCTTTCTCCAGGTAAACAGCCCAGAATGCACAAGCAGATACAAGAGGTTTGAGTTCTTCTTGCACCACTGTGCTAACCAATACAGTTAATCTGAAAATAGTGCAAAAGGTAAGAAATCAATTTCTCCTTAAGCTCAAAATATTTTGAAGTCTATATAAGGATACCTGTATTGGAGTGCACAGAACAAAAAAAAAGCCTAAATCACTATGCAGACCTTGCTTTTTGCTTTCTCTCACTGTAGGGTTAAAACAAAAAGAGATAGAAAATGGCTGTGGATATTGTCCAAGAGGACAAGGGGGAATTACCTCAAGCAGCAGCAAGAGGAGTTCAGATTGTACATTGGGAAGAATTCCTTCACTGAAATGTTGGTTAAGCATTGGAACAGATTGCCCAGGGAAGTGGTGGAGTCACCATCCCTGGAGGTACTCGAGAGGTGACTGGCCATGGCACTTGGTGCTATGGTTTAGTCAACAAGGTCGTGTTTGGTCAAAGGTTGGACTCAAAGGTCTTAGAGGCTTTTTCCAACTTTAATGATTTTATGATTCTATGAAGGGAGGAGGGCTAGGGAGGGAAATGTCATCATTTATTCATGACTTTGCAAAATAACAATAAAGTTGATATTCTTAAATATCAGTATCTCAAGTTCAACATTTTCACTCATCGTGCTTACAGCATCATGCTCACAGTCTGAAAGACAAAAGCTGACATTATTCATGCAGTAGGCAAAAACAAGAAAAAATTTACCAGAGAAACTTTTCCTTGTTTTCCATCAGACAAAGCAGAGGATCTGATGCATTTTGTAACACTTGTGTCTTCTGTACCACAATACAGCCACAGTAATTTAGTTCTCTCTAAATAAAAGTGACTCTATAAATTTAATAGATTTCTGGTTGATCTGATTTGGGGCAAAAGGTTACCATGTTTTTCTGACTGGAAAGCTGTACTCTTTTCGCTTCACTAGAATCTTGTTCAGAGGACATGGTTCAATTGAACTGAACCAAAGGGTTGTGAGCATGTATACTACAGGCATACTCCCTGATAGTAATACAGAGGTGATATGAAACTGTTTCTTCTGCAACTTTGATCTTAATATTGTGCAATAACATTCTGAATTTCTATAAATCTCAAAAATTCATTATCATTCATACAAGACCTTCACATGGATTTTGAATCATTCAGTGTCTTTTAATATTAGCTCATGTTTTTAATTAAGATATGCACGATATATGAAATTTCACTAAGTGTCTTTCAAGGAGCTTTGATGATAATAAAAAATGAGCAATGGAAAGTATTTGCTTTTAATAACTCCAAAATTATATTATTCTGAGATATATTTCTAGTGCCTTATTCATTTTGTGGGGGAGGGAAGGAAAAAGGTCTTTTAGCATTGTTAATTAAGATGAAGATTCTCATTAACTAAAGCAAATGTTAAATGGCCCACAGGAGTGGATAAATAATAGGCTTACTAATAAACTGTAGTATATCGAAGCTGAGGAAAATAACTTCAACAATGCTTTTGCAAATTTACTAATTACAGTAGCTTCCAGCAGTGCCAGCTCAACCTGCAAAGGACTTAAACTACACTTGTTCCGTTTTCAGAAGTGCTTCAGAATAATTGAACTATTTTAAATCAAAGTTGTTCAACCTGTTTATTAAAATGAAAATAGGCAAAATAGTTGTTAAAATATTGTGGACTCCTGGTGACTATATATATTCCATAACTGAAATAGTCTTTCCTAAAAGGGCAGTACTTCTGGAATTGAAATACATTAATGCATTATATTTTATTCTAATTAAATGTAGTAGCTAGTAAGTGCTTTACTCTTGCATGAAGATGATTTTGCTATTATGAAAGTTATCGTGTTGGAAACAGTGGCACTTATGAGTAGTTCTAGTTCAGAATGACAGTGCTATAAAAAGTCAGTGTTAGGCATGGATCTCCTTTACACAAACCCCCTAAAGGATAGTACATGTTTCATGGCTTTTTTCTGAAATGTTAAAATATGTCATTATTGTGGGCTAATCTGGTAGGCAGCTGAGCCTCACACAGCCACTTGCTCAGTCCCCCCTCCTGAAATGGGAAGGGGGAGAGAATCATAAGGGTAAAAGTGAGAAAACTTGTGGGTTGAGATAAAGACAGTTTCATGGGGAAAGCAAATGTTGTGCGTGCAAGCAAAGCAAAACAAGGAAGCCATTCACCCCTTCCCATCACAAGGCAGGTCTTCAGCAATCTCAGGGAAAAAGGGCTTCCTCAAGGATAGTGATTGCTTTGGAAGACAGCCATCCTAAATCAAATTTTCCCCCCTTCCCACTTCTTGTCCCCAGGTTTTATTGCTGTCCATGATGCCATATGGTCTGGAATGTCCCTTGGGGCAGTCAAGGTCAGCTGTCTCTGCTGTGCTTCCTCCCCAACTTTTGTGTACTCCTCAGCCTAATCACTGCCAGAAGAGTTCTTGACACTGTGTAAGCACTATTCAGCAACCACAAAAATATTCCTATCTCATCATCACTGTTTTGGTCACAAATGCCAAACAGCACCCTATGAGCTTCTTTCAAGAAAATGACCCTCATGCCAGCCAAAACCAGTAAAACTATAAAAAAAATCATTTAGCTGAAAAGTTGTCCAAGTTCCAACAGGTTCAAGAACACAGAAAATAGTAGAATCACAGTATAATATTGTTTGAAAATATTTCTGTGGAAATTGTCTGGTTTAACCACTTCCTCAAAGCAAAGTCAGCTCAATGTTAGATCAGATTCCTTCAGGTTTTATCCGAGACAGCTTTGAAAACTCCAGACAAGAGATTTCAGAGTCTCTTTCACTAACTTGATACAGTGTTTACCACTCTCATCATAAACACTATTTCAGCATATGGATAAATGGATAGATTTTCTTGATGGATTTTCCTTTTTCACAACTTGTGACTTTAGCCTCTTGGCTATGGCTTTTTCTGTGGGAAGAGGCTTTTCTATAACTCACCATTACAAAGTTTAAACTAACAAGATCCTTGACATCCTTCTCATCTCCAGGCTAAAAAAGGTCACATCTCTCACTCTTTCCTCATGTATCTTTTTTTCCAGGCGCTTAACCACTTTAGTATTACTCTATGACTCTTTCCAAATTTGTCAATATCCCTCCAGTTCTGGCAGAGTACCAGATGTCCACTTACATTTCTTTCCTTCCTTCTGCCTTCCTGACTTCCTTCCTACCTTTTAACTATGCATTAATTGTTTGTTTATGTCTGGTTGAGAGTACAGGAACAAGCTTCTCTTCATATGAGGCTTACTGCCAGGGTGATGGAAAAACAGGGGAAGATAAATTCCTTTTTTTACTTATTTTCCTTATGTTGTTTCGAAACACAATCATTCATAATCATCAGCTAGATAACCTGCTTTTTTCAGCTTCCTGTTACCAAATTAATAATCCAGTTGTATCTCCCTATTTGTCTTCCCCAAAACTTTAAAATAACATCTGTTGCTGCAAATTTTAGACATCTACTCACAAGATAAATAAGAAAGAACATAAAGTGTAGAGACGTTTTTGATCTTTCCCTTTCCGTATGATTAAAGCTGTCTTGAACACCGTCTTCTCCAAACATGAAATGATTTTCAGGATTTTTTGTCTTTGATTCTTCTCTAACTTTTCCTACATTGAGTAAAAACTATCAAAATGTCATTAAGCTACTGCTCCATTGGTAGTTCAGTTTGTGTCTTACATTTTCAGCATCAACAGGGCAGTAACAATCCTGAACAGACACATTATGGAAATAGTTACCCTCGCAGAACTGGCAGTGTCTCTCAACCATACAAATGTTTCTTTAACTTGTTATGAAACCCTCCTGAAGGATCACTCCATTCTCTTGTAGTTGATACATCTGGAAGGCTTAAATACAAACTGTTGTACAAGGACCTTGAACACAAGTATCAACAACATTTCATTTAGTTGTATATTTGAGTAGAATCTTTGACAGCTGAGGAACTAAGAAAAACTTAAGAATGCTGATGAAACCTAAGCTGGAATTTTGATGAAACATCTAAAATAGTATTTCCAAGAGCACATGGCACTGGTCTACTGCCACTTCCATTACATGGATAAATTATTTTTGCACAAAATTAATAGGAAAAAGAGATAGGCACATTGTTGATAGTTTTTAGGTAAGATCACTTTTTATTTATTTTTTAACACTGTGGAAATAGTCTGTCTGTTTACCCATAGCTTTGTTGTGTTAAAAAAAATACTTTAAAGACACTTCAAAAATAGGTTAAAAACTATGAAAGGGGAGATCAGAACTGGCTTATAAACATTTTGTTAAAATAAGTTTTCTTCAATACTAGGACGTTTCTTAAATGTATATTCGTTGAGGAATTTTATGTGTATTGGAAAATTACCAGAAAGAATGAAAGAATGTTAAGTGACTAGTTTGGGATTTTTTCGAGGGAAAGAAAAAAAAAAGGCCACCACCTCTCAGGCCACCAGCTGACTCTCTACTGCTCTCTGTACCTCCTACAACCCCAGTAAAAACCTTTGGGTCAACAGGGAAGATTCAGTAGATGAAGAGTGTTTCTCCTTATGAACTTATAGATGGCTACCTTCTCACCACAGGAAATGATAGAGTAGTCATAATTGAAGTTATCAGTTAAAAACAGTCATAAACTTCACTACACACACTTTTGGGTACCCTGAAGCAAGAACCTTATAAGTCACTATTTTGAGAAATAAAAAAAAGATAAACATTAATTTAAGACCAAGACCTCCACTAAAGAGCATGTCTATTTCCCATAAAGCAATCAGACACATCTGCATTTCAAATGCATGGCTGTATCTCAGTGAGGCAGTAGAGACAAACACACGCATAAGGAAAGCACATGGCTAAATACATTCTTGAAATGGATCTCTGTATTGGATAATCTCTCAAGGATCTATAATAACAAATGCCTTATTTCATTTTTTCATTTTTAGAAATAAAACATCACTTCAGGTAATTAGTTTGCCTCTGCTGTTTTAGTTGTCATTTGACTTTGGTGATTGCTTTTTATTTTTAGTGAAAGGGGATGCAGAAACAGGATGAATATGTAAAGCTCAGTCATAGGTGTGGATACCCACACATTGAGTCGTGGTGCATCATAATATTTAACCAGTGAGTATAGCAGAATTCAAATTTGCAGCACCTCATCATCATCCGAGAAAAACAGAAACAAACCAGAAAGCCAAAGACAAAGCAACTAGACACATTTCTTGGCATCATGTAAATTACAAATTAGCAATCGATTTGAAACTATCATCTTGATACCATGATCTACTTGAGGTGTTAAGGCTGGGTTGAACTCGATGATCTTGAAGGTCTCTTCCAACCTACACGTTCTATGATTCTGTGATTCTGTGATTCTCAAACAGGTATCTATAAGCCCTGTCCTCTTGGTAAGCTACATTATAACTAGTTTAATTGCATCTGTGTGCTAACATCATATCTACATCTAAATGGACTGACTGCAGTTGAATCAACAGCTGTCTCATCTTTTCCACTGAACCTGGTCTATTTAAATTTTTTAATTGGGAAGAAACTCTGATCCACAAACCTCTAGCTTCGTCTGCCCAGTCAATGTGTTTTTCAGCATGGGGTCTGAAACAGACACTCAGGTCTGTCCTAGCCCTTTTTCTTAGCTCCACATACATCAGCAGCCACTGACACCCTGCATAAATAAGATTCACTTAGTACCCATTGTGACAAGACAGGTTTACTGTAAAATGTTGTGTGTTGCTGACTCTTTAAGCAGCAAAGAAAACAATCAATGTAAACTAAGTTGAAGAAGCACCTGCTGTGTGTGTTTTGAGTGGTCTTTTCCAGGCAATTAATTTACTTGCCCAAAATGTAAATATATGGAAGGGTAAGCATATCAGCATATAAAAACACTTGCAGTTCTTACAGCTGCTTTTTCTGTCAAATGTTAAAACATGCTGAGGCACATTCCCAGCTGGTGTAAACTCTATTTACTTTACTGACTTCGACTGATAGTTTCCTGTATTTATTATGCGGCTAATTTGGTTTTCCTTACAGAGGTCGTGAGGCAGAATAAATAAACACAAATGTATGTATATTCTTATAGGAATACCAAAACTATTATCTTTGTTACCTTTCTCTATCACTATATGGGCACTAAGTGTCAAGGAGTGTGCATAGCTCTGTGTATCCCCTTAGCTCTGTGTATCACAGAGTATTCTGTGAAAGTGGAACACCAGGAGGCTTGGTAGGTCACGTACTCCACCCTCCTGTCAAGACAAGAGCTGTGATAAATACAAATTTCCAAGCAGATTTTATCTAGCAGGATGAAAACTGGCAGTGATGGAAGCTCAACTGTGCCAACGGAAATCTAGGGAAGTGACTAATGTACCAGTAAAACAACAAAATCTCTGTAAGTGGAGGCTTTACTGTGAAATGAGTGTAAGAAGAATACACTGACCAGAGGGCTATCAATCAGGGTGCAAATTAATCCATAATTTAATGACACTGAATGCATTGGAAAACAGCAGGGGATTGCATCTGTATCTTCCAGGTATAAATTTCATTTAAACACAACAAAACCAGCCAACCAACCAAAACCTGAGGTAAGAGGATGCTGTCATATTTAACATTTAATTTTCAGAATATCAGTTTATTTTGTTTCTCCAATAATCAAGTCTACATGGGCAATTTAAAGCATTCCCTCGTGTCAGCCCACAAGGACACCTGCATGTCTTGCAAAGGGCACTGCCCTCCAAGAGTTGGGCTACCATGGCTCAAGGACAGGTCATATCTGGCCCACAGCCCCAGCAGCTACTCCTGGGCAAGGCTCTGCTACAGAGGCTTTCCCACAGCCTGAGGGAGCTTGGGCTGCTCTGGTGCCCTGGGCTGCCCTGCTCCTGCCTGGAGCAGAGGGATTGGCCCAGTCTCTGGCTCTGCCATCACCCCCCTCAGAGGAGCCCTGGTGCCCTGGGCTGCCCTGCTCCTGCCTGGGGCAGAGGGATGGGCCCAGTCTGACAGGCTCTGCTATCACTGCCCAGAGGAGCCCTGCTGGTGTCCAGCCCCCGGGAGCTGCTGATCCCTGCAGTGCCTGGAGACACCACTGTCAATAAACCACAGAGTTGTATTTTCAGATAGCAGAGCTCTCCATTGAGTTACATGTACTACAACAGCAGTGTGTGCCTTGCAATTAAAATGAAACAAATACAGACTAAGGAAATCAAAAACAAAGTCCCAGGGGAGCAAATGAAATCAAGCTTAAATAACCTTTAATACCAGCTCTTGGGCAAAGTGTGTTTCAATTTGTTTTACATCTCATCTCTCAAAAACTCTATGAGAACCTATCCCAAACACAAAAGAAAGAGTCACAGAGTCTTTTCAGCCTCAGATTCAAGTGGAAAAATCTCTCTTTTAAAGAGCTTTTTTGCTATTTGATAATTTACTTCTCAACTACCATCTTTAGTCTCCTTCTTTCCCTCCTACTGTCTTGCTGCAAATATTTTACTTACATAAAACTGTCCGTATAAAGGAAATTTAAAAATTATGTTTTCATTAAATAGTTTTGTATGGAACAATCAAGTTGTTTTGTTTTTTTTAACCTTTGGTACGATTCAGGAAGAAACAATGGTATAGATTTAGATAAGAGTATCCCTGTCTGTTCAGAAATTTGCAGCGTAACAGAATAACTTTGCAGAAGCATGTCATCAACAAGATGCTCCAGGTTAGAACAATTTAGACTCAAAAGTTCCATCAGCAGTTGAAAGGCTTTTATCAGAAATGCTGACTTGAAGGAAGATGCTGAAGAGGGCTTATATGAGATATCCTTATGATCTGATTATTTCTTCCTCTTTTACTGCACATGATTTAAATAATTAAATCATTAGCTGGGTCTTTTCAGTATCTGTAATCCATCTAAAGCCCTTCCTTGGTCTCTCCTGCTGACTAGGTAATTCAGACTTTCTGTGTTCTTCATCAACAAATTTCTAAAAGCTACCCCAATAGAGAATTGTCTGATCACTAATTTGCCCACTGTCTTTGAAGTTACCAGTAAGTCTCTAAATAAGATGAAACACGGTGGTGCTGTGGCCTTAGATTTTTTTCCCCCTATATCTTGCTGGTAAGAACAACCCTTTTTGTGTTCAAAGGAGCTGAAATCTGCATTTACTGTCTTTCAGGAGACTGCCTTACATACCAGATTCCAGGTTCTTTCATTATTGTTGTCCCACATGTTTTATCCACTTTGTCACAATAGAATTAAATACTCTTTAGACGAAGAATGGATGTTTTTATAGCAGATGAATGAATGGACATTTGCATGTCTTCTGACAGTTTTGAAGTTTCATATAACTGTAATAAGTTGAATTTTCTCTCTGCAGTTTAACTGTATGGCAGCTTTAGCCTTCTCATGAGTTCAGCATATTGAAACAAACACCTGCTGTACATATAACACACCAGCAGAACTCTGTTGTTAATTTGGTGTCTCAGAGTTCATTATGGGCTGAGTTACCTATTTTTTTCACAGCATATAATAAATGAAGTGAACTACATGCAACAGTAGTACAAAACCCCCTTAAATTACATATAATTACAAAAACAGTAACAATAAAAATTATAATACTAATAAATATTATTATTAATAACTATTATTAGTAGTAGTAATGGAATACTTCATCCTTGCTTCTAAACCTGAGGGACCTGTATTAAAGTATATTACTTTATAGAAGAAAAATATAAGAAAACAGGACGCCAATA
Organism: Illadopsis cleaveri; assembly: GCA_013399915.1. Classification (NCBI taxonomy): domain Eukaryota; kingdom Metazoa; phylum Chordata; class Aves; order Passeriformes; family Timaliidae; genus Illadopsis; species Illadopsis cleaveri. The sequence continues at coordinate 215,713 of VXBB01017316.1, forward strand.
TGGGGCTTTGTTAGTAAAGTGATTCATTCACTCTCTAGCTTTACTGCCTGTTCCCTAAGGTCCCTTAGAAAGGAAAATTTGCAAACCTAGCAAATCAGGAATAGTATAAAAATCTAGTGTAGAGAATATTCCAGCAAGGACTCTATTGCTTTGCTGCCTATCAATCATCAAGTGCAAAATCACAGATGAAGAAAGTATTGAAATTGCCAGCTATTTATTATTGCCTTCCTTTTTAAAACAAAATCATTATCTTGAAAACTTGTGCAAATATGCAAACCATCCTCAAGGGTTGACTGTGGTCTTTTAGTTTCCTGTGAGTGTATAGTCATGCACAATGAGAATCAGATTATCATGGGTCCCAGCTATGCCCGAAGGAGTGTTCAGTGCTGGGAGAAAATAAAAAGAACTTTTCTATTCCTCATCACTGTCATCCCACACAGTGACAAGTCTTTGAAAGCAAAAGTTAAAACTCCTCCCACATAATTAGCTAGAACAAACTGATGAAAGAATTAAATAGAAAGTGTTCTGCTCAAAGACATGATCATCAATCTGTGGTTCTTTCCATCACCATTGATTTGAAAATGCAGAAAGATAGGCAAATTATCCCATTCTCTCACAAAGCCCATAAGGAGCAGAGAGAATGGTCTTAGACCCTTCTTATTACTTTTTTTTTTAAAATTTCTTTCTATTTTATTTTTGATCTGGTTATCTTAGCTTGATTAGTGCAGTTCCAATTACACTATACAAAAATATAAGGACTTCTAAGGCTTAATGATATTGTTTTCAGAAAAGAAATAAAGCATTTAACCAATCATTTAAGATGTTCTGACCTTTCATATGGTAAACAATTTTAAGTGTCTAAGCATCCTAATTTGTGCTCTGATTTATGACAGCCAATATTAGAATCGGATCCTTGGCTTACAAAACTTGTTTCTTGTTTCTCTTAATAAAGTAAAACTATTAGTTCAGAAACACAGTTAAATGTTGAGGTGTAACCTCTGCCTAGTTTCACTCAAAGTGTTGTTTGCCATTTTGTGAGACTTTCACCTCTCTGCTTTAACTTCTCAGGTAAAAATTTCAGACATAAACTGTTGAAAGTGAATGTGAATAAATGTTTTATCTTTAAGCGTAAATTTTTCATAATTTAACTTACTCATGCCAAATATAATGAGACTGGACCAGATTCTGTTCACTGCTTCATCAATAAAGCTAAACCAGTGAATTCCAAAGACTGAAGAAAGGTACTTGTAGGTACATTTTGCCCCTAAATGCTTCTGTAGCTAATCTGACAGTAGAAACCTGCATAATTTTCCAATAAATATGCAAGATGAGCAGCACTGGCTGGATGAGTTAGAAAAACAAAAGTGCCACACTCTACAATCAGCCTGTTTTCATCAGCTACACACCTGTA
>VXBB01017316.1:217168-245537 GCA_013399915.1 Illadopsis cleaveri
TTAAAAATTAGGTGGGGTGTTTTTGTAAAGGGGGGGGGAAAAAAAAAAAAAAAAAAAAAAAAAAAAAGTTAATTTCTGATCCTGAAAACATGTTTTCATTTTTCAGGGTATATATTCAGTTTCTAGAAGTTTGTAATTATTTTGGCATGAGATATTTATCTTCCCTTTTGTTGTAGTGTGAATTTTTGGTTTTATCTGTTTAATGCTTCATTTATTTAGCAGTTTTTATGTAATAGTTTGTCCCATGTACCCCCCCCTTCACTCCTGTTNTTAAAGTAAAAATATTAAAAAGCTAAAAAAAATAAGATGAAACTCCACAAGATGAAGCTCATAACTCACACTTGGGGAAGAGTACTCGAGATCATGCCAAGCACGTCTGTGTAAACATACACTAATTGCCTCTGTAGACTGTGTGGGGACACAGGGTTCTTAATTCTTGATAGTGAATTTTAGACTGGAATCTGATGGGCAGATATTACCACATGTGTTTCAACTTCTGTATTATTTTCTGGTGTTCATAGAAATATGAGAATATTTGTCTTTTCCAGACACCCTAAAGATTTCCTATTGCCTCTCAGAGAACCAAGTTTGTCTCCTTATTTTTCTCTCTCTTTATAATAAATAAATGAAAATCTTAAGTTAGAACTTACCAGAACATTCCACCCCTCAGGTCTATCACCTATTTCCACCATTTCCAACACTATTTCTACTGTCAGAGAGAGAAGAACACCAAAACCAGATTTTTGAAATTAGGAAGACCAATTGTAGGCCAGAAACACACTTACAGAGAGCACAACCCTTCATACATTTTCTTAGTTCCCTGTATGAACTTGACAGAGGATGTTTGTTTCCTCATCAGGAAAAAGCTCAGAACTATGCAGAGCAGACTGGGCTGCAGCAAGAAATCAGCTTGATTTTCCATTGTTAAGATATTGTGGTGACAGGCATTCTGCAAAATCCCATTTATAGAAATTGAAAGAAAATAGAATAGATGATTACTCTGAGTAGGAATATACTGTATCTCATCCTGCCACTTTCACTTGGCAGGTACCCTCAACAGACCAGTCCATAGATTACTTTCTTTAGCAATCTAGCAGAGTTCAATAGATTATTTAGCATGACTTTTTTCTCAGTTATTTGCTTAGGGAAAGATCCTAACCATCCAAATTTGGCAAAAAAAAGGATCTTTTTTCCCTTTAAAAAAAATTAAAAATCCATCAGTCCAGCCTAAGCATATCAATTCCTCTGACATAAGTACCACAATCACAATGATGAAAATATATCAAAAACTTTTGACTGCTCAGCTCTATCAAAGTCTGTCCCAGAAGAGATATATTTGGTAAAGAGTCTCCTTGAGGTTACACCAGTGGATTTTAATTAAAAATGTAATGAAATAATGTTCTATCAAATTATGTTGGACTGAAACTTCCAGTATGTGCCAATTATAAAAAGTTAATTGCAATTTCAAAATTAAATCAAAGTATATTGAATTTTATTGACAAAATAACAAATATAGCTGCTTGTTTATGACTTTTTATAATTACAATTATAATTCATTTTTATAGAGGAATCAATAGCTTGTGTAAGAATTCTGAAAAATTAAAGCTATTAGAGTTATTTTGAAATCATGTAAGTAAAATTGTGATGACATCAGGTCATCCAAAGAATTTATTAGCACTCAAGATAGAAGGTCCATTGTAGATACACTAAGAGTTTGCTTTGGAGATCATGTAATTGTACATGTTTAGTTTGGAAGGAATTTTTGACTATTATCTAGTTCCAACCCCTCTGCCATGGGCAGGGACATCTTCCAGCAGTCCAGGTTGCTCAAAGCCCTGTCCATCCTGGCCTTGAACATTTTCAGGGTTGGGTACCCACAGCTTCTCTGGGCAACATCTGCCACTCTCTCACCACCCTCAGAGTGAAGAATTTATTTCTAATATCTAATTTGCACCAACCTTCTTTCAATTTAAAGCCATTCCCTCTTGTTCACTACAGTCCCTTCTAAAAAGTCCCTCTCCAGATTTCTTGTAGGCTCCCTTCAGTACTGGAAGGTGCTACATGGTGATCCCAGGCCCTTCTCCAGGCTATACAGTCACATCTGTCTCAGCTTTTCCTCACAAGAAAAGTACTACATCCCTCTAATCATCTTCACAGCCCTTCTCTGGACTGTCTCCAACAAGTCCATTTATTTCCTGTGCTGAGGACCCCAGAGCTGGAAGCAGTACTCCAGGTGGGATATCGTGAGAGTAGTTTAAAAGGACAGAGTCACCTCCCTCGACTTGCTGGCTACACTCCTTTTCATGCAGCCCAGAATAGAGTTGGCTTTCTGGGTTTTCGGCAAGTCTGTGTTGCTGGCTTACATTCAGCTTCTTACCCACCAGCACCTCAAGTCCTTCCCTTCAAGGCTATTCTAAATTCATTCTCCATCCAGCCTGATTTGTGATTGGGATTGCCATGACCCAGGTGAAGAGCTTTGCACTTGGCCTTGTTGAACTTCATGAGGCTCATACAACCCCACCTCTCCAGTCTATAGTCCCTCTGATAGCACCCCTTTCCTCCAGCTGTTGGCATCACCACACAACTTGGTGTCATCAGTGAACTTGCTGAGCATTCCTTTAATCCCACTGTTCGTGTCACTGACACAGTTGAACAATACTGGTCTGGTTATGTTTCCTCTTTTTCAGTATGTGGGAACTTCACTGGACTGTCACAGCTTCTCACAGATCCATATAATATATCTCCCCATATAATATCAGCAGTTCCTTCCCTCCCTTTAATCCATAAACTCTCAACTGGCTCTTCCTCTATCTTCAGGTGGATCTCCCTGGATCTCAGCTGCTCAATGACAAGGAAGTTGTTAACCCCTGACCATATTTCCTGACTGTCTTTCCTGAAGAACCTTTATTCTTCCATTCCAGCACTCTAGTCACAGGAACCATCTCTCCACGTCTTCATAATGCCAATAAGATCACAGCCCCACAGATGAACTCTTCTTGAATATTCCCCATGCTTTTAAGTTTAAAGCCCTCTTCATCAGCTTCACAGGCTGGCCTGAAGAAGCATTTCCCCTCCTTGTACTGATGAACCCCATCAGCCCCCAGTAGAACAAGTTTCCCAAAGTGAATTCCATGGTCTAAGTAGCTGAACCCCTGCTCGTGGCACCAGTCCTGTAAGTATCTGTTCGTTCTCCAGGTTCAGACCTCCCTTTCAAGCTTCTTTTTTTTTTTTGACCAGGAGGATTGACGGAAATCTACCAGCACTCCAGAGACCCTCACCACCATTCCCAAGGTTCTGCAATCCTACTTCATACTCCTGGAATATGCCTACTATGCAAGGTACTATAAAGAAAATTAATACTAGCCCAGTCAAAGCCATTAAATGACTGTAGCGCAAAAGAAATTACTTAAACATTTTAATTATATTGTTGAGTACATTTCTTCTGCTTTTTATGGGGGATAAAATTCTTCTCCAGAAAATTCTTTCATAATTATATTGTATAAATTTATCTTACAGTCTTTCTTCCTCTCCTTTACCCCAAATGTACCTCTTCAGTTAGTACACATATAAATTGTGAAGTATGGCTATAAATTTCAGATACTTTAGAGTTAAAGACACCTCTGTGCTTGTCAGTCAGCACCTTTGCACTAACCCCATGGCTCTGTCAGATAGATGCATGGTAGGACATCTGTCCTGCTGTGGTGTTAATCAGATGGGAAGGATCCTGCTGAGAGTTGTGGTAATTACAGTGGGATAGCTCATCTTTTCCTGAGTTTTCTCTATGCCTTCATTTTTCTTAATAGCAACAGAGATACTAACAAAAACAAATGTTAATTATGTCAGCTTATCATGGCCCTATTTCTTGACAAGTTAGTTTAATGGTAACTATCAATGTGCAAGAATTCCACTGGCAACTTTTCCAGTTCAGCCATTACCTCCTTTCCTTGACATAACTACCTTGAATATTTTTTTATTATAACATAAAGGTGAAAACAAGTACAAAATTTTCACGTGTCTTTGATTGTTGATATTGAGAGTTCTCCACTGAGAACTTACTATGTCTTTTACAGACTTTCATATGGCATTTATAATTTCTTAATATTTTTAGATACCAATTTAGCAGAGAAGTTTTAGGAAGCACAAGTCAGAAATTTGGATACTCACGTATTGTCTTAGATCTCCGCCTAGGTGAAGAAGTTGGTGTGATTTGCACATCAAGGAGGAAGTGAAATTTTAATCTAGGGTAGGACCAAACTAATGTAAACTATTGGTTCAAGTCTTTTCTAATGGCTTGTAGTTTAATTTTTACTCTGATTCCCTAAGNGTAGCTGAACCCCTGCTCGTGGCACCAGTCCTGTAAGTATCTGTTCGTTCTCCAGGTTCAGACCTCCCTTTCAAGCTTCTTTTTTTTTTTTGACCAGGAGGATTGACGGAAATCTACCAGCACTCCAGAGACCCTCACCACCATTCCCAAGGTTCTGCAATCCTACTTCATACTCCTGGAATATGCCTACTATGCAAGGTACTATAAAGAAAATTAATACTAGCCCAGTCAAAGCCATTAAATGACTGTAGCGCAAAAGAAATTACTTAAACATTGTAATTATATTGTTGAGTACATTACTTCTGCTTTTTATGGGGGATAAAATTCTTCTCCAGAAAATTCTTTCATAATTATATTGTATAAATTTATCTTACAGTCTTTCTTCCTCTCCTTTACCCCAAATGTACCTCTTCAGTTAGTACACATATAAATTGTGAAGTATGGCTATAAATTTCAGATACTTTAGAGTTAAAGACACCTNCCAAACTAATGTAAATTATTGGTTCAAGTCTTTTCTAATGGCTTGTAGTTTAATTTTTACTCTGATTCCCTAAGTTAGCATAAATCATTCTCACTTACAGTCACTTGACTATTATTAATAGTCATTAATAATAATAATGAATAATTCGTTATGCCATTCTCTTATTTAATTTTGATTTCCAGGCTTTTAGTTCTTGCAAAACTAGAAATTTGATAATAAAAAATATTCAGTTATGTTAATTCTTCAAAATAAAATTAATGACAACATTCCATTTATTTGTTTCAGGATGTCCATTTAGTGGTACTAAAGTAACCAAGCTTATGGGGAAAATTTAGAGAATTCAGTTCAAATATCTGAAGTAATGGCACTCAAATAATAAACACAAGATCGTAAACGTTTATCACTCTGCATTTCATTCTTACGGTGAAAGTGATGATACGTACAAGTAAAGAGGTATGACAGTTGATTGTGACCTTTGTCTGCACTTGTGAAATATTTGGTAGAAAACAATGAACATTTTTAGAAACAAATATCCTGGGTCATTATTTCACAGCTGCAGATAAAAAAAACAAAACGAAACAAAACAAACCTGAAAGCTTGTAAAACATACTTTGTGTTATCACATCTGGACTTTTCTTAATCACAACAGATTCCAGTGATCCTATCTGGTTATTTCATCTGTCTTTTCACCTGTGCATTTATTATACAGATTTGATCAGTTTATCTGTCAACTATGTGTAAATATTTGCCAGGGAAAACACATACTGAAATAGAAATCCATCATAGCAGTCTGAGTTTCCAAAATTGCAATCCAGCCAAGGAATTATCATAATCAAAAGTGTCAAAACTATTATACCTTTCTATTGGAGGCACAATATAATCACAGTATATTCTGGAGTGTTTTCATTTATGTAATTATGAAAGTAGAAACATATTTATATTTAATAATAAATGTAAAAACTTGACACATGATATATTCATGAATATAAAAATAACAGATTTATCTTTCCAGAAACTCTAGAATTAAATTATCTCAAATTTGGTGAGTAAAGGTAACTGCATTAGGCTCTAGTCATACTTCTCTTGCATGAGTCATGATTTTTGAATGATTTCTGCGATCACAGCGGATTGTCCTGTCAACTTTCACCTCTCAGAAAGGTTCAGAGTTAGCATGGATGCTGAGAACTGTGAGACTGAAGCATACAGACAACTGAATGGATGGAAAGGCACATAGACAAATGGAAATTCATGTCTTTATGTAGGAAGATAATGTATAAATGGTGCTTCTTCACACACAAAATATATATAGGTGTGGAGAAATCAGTAATTATCTACTTTTTCATTGTAACTGAACAAGTAGATTTTTTTAAAATTCTAAATGTAGAGGAAAGACACCAACTCAGCTTCCAATTAAACAGATTTATATCACAGGTCAACTTTCAATCATTACCAAAATAATTTAAATTTGCAGTCAGGTTGTTTTAATTTCTTCCTCAAATTAAGTAATATTCAAATGCACAGCTGAGCTCAGCCCACAGAAAAATGTACTTTTGCCACTGAGGAAAATAATCTGAATACTCAAATCATTAATTGCAATGTCTTATAAGTCATACAGGTTTAAAAAGTCTAAAGAGTTTGAGACTTAGTGTCATTTACCAAATAATCTGAAATTCTTTGAGAGCAAATAGGATTCGAGTCCTTAATGACTTTTGAAAATAGAATTTCTTGCAAGCATTCTGATAGAATTTCTGTGACATTTTTGTCAGGGTCAAATTTCATGCCTGAGGTTTAACCTTCATTAGTGCACTTTCATGTCAGCAGGATACTGCTCACATAAAAGACATTATATCAGTCTAAAACTAGTATGTTGAATTAAGCATTCAGTTTCCAACTGTGTGCATTTTTCTTTTGTTCCTTGTTTTTTAACATAGAATTTATTTGCGTACCAATTTAATATTCACATCTTCAATCTTGTTATTTTGCTTCTTTTTTTTTTTNGCAACAGACTAGACCTCTCCAAAAACTGCTCCAGCATGAGTTTCTTCTACATAGTGAAGTCCTCCAGGAATGGATTGCTCCAGTGTACATTGTCCGTGGAATCATCTGTTCTGCTCCAGCACAGATTCTCCATGGGATTACAACTTCCTTCAGGCATATCCGCTTGCTTCAACAGGGAGTCCTCCATGAGCTTCAGTGTGAATACCCATNGCATGTCTGCCTTTTCCATTGGTTCCAAATCTGCAGCTCTCTAGTGGCAGACGACCTAGAAATGAGGATGTTGTGGTGGATTAACCTTGGCTGGAGGCCAGGTAAGACACTCTATCACTCCTCCTCAACAGGAGTGGGGAAGAAAAAAATTGACAAAAAGCTCATGGGTTGACACAAGGACAGGGTGACCATTCATCAATTATAATCGTGGGGAACAGACTTAAATTTGGGAAAATTAGTTGGTTTAGTTGAGGTTAGGGTTGGACTTGATGATCTTGGAGGTCTCTTCCAACCTAATGATTCTGTGATTCTGTGATCTGTTTCCAAGCAAATCAAAGTACAATAAGTTTCTCAAACAAAGACAAATCTTAAAACACCTGTCTCCCATCTCTCTCTTTCCTCAGTTCAATTTTGTTCTCAAATTCTTTACCTACTTTCCATTAGAGGCACAGAGGGATGGGCAATGAGTACTGTGGTCAGTTCAGGTTGTCTCTGCCACTCTACCTCATCACTATTTTCCCATTCTCCACGACAGACTTCCTCCCATGGCAGACAGTCCTCCATGAATTTCTCCAACATAGGTCCTTGCAACAGACTAGACCTCTCCAAAAACTGCTCCAGCATGAGTTTCTTCTACATAGTGAAGTCCTCCAGGAATGGATTGCTCCAGTGTACATTGTCCGTGGAATCATCTGTTCTGCTCCAGCACAGATTCTCCATGGGATTACAACTTCCTTCAGGCATATCCGCTTGCTTCAACAGGGAGTCCTCCATGAGCTTCAGTGTGAATACCCATTTCTCCATGGTGTTCTTTGGGCTTCAGGGGCACAGCGGCCTCGCCTGGTCCTCACCACAGTCTGCAGGGGAATCTCTGACACCTGGAGCTCCTCCTGCCCCTCTTTCTTCACAGACAGTGGTATCTGCTTAAGCATTTTTCTCACATATTCTCACTCCTTTCTGCCAGCTACTGTTTTGCAGTAGGTTTTTTCTCCACCTTAAATGTGTCTTTCCAGAAGTGCTACCACCATTACCACTGTTTCTATTGAGTATAGTTTCATGGTAGTCTTGACTGGATAATTTGGACTTCACCTTGATCTCAGATACTCCTTAAACCTTTTTTTCTTTTTTTTTTTNCAAGCAAATCAAAGTACAATAAGTTTCTCAAACAAAGACAAATCTTAAAACACCTGTCTCCCATCTCTCTCTTTCCTCAGTTCAATTTTGTTCTCAAATTCTTTACCTACTTTCCATTAGAGGCACAGAGGGATGGGCAATGAGTACTGTGGTCAGTTCAGGTGGTCTCTGCCACTCTACCTCATCACTATTTTCCCATTCTCCACGACAGACTTCCTCCCATGGCAGACAGTCCTCCATGAATTTCTCCAACATAGGTCCTTGCAACAGACTAGACCTCTCCAAAAACTGCTCCAGCATGAGTTTCTTCTACATAGTGAAGTCCTCCAGGAATGGATTGCTCCAGTGTACATTGTCCGTGGAATCATCTGTTCTGCTCCAGCACAGATTCTCCATGGGATTACAACTTCCTTCAGGCATATCCGCTTGCTTCAACAGGGAGTCCTCCATGAGCTTCAGTGTGAATACCCATTTCTCCATGGTGTTCTTTGGGCTTCAGGGGCACAGCGGCCTCGCCTGGTCCTCACCACAGTCTGCAGGGGAATCTCTGACACCTGGAGCTCCTCCTGCCCCTCTTTCTTCACAGACAGTGGTATCTGCTTAAGCATTTTTCTCACATATTCTCACTCCTTTCTGCCAGCTACTGTTTTGCAGTAGGTTTTTTCTCCACCTTAAATGTGTTACCACAGAAGTGCTACCACCATTACCACTGTTTCTATTGAGTATAGTTTCATGGTAGTCTTGACTGGATAATTTGGACTTCACCTTGATCTCAGATACTCCTTAAACCTTTTTTTCTTTTTTTTTTTTCTGTGGCAAATTAAGAAGCTGCTTCAGTAATCAGAGGGAAAAAACATTTTTACTTCTAGAGATCCCAGAGAAAACTGGCCAGTTAAGTTTTGAAATGAGGGGTTGAGATGATGAACAATGCATTTCTCTTAACCTAGAAATAAATCCAGACAATTTGAAGAACATGATAAGTGGGAGAGAATGTGATAGGGTAGGCAATAAAAAACCTTGACTGAATGGAAATAATTATTTCAGAATATAATTTAGGAGTTTATGAACACTGCTGAAGAAGAGAATCATAGGGGAGAAAACAACTGAGTAAACAGTCTTGCCCTAATACCTTTAATGAATAGAATAACAAGAAAAAATCACCAGAGCAGTAAAAGCTCCAAGAGAACCTAAAGCCCTCCACAACATTGCTTAATGCTTATGAAAGCTCCCTTTGCCTTTGTTTTGCCTGTTCACAGGAGATATTGAGTTATTATACCCCGCAGCTCTTGATAATGAACTTACCCTTTAGTTGACTGGTGACACAACCTTTGATTCTTATTTGTGCTTTTAAACATTACGGTAAATCAAAAGAGTTATTTGCCTCCACTCTATGAGTTCTTATGTTCTCTTCCTTAAACAACTATGTAGTGAGTGGAACAAAATTATTCCTTCTATCAGATGGCCTGATTGGTGAGTTTTAGGAATCCTCAGCTGGTGTGTAACAGAACTGGCTTTTCTTTGACTGATCAGTATCATCATTGCCTAGCATTATTATAAGACAGTGATGAAATTTTCTAAGTCTTTTTATCGGTGTGGTGGTAAGAGGAGCAGTAAGTCTTCAGCTAATAGAGAAAGCTGTACTCTTCTAACTTTAGTGGAAGATATATGCAGTAACTGAAGACCTGGACTTACCATTAAAATAAAACACATTCATAGCATAATACTGCAGTAAGCCTAGTTTCTGTAGAGTGTTTAACTAATACATTTATGGAAAACTGAAAATTTACTTGTTAGTAAAGCAAGTTTTGAAAAAGGTCTTTCCTGGACTAATACTGAGTTTTTCTAGGATATATGAGGCTGGCATACAATAATCTACACTGTAGCTTTGGAATCCCTGCACTTTTCTCCTACTCACTAAAAAATGAGATGGTTGCCCATTTCCAAGGCTGTGCTTAATTTCAAGGAACAGCAAATTAATTTCTCTTCAACCAAATGATCACTTTCATCACATGAAGAGTAGAATTTTTCTTACAGTCCAGTCTGCTACAGAAGTCTGCACTATTTAGACATAGGATTTATCAATTAATAGAATCCAACATATTCTGAATTAAAGATGTGTGCTAATGACAATGTGCTCTGTAATTTCCCTTATTATTTAGAGAATATCAGTAAGAGGATCTAGGCTAAGTTAAGTATCATCACTAAGTTAAGTATCAACACATTTTTCTCGGTAAAAAAAAATCTTTCACAGTGCAAATCTTCCGTGATTTTTTTTGTTCAAAACAGTCAACATTTCCATCATAAAAATGGTTTCATATGATCTTTATGACCATTATATTTACTTCATTCTCTGAAGCATATTCTGGATTTAAATGTTTGCTGGTTTGCTGCTTTCTTTATTTTTTCATTTAAAAATAATAAGCAGAGACATCTCATTTCAATTTGCCTTTATATTTCAGAATGTGGAGAGCAGAAATATATAATTAATTCCCAGAAATTTCTTTTTGGTTTAACTAATGGAAAAAAAATATCAATGAAAAAATTTTGATTAGTCTCATTTAGTGTGAAGTATTAGTATACATAGTGATCCAAATACATCTAGGCAATATGTGTCCCAGATCCCTAACTCACAAGGTAGGGACAAAACCCACCTTATATTCTAAAAGTAAAATGAAATTTTTTGGTATACAAATAAACAAATGAACAAATTTGTTGTTAATTCTATTAACAACAATTATTAAATGCCACAATCTTTTTTAAAAATGAAAATTGTTGGGTTTTGAACAACAGAGTTTTTTAGACAGTCCAGATCTCCCTGCAATCAATAGTGTTTATGTCTATTACTTTCTGTTTAATCAATTCTCTTCATAGACCCATTCAAAGGAAATCTTGAGCATAAGATAAATTTTATTGTATTACTAATATATTGTAAAACCATATAGACCTTTGGGACCTTCATCATCCACAATTAAGACATGAAAATCCAGACTTTTAGAGACAAATTGAATTTCTTGCACAAGATTTTAAGCATTGCACACCTATGAATCATTTATCTTAAAGACCTACTGAATCATCCACTGTGTGAAATTTTGACTGGAGCATGGAAATACATGTTTAGTAGAAAAGAAGGTGATGTTTTACAAAACATATGCTCACATGCTACCCAAGATAATTACACTTGCCTTCCTTCTTGCATTCCATCAAGAACATTTTTCTTTTTATACATTTAAAAACCAAAAAAATCTTGTTTCAAGGACCAAAGGTCCTCTGTATTTTCGAATTGCAGAATGAAGCCACATTCTTTTCCTGTGCTCTTTGTCTAACCTTATGTGGTGCTGGTTTCAATAAGCCTGTAACACATATTTTGAGGTACTGGGGGAAAATCAAAGGGCTTACATATTCATATATAGAGATATATAATTAAAGGAGAGAGGACAGCCAGTAAAATCCGTGTAAATTAGAACTGTACAAGATGATTTATATAATTAGATATTGTTATTACAGTAAGTATCAACAGTGTATTTATCTGTGATTAGAACAGATGAAATATTTTGCAATAAACATAAATAATGCTTCTATGAAAATAAAGAAGCACAGCTCTTGAAAATCTTTCCAGTAAGGTAAATTTTATAATATCTTTCCATAATGGGGATCTTGACTGGATCTTCACACACTTAAATAAGAGTAATCACACACAGGGCCTCAAGTTTCCTGGAATAGCTGTTTCAGTTCTGGAAATGTATATATATTGTATATGTATATATTTGTGTGTGTGTGTGTGTATGTACTATTTATTGTATATCATGTATTATGTATTATATATCATATCTGTTTTATAATCTGATATCCAGGTGTGACTTCTGATGACTGCTATACCAAAACTCCCAGGTTCTAGCTGAAACCCCTGTCTCATAAGTCCAAAGTCCTAAAAAAGCACATCTACTCTACGAAAGTATAGAAAGTTAGGAATTAAATTTGAACACAGGCCCCCAGTCTTCTATTGTTTTAATTTCCTCTCAGGGCCAGATGTGAGTGAGTCTCCTGTAAGACTAAATTAGTAGAGTTTGGAGCATACTATATTTTGGAAAATTTTGCTCCAAAAGGCCAGTATGCAGGACTGCATTAGTTTTGTATTCCTTCAGGTCTTCTGGCACTTTACAGGCGCCATCCCTCTCACCCTCCCTTATATAACACCTTTTATTTTAGGAACATCCTCTAAAAGGTCTTTTCAGGTCCATTCTATAAAATACCATTCTGAACGACTGAAAATCATTCTTGAATTATTTCAGACAAGTTGAAATGAAACATATAAAGAACAGAAGTCCCTAAAAGCATGTGACATATGTGTAAATGCTACAAGAATGCCATACAAGATCCACTGAGGATTCAGAGCTCAGGTTATGTATTAAGGAAGTGGCTGTCTGTTCTAGAAGGAATCAGGTGAATGTTAAGCTGTTTGTGCCACTTGGGCTTGGGGCCAGGGCTGTCTTTTATTCAGCCACAGAATATTTGGATTCATATAAATTAAAACTTGCTAGTGGTGCTGATGAAGAGCAAAACAGAAGCAGAAAATTATACTTACATATGGTGGTGATATGAAAACAAGATATTTTAAGCAATTCCAGAATCTAGTAACTTCTGAACTGTTTAATTTGAATAGGAAAACAGAAATAACTTTTTCTTTCTTTTACTTAAAAATAAATACTTAGTCTAAAGAAGACCAAATTTCTGTCAGCAAAACCCCTCAATAACTAACTAATTTGGTCAGCCATGGGTGAGTGTTCTTTTGTTGTATTCAATAATAGGTTTCATTAAAAAAAAAATAAACTAAAATACACTGTAGAGATTATTTTTGTCTTTCTGTTGCCAAGTGTATATTTTACTTCTTTCTTTCTATTTTATATTGTTAATATGAAGAACTAGGTAGGCTCTGATGGCAAGAATTACATTCAAAAAATCGACAGTGTTCACTGATGCTGCCTTGGGTCTTGCTGTGTGTTCAATATTGGGGATGGAGGGAGTGTTGCACAGTTCTATTTGGATCTCAATAAGAAAGATACAGAAGCTGTCAAGTTTCCTGCACGTCCTCATTGAAGACTATAGGAAATGGATAGTTGTAGAAGTCCTTTATTGCATTGCTAAATCAGTCTCATGAAGACAAAGTTATTAGAGTCCACAACAATATGCAGGAAGCCTTCTAACATCAAGTCCTGATGTCCCAAGCAGAAGCAGCAGCACCTTTATCAGTAATAGTGGCAAGCAGCAGTGACAGCACCTGTAATCTGTGTCCCCTAAGCGTGAGTGTTTTATCAGTAGCAGCTGCAGAAGCAGCAGCAACAGTGGCATTGTGATCCATGCTAGCATCCTCAAAGCAGTGCATTTTTATTCTATTTTTAACCAATCAGGCAGAAACACAAGCCCAGTATTGCCTTGTTGGACCTATCCTAAACTAAGATTGATGTGTGACAATAGTCGTAATTTCTTACACAAATTCTACGCATATAACTCTATCTGTTCCATCTAGGAACGCTTAGCAAGGCTGCATTGTTTTTGTTACAACTAGAATTTAGCTAACTTTGCAAAAGGCAATGCCACTGAACTTTAAATTTGGTTTAAGATCCTTTTCTTTACCTATTTAAAACTAAACTTGCATTTCTACCTCATATCTGTGTGGATTTATGTATTTTAGTTTCTCTGAAGGTTCTAATTCAGCTCTCACATCTTTGAGCACCCCTGGGCCTGTGGATTTGGCCCAGAGGGATTTTGCATCTTGACAAGAAACAAATAGCGTAATAAGACATCTATTTCAGAAAGAGAAAATAATGCCAGAAATATAAATAGTGAGTAAATCTTACTTCCCTTCAGATGTTGGGCACCTTGAGTTCATGCAGCATCACACGTCAGAGAGAGCCAGGATGGATCTTCCCACAGTGCACTGCTCAGATCCTGCCTATGAAAAAATTCATTTTCCTTTCCATAGCTTCTTTTATCCTGTGTAAGAAAACCATGTATCTTCTCCTGATAGGCTGGTATCTCATCTCATACCACCCATCAGCGCAGGCAGCTGCGTGGCTTTCAGGAGTTGGTCCTGCTGCAGCTCCTTGTGCAAAATAAGCCATCTAAAAAAAGTCAAAATCCAATGTTTTTTAAGATACATATTTTTCAAACTGTCCTTCAAAGTGCAGAAATATTATTGATACTTTTTAAAATTTCCCAATAATTATGTATGCACGCTTGGACTTAGCAGTACTGACTTCCAGAATTATTTCATGTCTTCCTCTTGAATGTTCTGTATTTATTATCATCTAACTGCAGAAAGATTTGATATCAATGCAATAATATGTACCAGATACATCTAATTATGACTCTATTTTATGGAGTTACGAGTGTTTCATCATTTTGAACAGCTGTGATAAAAATGGTAAAATTAAAACATTGTGGCTATTTTGCTAATAGAACTGCTTTATAAATTTACCCAATACTGTGAAAGTCTGCAATATTTTGCAAAACATTTCCTTGTCAAACCTGGCTTCCCTCTGAAGTACACACACACACACAAACCCTACATCAATATGGGAGGATTTTAGTACTTACGAAAAAAGCCATTCAGAATTAATGGAGCAACTCCTTCTGTCTGTGTATAGATATTTCAGCTGTACATATTACAGCCCTGCGATTCGAAGAAAGGTAAGTCATGCTACCTACCAAAAGACAACCACCAGTGAATTGATAATACTTTAACTGGAATTCTTTTCAGCTCCCATTTTTGTTCTGGGAGATTTATATTTCCAGTTGTTTGTTTCCATCAAAATACATTCAGATGTCTTTCTTGTTATAATTATTGAGACTATAAGCGTCTTAAAAGAAAAAAAAAAAAAATTACAAGGTGTTACAATGTAGAGGAAGCACCAGGTCTTATAACAAAACCATTTTCAGTCTAATTAGACACAGTAGGTAAGACAAACATATGCAAAATACTCACTGACGTGTGCAACCATAGAGATTGTCAAGTAAATGTTTGATTTACTGATATACAGCTTTTCTCACTAACCAACACAGAAGAAGTTTTCTTGAGGACTCCTCCAGTGCAGACATAGTTGGATGCAGAACTGTAGTGGTAGCAGCCACCTCCTTGCTTGTGTCCAAGCTATGGTCCTACATCAGCTGCCATATGCTGTCTCTGCCAAATCAACTCAGCCAGTTTTCAGCTTATTCCCCCAGAGCTGGAGAGGCAGATGACCAGTGGGAATAGGTTTGGTGTCTGTATTATTCTTCCCGTTGAGCTATACACAAGCAAAGATTCAACATTGAATACCACAGCCTTAAGCTTTAGACCACAGTATATATAATTCTCTTTCAAATATTGCCCATATGGTATCAAAGGAAGCATTCGCTCAACTTGTTGAGATAACAAGCATAAGGGGAAAGTTGTCTTCCAAATATCTCTCTGGATTCATAACACATGTCAATAAATGTAACTCCTACTTCTGTAATTTATTAATTCATACCGGTGGAGGGTTTGCTGCTAAATGATTTTCTTAAGCTTTCTCAATTCACATAAACATGAATATATCTAAACCAGGCATCTACAGAGTGATAAAAAAGAAATTAAAGGTATTGGAGGGGAAAAAAAGCATTCCAGTTTCCCAGAGTTTCATAGAACATATATATTTTTAAAAACTGAAAATAGAGACACCCATTCAGGTCTGCCTATATTTTGTTTGATTTAAAAATATCTGGATTCAAGAGTAGCTTTTTACCTTAAATTTGTGAGAAGCTGGCTGCTTTTAACTTGTAACTAACTGCAGTGATCTTTGCAGGGATTTCTGAATGGTTAATTACCACTGCAAGTAATGTTCAGCTAGAACACACCTCCTAAGGCAAATTTCTCCAGTGCAAATAGTGGAGGAACAAATTGACTGTTTCATGGACTGTAGTTCAATTGTCCATATGACCATAGCCAGGTCAAAGGCCAGAACCTATAGAGGTCTGAATTCCCATTCTTCGGTTCCAAATGGGAATAGTCAGAAATGTTCAATAGGCTGGGAGGCAGCAACAAGGAGTTGAACTATAGCAAGGATGTGGCATCTATTATAGAACTTGTGTTCATCCCTTAGAAAGCTTTTCCTCTTAACAGCAATGTATTCACCACAGATAAAAGAGGTCAGTTCACTTGGGAGACTTTCAGTAGAAGTGTTCCTTTGTGGTTCCCCAACAACACTACAAAAACTGGAGTAGTGGAGTATCTTTGTTCAGATGTTTGTTCTTCTGGTATCCCAATTCTGTAAGACTTCCAAACCCAAGTCAGGGAGTCTCAAAAAAGCTGTCTGAGAGATAATCACAATTTTTACAAGGATAATCTCAGGATTCAAGAATTTGACCTGTGATCTGGACAGAAAAATATGAATACAGGGACATGTATATGTATATGAAGCCAGGGACACAAAGCAGGAAGGTAGAATATGTCCTCCAGAATAACTTTTGACTCTTCCAAAGGCATGCGTTACCCTTTTTAAGTTGCATTGCCAAAGCTCTTGTTAATAATTCCAGTTTCATAAATGCAGTAATTGAACAATTATTAAAAGATGGTAGAGATTTAAAATATCATCAATATATTAAAAAGCTGAACCATAAAAATCAGTGTTTGGAGGTCGGTTCTCATGATGCTACTAATTGAAAAATGGCAGTTTTTCCTTGAAGTTCTGTTTTCATACCATCATAGGACAAAAAAAGTATAAAGTCACTCGAACAAAAAAGCAAAATTGTGCACTGATTGTAAAATTGCACAATTTAATCTTGAGGAAGGGTAGGTACTTGTAAGTACTTGTACAAGATCTGGTTCCTGATGAACTGAAGAATTATTGTTTGACCAAACCTATATTTCATTAAATAGAAGAAAGTAGATCATATTTAATCATTGTTAATATCAATGATTAATCACCTTTGAACTCTGAACACATGGTTTGCCAATACTGTTTTTCCCCAACTAAATCTCCCAATACCCAAACTTATTCCTATCCACATTTTTTGACAACAGACATCCTAATTAGAATTTTGTTGTCAGGAAGAAAACTCCATAAACCACAGACAGCAGCTAATTTCATGATACTAGAGGTGGGAGTCAGTACTTTAAATAATATTGGTCTGAAAACTTATCAGTACCTCATGAATTTCAGAGGTAATCTGAAAACTGTTTTACAAACTGGTACAACTTATTCATTAAACTGTATCTTAACGCAGCTCTTGAAGAGATGATAGCAAAGCATATTTTCATCAGTTTTAGCTTAAATTAGACAGATTTCAACTTTTCATTATTATTTTAAGGGAAAAGTACTTACAAGTGTACTTTTTGTATCTGGCACCATAGACTTGTGCACAGCTAAGTGACATAGCAGATCATTGACCATTTCCCCTTGTATTTCAGGGGCTTTGTTCAGCTCCCTGTCCCTATCTTCCAGCTCAGGGTACCCCAAAAACAACTGGTTGTAATGGTGTGGTTTTGGTTTTTTCAGTTTTAGGTATGTATTTGTTCTTTGTTTTATATTATTTTTTATAAGTTGTAATGGTTTGCGCCATGTCACCCATGTTTTAACCCGTCTTGGTTTTACCCCAACCCTAGTTATGTATCAGTCATAAGTGATGCAGCCCCTGGGTCTTGTCTATCACTTTGGGACCTCTCCCAAAAGTGGAGAAAGTTCCANTGGTCTTGCTATTAAAACTTGAGAAAAAGAAGTCATTGAATACCTCAGTCTTTTTTTGTCACTCTGGAAGTCCATGGTAGCAATTCTGCTGACTTCTCTCCTTACTTCCCAAGAATCAAAAACTTATCAAGACAGCCTCCAACTATTACATCACTTACTAATCCTTCTGCGTTCACAAACAGGTCCAGTGGGCACACCTTCCCTAGTTTGCTAGCTCACCAGCAGTGTCAGGAAATTATTTTCTACACTCTCCTGGATTCCTACTCTGGGAACCTCCAACACCATTTTCCTCTCTGCTGTGATGTATTTCCAGCAGACATCAGGTAAGCTGAACTTCTCATGAGAGGTCGTGAGACTTCTCCCAGTTGATAGAGTATTTCTTCTGTCTGTTTGTCTTGGTTGGGTGGTCTATGACAGACTCCCACCAGAATGTCTGCCTTGTTGGCCTCCCTGCTGGTTCTTACCCCTAAACACTTGGCTTTCATCACCATCAATAAGCTCTAGACACTCAAACCCCTCCCTAACATAGAGGACTACCCCATTGCCTGTCCTTCTTTGCTGATACCTTCTAAAGAGTTTATAGCCACCCATTCCAGTATTGCAGTTGCGAGAGTCATTCCACCATGTCTCACTGACGACTATTTGTGATAGTTTTCTTGCTGTCCAATGTCTTCCAGCTCCTCCTGTTTGTTACCCAATGTCTGTGTACATTGATGTTCATGCCAGGGAGCTGGAGGTCAGAAAATGCTCAGTATTTCCTGCCTTTGTTGTGGCAATACTGTTTGCTATATTTTTCTGATTTGACTGTAAGATTTTATATGGTTGGCTTAACATGCAAAAGATTTATTTTTTCAGACGTTTTTATTGACAGTAGTTAAAAATTTGGATGATATTTAAAGCAGTAGATACAGTACATTGTTGCAAAAAGTGGAAGCTGATATAGTAAAATGAACTGGACAGTGTGTAAATCTAAATTTCCAAAGAAATTATGAAAATCAGGTACTTATCTCTACCATGTCCATATCTGACCACTGTTAAGAATTAATATTGATGGTCCTTAATCATATGTGAAGGGAAATTTTGAGGCAGAACCATAATCTGTGAAATACTGAGTGGCCTCCATTTGAAGTGCACTGAGAGTTATCGTCAGAACTGATTGAGAATTCATCAGAGATTTCATACAACTTCGTCACAAATTTTGTTAATAGGATAACTTAAAATTGGTCAAGAAGTGATCTAGTCATCTCACTGTCACCAAAAAGGATTGTTGTGGATCATGTATCTTTCTAGACAGAAACTTGTCCAGCCAGGTCTCAGTCTACCACAGACAGGGGTCACAAAATGTCCTAGACAAATTATTCTTGTGTTGGCCATTTTGACTTGTATGAAGAGAGTTCACATTTAAATTCATTGTTCCTTCGGAGAATTAGATATACACATTGTCTATAGGAGGTTATAACATTGAAAGTTACTCATATTTCTTTGCAGAATGTAGTTCTAGATAAACATCTTCCAGACAGTCTGAAAAAGGTTGCATTATGAGTTTTATGGTGTAGATATTCACCATCTTCTGGGTCATTTCCTGTAGTAAACAGCATGAAAATATCTTTGATTAAATAGATGATTTATTTTTTATAGATTATGATTTATTTTTTATAGATTATGATTTTTAACCTGTGGACTTGAGTACATAAGGTTTGAATAATGGGGAGAAAAAGGAAGAAAATGTTGAATTCATGAAAAAAATGTAATGTTTATGACATTTAAATAAATCCCTCTTTCAGAACTTTTCAGGATAGAGAACGCTTCTGATATGTGAAAAGTCATTGTGAATATCTGACTACCTAAATAATACAAAGATTATTTTTCTCTTTTAAAATGTATTCTCTATATTTTCTTACCAAAATCAAATATTTGTATGGTATGCACTCTTTTAGATTCTTAAATATACTTGTATGCAACCGCCAAAATCCTGATAGCTCCTCTCTTGAACAGATGTAGTAATTGCTAGAAATTTCCTGAGAGAGTCAATTCTCCAGAGATTTCCTATGTATTTGCCAATTACTATGGATAGTTGGATAGGCAGCCAAATTTTTGTGATGTTTATCTGAAGCATATCAGGGAGCCTGTTGTGGTTCATCCATTGTTAATGAGGGAATTAAATTTACACAGATGTATATATACTGTTGAGAATATTATTGGTAAAATCTGTACCCCTCAGAAGGCAAGGTCCATTTTTTCAATAATTTCAATGTGACCACAATTTAATCCATTGTAAAAAAGCACTACATAAAGCAAGTGATTCAAAATGAAGCTACAGACTGCTGCCTGTGCTAGAATTCTGCAATCCTTCAGGACAATGAAGTACATAAAAGGAACACAGCAGTGAAAATCTTTTAAATTCTCTATTACCTTGCACATTGGGAAGTTGTATATGAAATGTATATTTGACAACTGCAAATAAATTATGTTCTATTTAATGATGTCAATTGCAGGTATAAATAAAACTAAGATCTGAAAGCACCAAGTAATAAATTATAAATAGAGGGGTTTTTTTTAATCTTCTCACATCAGTAATTTTTTATCATTTGTCATAAAGCTACAAGCCTCTTTGACATTTTGTTCCACTTGTCCTTATTTAGCTTCCAGTTGTTAATTAATAAAATCAGCTGCTCTCCAGGTTTTCCTAAACATCCCAAAATTTTGTCTTGGGCATTTTAGCTGTTTCATTAACGTGGCCTCTTTTTGTTCTATTTTTGGTCATATAAATTTTTACTCACAGTACTGCAGATTTACACAGCCTATTAGTATACTCTTTCCCCATCTTCAAACCTCTTCCTCCTAAACAACTTGATGCCACTAGTTCAACTACTGCATGCCTTTGCAATGCCCTTCCATATGAGATCACGAACAGTGGATTGGCTGTGTTTTCCAGTCAGAATTAAAACCCCATTCGTTCAGCTTGACTTATGCTTAGTGACAGCTCTGCGTATTTCTCACTGTGATGTGAATACATGAAGGACACAGTACAAAGATGCACTAAAGTATGTTTGGTTGTGTGGAAAATGTGGAAAATGTGATTGAAGTAATTACCAGTGTCCAAGTTTTTATCCTTGTTTTTATTGAAGTCGTTATTATGCCAATGACAAAGATAGATAACAGAATTATTTTATTAGTATCTGTCTTGTCTAAAATGAATAAAAAAAAAAAAGAGACAGCAAAAATATAACGCAAAAATCACAAAAAACATTCTTAAGATATGAATATCACAAATGAAGTAAGACCAAATGTCGTGATAATTATTAACTTGATAAGTCTAGTTCATTATATTAAAAGTGGGGGATTCTTACAAAAAAGATAATCAGACAAAATATTAATTATATTGTGTCATGCTCTCTGTTGAACAGTATGTTCAATTTCCTCTATGGTCTAGAGCACTTTAGAGCATGTTACACTGCATGAACCAACTTCACTAAAATATTTTACATATATGTAAGATTATTTTCTATTTCTATGGTGTTTGCAGAAATTTTAGGTTGAAAAAACTTGTCTGAACCAGTTCCAGGGAAACTATGGGTTTTCCGAGGCTGTATATCACAGAGTTACAATTATTACTATTTACTGTTAGCTACTCATTTTTTTCAGTGTTGTTAACATTTTTTTCACAATCACATTTTAATGGTGTAGCATTATCTTGGGTTTACTACTTGTGTCTCTGGAGGAACTATAACATTATGGCGTGCTTTTCATTGCCCATAGTCCTTCTCCAGCTATTATCAAAGCTAAATATCAAAGTTTGGGCTATACCTGCAACTATACACTCATTATTCCAGTCTGGGAATGTACTGTTCTTTTATGGGGGATGCAACTGTATTTCACAATCATTCACAGGTCAAAAAGCTTCATCAAATGCTCTATCTACAGAGAGGCTTTGTAGAGTAATCACCTTGTGATTTATGAATGTATCTAGTTCATCATTGTCTACATGTGCTGCTTGAAAAATTGATAATTCCTGAAGGGGCATTTTCCTTACATGGAAGTCATGATTCAATAGTTCATTCCAATTCAACAACATAACTTTACATGTATTTTTTTAGACTTTTCCAAATTAAAGATAGTCTGAAATTAATTTTTTTTTTAACTGGTCTAGCTCTATGGAAGTGAGTGGAGCAAGGCTAATTTTCCCCAGTTCAGAATAAGATGAAAATACTTATGATTTCATTCAATAAATTACAAAAATATATTGATTTTGCAGAGTGATTAAAATTAGAAGTCAATACATTTTGACAAGAAAGAAAGAGAAAATTTTGAAAGTTTGAAATCAGCACTTCGCTTTGAAACAACTCAGCAGGGATTAACTGCTGCAAGACAGCACCAAGAGCAACCCTTATAACAAACATTTCTTTTTCAAGATGCAGTAAAGAATCATTATTTAAAGTCTACTGTTTGTTAATGTCATTATGTAATGAACATGGCAATAATTAGTCCCATGGACTGTCCTTCACAATGGATGGCAGTAGTGATAAGAGAGTCACAGCACAAAACAACCATACTGTGAAAATGGTCAACTTCTACTAGTAAATAGTCTACTTCTTACGTTAAGTAGAAGTAACACTGTCAGAAATGTCATTAGAACATTGTAGTCTAGGAGTGCCATATTTGGAAAAAAAACCTTTTTCTTAGATGACTATTGGAGCACAATTTATTCAGTATTCAAAGTCAGTTTCAAAATAATTTTTGTATTAAACATTGGTCATATAGAACTGCAAGACATTGACAGTGAAGTGTCATAACAGTCAGAATTTACTTTCTCATGCTCCCAGTATTCTAAAAATTGCAGCTATTTAAATTGTAAAATACCTGTAATATTTTTCTACTAATGCTTTTTTCAGTGAGAAGACAGACAATGAAAGCAAACTAAAAAGAAGTTTGTAATTTCATTTGATAGGAAATGCATAAAAAAACCCAACACAATTCTCAGAAATAATGACAAATATAGAACAGTAATTTAAATACAACTGAAGTATACTAGAGGAAAATAAAAAGGTAATTTTTTTATAAACATTCCAATGAGTGATTTGAATATTGAAATCCATGATTTAATTCCTTGAGCTTCTGGGAATTTCATAGCCTCACAGGTATCTAAATCACATTTTAAAACTTCCCTTAACCTTAAATCTGTAAGTGAAAGTTTGTATAATTTCTAAATCATTTAGATGTGTTTGAAAATGTTACTTCTGTCTAAAGAAATTCCTGAAGTTATTTCATTACAAAGATTTGTTCTTTGACTGCTTCTTTTTTATAATATAGTAACAAAAGAGCAGGGAGAAGACGTAGGTCTCCAAGTTAATTTCAAAGTTAAAAGGTAGCTTTCTGTTCCTTATCAGCTGGACATAAAAATTTCTGCTGATCTTTTACAATGTGAATCTTTGAAGTATATTGGCTATTATCTTCTTAATTCACAGTAAAACCTGAAAAGTTTTTAACCAGTGCCTTCATTTTCAGTATGTGATTCAGAGTGCAGAACTCAGTCTCATAAAGATCTGTAGTTGCTGATAAGAATTAACAGTGTGAAAGATATGCTTGGCCTGTAGTTATGCAGCTTTTTATATTTCATGTAAGATACAGACAAGAATACGCCATGTTCAGTCAAGTATTTGATTACTAGGCTGAAAAGCTGTTACATTAGAATGGAAGGTAAATGATAAGATTCAGACCTTTGCAGTGAACAGAGGAAAAGGATGAATCAAAAGAAACAGCAGGCTGCACATCTCTTCTAACCAAAGGAAAAAAGCCACATCTATGTTAATCCAAATAGAGTGTAGACTGATAAACATATAGTCTCAGTAGACAAGATATAACTTTTCTTTTAGAGCTAAGGAGGCAGAGGAGGGAAGAAAAGAACAATAGCATAGGTTATGCAGTGTTTATAAATTTTAGATATACATAGCTGAAATTAAGAAAAGGAAAAGTGCATAAAAGCTATTCCTTCTTTTGTGGCAGACAAGGGAACCTTGTAAGATCTGAAACTCCAAATCCTACTCCAGAAATTGAATTCACAAGAGCGCAGAGGATTAAGTAGGACTGAAGTGTGATCATCAGAAAGAAGCTCTGAAAGAAGACTTAGGAAAAAGAAAAAAAGACAAAATCAATTGGTTGATGCTTAAAACATAATTAGTTGATTCCTCTCTCCTATTTCAGAAAATAAAAACAACTTCTGTTCAACCTCTGTGTCTTTTAATGTCTCAACTCCTTGAATGTTAGAACCAATTTTATTTCCCACTGATCTACATGCACACTAAATTCAAATGATAGTTAATCATGGAGCAAACTCTTTGTAGGCCAGTACCCATGGCCATGTACCGCCCAGCTCCCAGCTCTTAATCCAGACTGTGCTTCACACAATGTGTTAGGCTAAACGCACACTCTCTAATATGGTGAAAGGCCTAATTTCGTATAATTTCCTACTCTCTGAAAGTCCAGGCTATGCCATCAGAAAGCAAACACAGTGTAATCCCTGCAGTAGAGCAATTGAGAAAACAGAAAGAGGAGGGTCATATATACATATAGCTATGTTGACTAATTACAGAAAAGAAGAAGCTAAATGCCACCTAAAAAAAGCTGCATGATTTCTCTGATGATTCATTTCTGGTGGAGTCAATCTGATCCAAAAATTTTGGGCTATTAGGAAAAGGACAATACTGGAAGACCACCTACTTAAATCTGGACTGATACTGGCAGAGGCATAGTTTTCTTACTTGAGAAGAACATAAAGCAAATGACTGCAGGAAAGACAGACATTTAAATATGTAAGGAAGTACTGTATTCTTCTGTGCTTGCATTAATATCTTGCATTTTTTCTTAGGATTTTATTTCCATATTTCCATATAGCTGAAAATCATTGAAAATAACAGATTTTCAGGAAGTCAGTATTCATCTTTAAAATCCTGGGTCCTCTTAGGCCTCTTTTTCCTTTCCTTTAGATGTGGAAACCAGAAAGAGAGGCACCATAAATCATTGCCTTAAGTGTGGAAAGAGGTGAAAACTTTGTGGTGGGGTATGGCTGGAAGAATTTTATTTCTGCAATATAATATAGAATGTCATATTTACATTAGAAAATTGAACACAAACAGAAAACCAAAACAAAGACCCTGTTAAATAAACAGGTTCCTAGTGCTTTCCTCACTCCCTCAACTCTAAGCATTTTATCATGTTTCTCTTATGGCTAAGGCAAAAGCAATGAAATTATTATGTATTGAAAGAGTAGGAGACAGGAGTTCATAATTGTTTATGAGTGCTACAACTGGAAAAGAGTCCCCATTATACTTCTGATTCATTTTCATGATCCATTGACCAGCTGGTATGAGAAGCACCATTAATGAAGCATGAGATTTCATGCAGTTTGGCCACTCAGTAGGAGATATGCTTCACCTTATGCTGATTCTCTTTTTACTGAGCTCCCACAGCCAGGAAAGTCGATGTGTTAAGGACACACTGAAAAAAAAAAAGAGTATGTATAATTCAGTCCTCTTTGGATATCACTGAAAACTATCACACTGCTTCTTGGAGTGACAGCTTTCAACAGAGCATTGCCCTGTGAAATAGAGTACAGAGCCACACACTGTGAAAGGAAAAGTGTAAAATCAAAGGAGTTTTGTCACAGCAACTATTCAGTGAGATTTTAGGTATTTTTAACAAAAGCAACACAGGACATTTTCTTTCCCATAAGAAGTCAATACTGGAAGCAAATTATATTTTTTATACCTTAACTCTCAGTAAAAACATTAAAAAACACATGGAGGCATTTTTAAAGAAGACTCTCAAATTTGCATGAACCTGACTATATGGACATACATGCTGGAGTTTTTTAAGCATGCCATTATACATATTATCTATATTTTCTTCCTAATCCATTCTCATTATAGAAGAAACCTCTTTGATGCCTCTGCACAACAGGTATGAAATAATGACCAAAAGCCTAAATCTAGATCAGCCCCCAAGGCTCTTTGTTAAGTATTTTACTACTGCCCTCTGCATATCCTGGTCACTTTAGATGAAGGATGAACTGAAAAGTTTTGTTGAACTGTGTATGAAAGTTAACAAATGGTCTCAAAGTACATTTTTATTTGATTTTGGCATGCATTTCCATTTTAGCATCCTAAAGTTGAATTTCCAAAATGCTGCTGAATTAAATACTACTGAAACTGAAGTAGAAAAATTGGCTAAAGATATTACTGAGGTGGGTGGGATTAGACATCTGAGGGATGTGTGGCAACAGTTACACTTCCTCAGGTTTACATGTCAGATTTCAAAATCAGAAAGGCAACATTTATTACTTCATTCATTGAAATGGGAAGAGAGGATGATCAGCTCTTTGTTGGACTGTTTTCTAATGGTTCAAAGAGCAATAGAAAGATATTATTTCATTACCGTAAGAAATTCCACCTATACCCTAGGCTATGACAGAGATTACTGAAAATAACTCATGTTATTACAGAGATTAATGTTTGGGTCAAAAGGAATCCAAAGAGTAAGCAGCAAGAAACTTTTTAAAGTGGTGTTAATAAATAATATGGGAAGATATACACAGCCTAGTAAAAAGTAAACACATTTTTTATGTTACTCTGTGGATATCTGTTCTCTGACCTCCATTTGCACTTTATGCAAAAAATTATACTCAATCTATTCCTATCACTGTTGCAGGTAATTTATATAGGGTCAGATGGTCTAAGGGGAAAAAAAAAAAAGACTAAAATTCAAAACAACTCCCACTGTTCTTTTGTATGACAAACCTGTAGATAATTTCTCCTCCCTTTGTAGCTCTGCTGTGGGATATATAAGAAGATTAAGGCAAAGGAAAAGCTGGAAGAAAAATAACATCCCAAATTCTGGCTAGGCAGAATAGAGTGAGAAATTTATAGCAATAAAACTAGACTGGCTTCAAGAAACAACAACAAAGTCTAATTCTCTGAGTAACTGAAAACAGAGAAATTTGAATTGTTGTATGTGCCTTTTAAAAGGACTAAATATTATTATAAACCACAGCTCGGTCATTACGAAATTATGAAGTCATATTAACCAAC
Organism: Illadopsis cleaveri; assembly: GCA_013399915.1. Lineage (NCBI taxonomy): Eukaryota > Metazoa > Chordata > Aves > Passeriformes > Timaliidae > Illadopsis > Illadopsis cleaveri. Next base: position 244,100 of record VXBB01017316.1, read on the forward strand.
TAAAATCACAAAGATACATTACAAAACCACAGGAAGCAGTGATGATAATTTATGTGATAAGCTCAGTTAAAGACTTCTGAACAGCTATTACCTACAGTACTTCCACCCTGATGAAGTTCTTAATTTTTTTCCAGTCGCCCTTCCTTCCTAGAAAGGCAAGTTGTGCCAGAAGACTTTTCCAAGTTAATTACTTGCTGAGTGAAGCACACTCACAGGCTGGCTACAGCTTGTCTCTCTATTTTTGGTGCCACTCACCACTCCAATGTGTCGAACAAAGTATTGAGTCTAAAAGTATAAAATGAAAAGCAATTACTTCCATTTTGCACACTAAAATACTAGGGAAAACAAAATGTAAGTTGGAATCCACATGTGAAATTGGAATTTGCCAATTTTAATCTACCTGAAAACTTTCATTTTCCTAAAAAGAATTGCAAGAATTTAAATGACCACAAGTAACCATAGCTTCAGTTTTCTCATCCCTAAAATATGCCATTTATCATCTACTCTCTATTAGAGATAGTATATGAATTGGTGGATAGTGACTGTTGCGTGTATTTCCAAAAGTTTTGGTGAGCCAAAGAAGATTCATCACAGCTGTTGAGGTTAAGAAACATCTGCTAGAAATAGTATTTAAAATAAATTTAAGTTGTTCTATAACAAGAAGATATTCAGAGTGTATTATAAAGAAATTCTCTTGAAATGCTGACTTTTTTTGTAATAAAATAAAAGCCCCCTCAAAAATAAGGCAACTATTAATATGAAATGAAATAATTATGACATGCCATTGGCTTAAGCTGAGTTATTAATTTGATGATAAGACAGAAATTATACAGATTTATACATATAAAAAGTAATTAATTTTACAACAGAAAGTTTAAAAATATGAACATGGCATTAATGAATTCAGAGGCTTTCTTTGGGAGAACAATGAATGAAACTACTTTCTTCATTGCTGAAGAGAATAAATAGCTTTACAAGTGTGTTAAAAGATAAAAATAAACTTCACACCTGCAAAAACCTCTTATTTTAAATATCTAGTCCTTAAAAATCTACTTCAGTACCATTTTCAGAACATCTGGTACAAAGTCAGATATATTGAGCTTAGTGCTGTACTGAAGATTATCAAAATTCAGAATTCAATTAATGTTGAGATATTTTAAATGTAAGTTTCACTATAGTGTGTCTTAGATAACAAAGGCAAGTATAACAGTTCTGCAAGGTGATGAAATGAGCCTTGGAAGAGAATTGTGAGTCTGCAAATATAATAACAAAAAGGTTTCTCCGGGTTATGAAATACCCCAGGCAACTCCCTGGAGCCTTGAAGTATTCAGGAGAATATTTTGATCTGTCCTTTAAATTTCAAAGGTTTTTGTTCTGCAGAGAGAATAGAGTTTCACAAGTGACATTTTTTTAATTAAACACTCTTTATCTTAAAAAA
>VXBB01017316.1:245588-277579 GCA_013399915.1 Illadopsis cleaveri
TATGTATATAAAAACTAGTTAGTATCTGCATACAAGCCTATCTCAAAAGACATCTCTGGCTGAATCAAGAAAGGAGGAATGAAGGTTGCCCAGTCTGTTACTTATCCGGACACAAGTGAAATTATAATGAGACAAACAGGGGAAATGGTTCTCATTCTTTCTTCTGTAAATACGGACCACAAAGAAAAAGATTTTTAGTCTGCAGGAAGGAACAAATGATTGGGGTGGAAACAGGAGACAGAATGGATGCACACTGTTGTTGATAAGTAGGCAACTACTCCTAATAAGGATATCTAGCCTACCTGACCTTACCATGGAAACAAAAAAGGGAGAAAGAAATTAGCAGGAGATAAAATTAGCCAATTATCCTTCTGCAAGAACTTATGCTCATACAACCATGACAGACCCTGGACGAATCCAAATTATCCAGACTGCCTTTTCTCCCATGTGTTCATGTAGTAACATATCCCACAGCACCAGTGGGTGCGGTTTAGAAGCTGGGCAATAAGAAATAACAGTTTTATTGTCCACTTTTATAAAATATTCACAGACATTGAGCTGCAGAACATGGAAGGATTTTATGAAGATACCCGTGTTCCAAATACCTCTATAATTCGGCACATGTAAATGAATGATGCATTCCTCTTCAGTGAAACTGCTTTGGCTGCCTATAGCAAACACATCTGAACACAACTCTTTTTTTAATGAAATGACGAACTCTTAGCTCTACTTGTATTTCAAGAACTGACCAAAATGTCTGGCTTCTGGCTCACTACAAATGCCATCTTTGTTCATATTTTTCTGATTTGTGGTGAATGAAATCATCCTAGATCTCTCTTCGTTGATGACCATGAGAAATTTTTCCATGCTAAGAAAAAGTGATTATGTCATTAAACTCTAGGTAAGGAGCTGTAGATCTTCGTTTACTAATGTGCCCAAAATCTTTCAGAGGCCTCCTTAAGGGTTGGGAAAGAGGTCATCAGATACAAAAAATCTCAATTAAACTATTAGAAATTTAATGGACCAATAGACAAATATTGAATATTGGATGTAGAATACACAGCTTTTGTATTATATTTTTCTTTATAGTTTAGACTAGACACAGTATTCAGATGGGATCTAATAAGTGCCAAGCAGAAGGCAATAATTCCTTCCTTTGGTGCCCTCTCTGTGCTCCTGTGATTATCTCCAGGCTGCCAGGGAACACAGCTGGCTTATGCTCAGTTTGTGTTTTCCAAGGCCCCCAGATCCCTCCCTGCAGAGCAACTGCCAGTCAGGCAGCCCCCAGCCTGTGTCCCTATACCAGTGCTTCATGTCCCAGAGCAGCTCTTGTATTTCAATTTTCTCTGTACTCTTCTAAGATGGCCATTTTCATTCTTTTGTTTTAGTGGTGGTGCATTCAGTCATAGGAAATACAATTTTCCTGACATCACATGAGCCTACGTCTCAGCAGACAAACAATAAAGGGACACAGGTTCTAAGGAGAAAAGACATGTCTTTCAAAAGAGTTGGTTGTGGTTCTACATAGGATGTATCTCTTCCACCTCCTAAAGAGTGATCCAGAAGCCATAGCAGACCACCAGAAGGCCAGACTATTTGTCAAATGGTTAAGGGAGGATGGATCAATTCTGTTTCAGAACCGCATTATTATCTGTACTATTTTTACATGAAAATCTAAGTGAATGTTTACCAGAGAGACAAATCTCCCTTTCTGGACAACCCTAAGTTCTGGAGAAATGTCTGTATGACTTATTAGCATGAGGTTATATTGGGAGTACTGCAACATTTATTTAGGAACTATTTTAGGGTTTCCTAAAGACTTACAATTTCTTTCCTCCTAACTTGAATTAATGACAATAAGAACAGCATTATCATAGAAGCAGAAGAAAACAAACAAAAGAAATTTACCTCTTAACAATTAATTTTATTTTTTTTATTTATTGTGAGGGGGTTGTTTGTTTGTTATGGGAGGTCTGTGTACTGTGTCCGGTTGAGATTGAAGTAACTTTCTTCAGCACCTCTACAGTCCTGCATTTTAGATTTGTGTGTAAAAGAGGGTTGATAGCATACCTGTTTTAATTATTGTTGAACATTGCTTTCACAGCATTAAGACCTTCCCACTCTGCACCCCACCACAGGAAGCAGGCTGTGTATCAGCCAGAGCTTAGGAGGAGAAGGAGCTGGAACAATGAACCCAAACTTACCAAAGGGATATGCCATACCATATAACACAGTGCTCACTCATAAAACTTAGGAGGGAGACTGAGTTTTCCAAAGTAACCATCATTCAGAGACAGGTTGCCATCAGTCTGCTGGCAAGAGATAGTTTGTAATTCCATTTGCATCACCTTTTGGATTTGGGGTGGTTTTTTTCATTCACTTATTAAACTGCCTTTATCTTAATCCATGATTTATTTTCTTGCATTTGCCCTTCTAATTCTCTTCCCCATCATCCTGGGAGTAGGGAGTGAACAATAATAGACTGGTGGGTGCTTAGTTTCTAGCTGGGATCAATGCCTCACACTCTGGGACTGAACAAGTTCTGCTTCCGTAAAATAAGATGCATGTGCAAAACAGATGATGTTAGAATTCCATGCACAAATATTTTTATGATGCAGTTAGCTTAACTTGATCTGAATAATTTTGAATATTGCTTATTTTTCAGATATGATTTCTTTTTTTTTTTTCCACAGTTTTAGAGAACACTTTTGTGTTTTTCCTAAGGTATCTGTGTATTATTTGCAGTCACCTATGTAGTCAGAAAAATTGTAGTCTTGATCTCCCAAGTACCATATCATTCCTGAAAATAACAATTGCAATTCAATATCTTGTAGGCATTTTTAAAGTACTTCAACTATTGAAAAGTCAGATATATCTAAGTCTTTATTATGAACTTCTTTCAAACTTTTGGAGAATGGAATTAACATTCAAAGATGTGACTAGACTTGACACAGAGATGTTTTATAGTGCTATGGTCATTTGAATTGGAAATGAGAAATATTTGTTTTTTAGCTTGGAATGGGTGTCTCATGAGGACATATATATTCATAAGTGTTCTTAACTTTAGAGTTTTGAAATGTCGTGAAAGAAATGAAAGTCATAAGCTCTCCACTGGTGGAGAAAATAAACCTTATGTTATGTATTGACATGAGATCTAGCTGTTAGGTAGAATTGAAGTAAAATAGGAACAATTTTCCATCTGATTCTTAATCTTGATATGGGTTTCAAATTCCTTCTGAAGTTTCATGCCCCTGACCACAGTGATAAGATTGAAATTTAATGATAGGTCAAATTATAGCGCTTTCAAAATGAGATTAAAAAAACCTCACAGAACAGTCAAAACACTTCTCCAGTGTTTTCCAAGGGTATTGATTCCACAAAAGGTGACAGATCCCTCTAATGTATTTTCAGATCAACAAAATTTTGTAAGACACCTTGACATTTGCTTCAGCAATATGAACAGAAGTTACAGGGTAATCTTGCCCATCTTTCTTACCAATGGAATAGGTGTTCAATCTAAATGAAGGCTAATTTATTCCTCTGAAAATTCAATATTCAAACAAATTATATATATTTTTCCCCAGACTAGGTTTTTCCCTGTTTAAAGTTTGATTTACTTGCCTGCTCTTTGATGTGATTTGCACAAGTTCTGGCAATTCACTTACTCATAATGTCTACTTTGCACCATAGTTCAAAGATGTTCCATAGAAGACAATTTTCTCAAAACTCATACTTTAACAGCTTCAGATATGAAGCAGTAACTACATGAAAATATGTAGCTTTATTAATAAAACAATAAACAACAACTGTGGAAATTTAACGCACAATTTGCTTTCTGCTATTCAGAGATCTTGTTGATCCCACGTAACAGGGAAATAATGTTTGTTCAAGTGACAACAGATTAAACAACCATATTTCTCAACACCAGGATTTTTAGAATGATATTTTGAAGTCTTCCCTTGTGAAAGAGGATATTTTCATTATTTAAAAAAAAAAAATAAAAAACAAACCAAAAAACGGGAAAGAAGGTTTCCTGGGCTGAAGGGAGTATATCAGAAGATGTCACTTGCTAGCAGGTGTTGTGGATTTCCGAGAAAACTAGTCCTGAAGATAGCCAGGAAAGTGACTGCAAATAATCCTCACTGTCATGCAGAATTCAAAAGATAAAACAGTGAAGCAGTAAAACACTTGAGTGTGGGAAAAGTTCCCACTGATTGAAAGAAATGCGTACTGCAGCAGAATGATAGAATTTGTGCAAGATAGTCTCATATATTAGGGCTGTTCTTTGGTTCTTATTCTAGGAACTAAAATCCCTGGGTTTTCACTTCCCAACAGGTTAGTTATCATGAAAGTTGTCAAGGCTATTGGGGAGTAAAATGTAGTGGTTTTTGTCTGCAGAAAAAAAAAATTATATATATAACTCTTTTGTTTCTGTTGACTCTTTATAATTGATTCTGGTACTTAAATGTCACAGCTCTGAACTGGCATCACAAGACACAGAGCTGCACTCGTGTAACATAATTAAAAATTTGTGTACCAGAGAGCTGGTATTCCAGTCTTTAAACAAGATGTATAAGAAGAATAGGATAGACATTATGGATTCATGCTGCCCTGGTAGTCAATGATTTTGAAACATTAACCATCTAAACAATGTCAAATTTCCTGGAGAAATTTTTGACAAATGAAAACAAAAGAAATTGAAAACAATTTGTTTTTGGCAAATAACAATGGAACACATGGACTTGTACTTATATAGTACTGAAGCTGTTTATCTCAATGTTTAGCCAGAAAACAATGGGAGTTAATGTTTTATTTTATCATATGTTCCAGGCAATTTTTGGTAGAGAATAAAGAATGGTAACAAAGTGAGAAATTATGATTGATGCTCTTAAAAGTGATGCCTTTTTACACAAGTTATAGAAAGGTAAATCTGAGGAAGAAGATAAAAACAAGGAAGAATTTATGGTCTTGGTAACAGAGAATATAAATAAATTTTTTAGTTGGATTTTATATAAATCCCAGGGAAAAAAAAAATCATCAAGTGTAGGTGGTGTGGTGTTTCAGCACCTAGACAGGAGTTCAGCTATGCAGGCAACCATCAAAGGTGATGTTTCTGAGGTATTATGCAGAAAGAACTGAAAGATAGTAAATTTATGAATTAAGGATGATACACAGATGGGATTAAATGCCATTTGGGATGATGATGTCCACAGAAAATAAGAATATTCTGGGTAGATAAAAAAAATTCAGGACAAGCTTTCAAATAAAGAAGAATGTGAGAAGAGAAACTGCAAAAATATGGTGTATCCACTGATTTTAATGGTGGAAGATTAAACAAACATGAGATGGTTATAAAAAGAGCAAAACAGAATTGCCATTAAAGAGGTCAGTGGAAGAAAGTGCTTGAGACAGAAGAAGAAAATAAAGGCATCAGAGGGAAGATAAGATAATTAGAAATGGATGGATAAATCAGGTGGGAGAATTGCAGTGAGATATAAATGCAAAAAAAGTTACAAAACCCAAATAAACCAGGGGAAAAAATCCCCATGAGCCATGTAAAACAGTGAATCATCAGATGACTTAACATTTCTCAAATGAAAGTCTTTCCCAAAACGCCTTCTAATTAATTCTATACAAATATACATATATTCAGTTTTGAAGGTTTCCAAAATTTTCTGAGTGGTGATCTTTGATCTTTGTGATGGGCAGTGCTGCCCATTAAATCAACCTCCTGCAGTAACAGCCACTTCTTTTATGACTCTGTCTCCATAGCTGACCAAACCCTTACTTTTAAGATTATTTTAATAGTGTGGCATTGCTGCTGAAAAGAAATAAAGTGAAGTGAAAATGCTGGAGGGCAAAGTCCAGGTACAATGAGACTTTAATTAGGTTTCTGGCCAAGGCATATTTCAGCCTTCACTGAAGTTAAGAGAAGACTGCTACTGTTTACAGAGGAATTGGATCAAAATAGCATGACAAGATGAAGATTCCCCAAAATTTCTTTTTCCTCCTCTCCCATTAATAGAGGGGACAAAATCATTATTTTTCTTTTAAGCATATATTAATGTTTGGACTTACTTTCATAGATTTTATAAAGTAAAGACATACAATGCAAAATAATACATTTTGTTCCCTCTGCTTTGTCAGGTTTTTTTTTCCTTCTTGTTTTTTTCACTAGACTAGAAAAATCAGAAGGAAAGCAATTTCAAAGAGTCTTGAGAAAAATTATACTTAGATGTCATCTAAAAAAAATGTTTCCTTCTCCCCTTTATACTTCTCTCTCTTCAGCAAATATTTATTTCGTCTATTGCCTGCTAGGAAGTTGGTTTAAATAGTAGCAGCACTTACCCTGCATGAGAAGAACTAGCCATGTGCGAGCTCTCTGTCCTCTTTGTTGAGCTTAGGAAAACGTAAATTCCTCTATTCTCTGCCTTTTACTATTTCCTGAAACAGCTGCCTCTGCTTGATAATTGAATATAAATGAGAGAAACCTTTTCAATAAAGTGGTGTTAATCAACAAATGAACAGTTACTTGGCAATGTCAGAACTGGTGGTCAGAAGATTTGCCATTTCTGTAGATGTACTTGGACTGTTCCTTTCTGCAAAGCCATGGTGACCAAGAATTGTAAAAAATACTACCTTGTAATGAGTATTTCCTTATGGCTTTTTTTTTTTTTTCAGGTGAAAAGGCCTTCCGGGCTTCTAATCAGATTATTGGGAATTGATTTATAAACAAATAAATACATAAATAGAAAAAAATATGAATACTGAAGATGTCTATGGTCAAAAGCAATTAGTGTGTGGATTGTTGGAAATCACCAAGACAAGCTATTTTAACTGAAGTTTCTTGCTGGTTCTTTAACTGTACAAGCACATAATGCTTGATTCTCCTTGCAAGACACAGATATTAGAAGAAAATCAGCTGGAAAAACAGCTAGTCAATTTGTTAGAATCACTTCTTTCAGCTCAAAAATAGAAAAAAATCACAAAGCTATTAAATATGGGGAAAGCCAGACTCTGTGGGATGAATTGAACATAATTGCAGAAGCATAGGCATCTCAAAATGCCAAACCTAAAAATTTCTTCATTTCCATCCATCAGGCTTTCTATTGTCTGCATCATTATTTCCATATCTTACAGAATGAAATACAATGTGATGATTTTTTGTGTCCTTGCTTTCTCTCGGCTTGCCTTGCAGCAAGCACTATGTGGCTTCACTACAGGGTTCAAGTAATTTGAGGACAAGACAAGGTAGCTTGTAATTTTCACCTGGGTAAACATGTCAAAGTAAACTCTTTTCTTCTTCAAGACTTTAACTTCCACTAGTAACTCAGATAAAAGCAACAAGCACCTTTGCTTTCACTGAGGTTTTTTTCATTGTATCTTGATTCCTTTGAACAAAAAAGAACCAAAACAACAAAACTTTATATTTTAGTTATGTGAAAAACAGAATTATTCTGTGGTAAGAGGTTCAGCACTGTATTAAAGAGAAGAATGTATTCCTGTGTCACCTATTTCTTGACTTTTATTATACTTCCAACTTATATTTATCTCCTTCTCTCAAAAAGATTGGTGTCATTTACTGTCACCCAAACAACCACCAGCTGAACATTACAGCTTTGCTTAAATAGCAGCTGAAATGAGATGAAAATACTACTATAAAATGCATTCAGTTATGAGATGGTGCTTTACAAAAGGCAGGCTGTCAACTTTGTCCTGTAGTCACATTTGAATCTGAAGAGAACTCAAGCAGAAGAAGAAATGAGAAGGATGAGGAAAAAGTAGGTTAAGATAGGAACAAATACAAGGAAGACTGGGATTACATAGGGCCAAGTAACTCCTATGTAAGCAAGAATTTTACTCTTTTTTTCCACTATATATAAAATAATTTGGCATAGAGGAGTAATTTTTAAATCCCTTTTGTCAAGTGACAATAAAGTCTTAAACTGTGGCAGTACAGAAAATAATAATGCCCAGTACTTATTTAAATAAATAGAATTCTTTCTTTAATCATCCTGACCTGAGACAACTAATAGCTGTAAACCCTTCTAATTGCTTCCCTGAATAGGATTACTTTCATCTGTCTGAGTAAACTGACATTTTAAATTCCCTTTTACAATATAGCGGGATATGTTCTGTTCAGTGCTGCATTTCTAATGTCCCAGTGTCTGAAAGAAGCATATTTTGAATTTCATTCAAAATACTGAGGCAGGTGTTTAAGTAGATATCCCAAACTGAAAAAAAAAAAAAAAAAAAAAAACCGCCCAAACAAAAACCCACAACAAAAGCCAGGATTCAACTTTCGATGAGGAAGGACAGGCAAAGAAGCCTGTCAAATCATTCTATCCTTAATAATCAGAATAACACAAAAGCTATGTAAACAAACATCAAACTCATCTGCCTGGTATGCAAACTTTGTCCCAAAGTAATTTTATTTTTTTAGGTTCACAATTTGCATGAAAAAAAAAATCACACACTGTCTGCAGGGATTGTCTCTGCTGAATGAAAATGCTCAGATGTAAATCCTGATGCTACTGGAGTGGTACAAATTGTAGAAAATATAAAGACCAGACTTTATGATATATGCAACAACTGTTTGCAGCTGGAAAATATGTAGACAAGAAATATAGAAAATATTACACATATTTCTCAACAATGCAACTCAGTTACAATAATGGAAACTGCCTTTGGCATTTAGAATTTGGTCTGGTTACACAATATGTAAAGATGGCAACTTTTCCCACCAAGTTTTTTACTGAAGAGTGGACGGATCTTATTTAAGAACTTCAAATATAAGGTAGAGAAAATGTCTTCAAGGATGTCAGTTTGCAAAGGTTACATATAACTTTGTATAACTGAGTCATCCCATGAAGTCAAAGGAACAGTTTATCTTAGAAGCCTAACATTAGAGATTAAAAATGGTACTCATATGTAAGGTAGTACAATTCCCTCTTATAGTTCCTCATCCAAAAATTTATGCAAAATCTTACTTGGAGGAGCTTTTGTAGCAGCTGCAACTTCTTCCATTTAAACCCATTGGCTACATAGTTGACTCTAGAGGAAAAAACAGAAGGAATGAAGAAAAACTGGGGGAAAAGTCACTTCAGATAAAAGTAATCCATATTTAATGTATTACCAAATCCAGAGAACTTGTCCTGTGGCAACATATGGTGCAATTAGAATTTCAGTCAGAAAGTTTAAATGTCCTTCAGAAGATTTTCAAAATTAAAAGTCTTAAAACTAAAAATCTTGAAAAAATACATTACTACAGTAAAATGTAAATGTTTTTCAGGCCTTCTCATAAGACATTCATTACAATTTTCCCTCCCTAGTGTCATTGCAAAAGAGTTTTGCTAGTTTAGAGTCAACTTAAATATTTTAACACCGATTCTTTTTTTTTAATATAAATTTTAGCACTATGTTTTCTGAAAGTGTAGTGCTTGATCTTCCAACAGTTATATCACTACAATAATTTCTTATTCAAAAGCATAAATATGCACTTCTGAATTATCCAAATTTCTTCGAGAACTCCCCATGAAAATATTTTAATCATAGAGAAATACAAATCAAAAGCATTCTGGAAGAAAATGTTGTTATGAAATATTTATCACATCTTAAGGACTTGTATTATGAAACTTCAAGCTAAACTGAACATTAAAAACTCCTAGTGCTTTTGGTTTATTTGTATTATCTGGATCTTTTGTTTAACTCAGAATAATGGGAAAAAATTTAAAGCATGCTGACCAAATTGAAAAGCTTCAACATCTGATTTATATTTTCAAGTGTATCTGTTAGTTCAAGGCTGAACATTCCATTATACTGCACTAGAAACACAAAGTGTATTTATTCAAACAATGTAGATTGCACATTATTGCTTTTATAAGCTGATTTACATTGTAGCCACGTAGGAGGGGAACAGCTACCTCTGTTATCTAATATTTGGGATGTTATGTGCAATTTAGAGAAAGAGATGCTCTCCCGCTGACACATCCAGTTCTGTTTGTTCAGCAATGCCATCCCAGTTACACGCAATTTTATTGTGAAATAGATGCAGTTTTCCATGGAAAAAAGCATCAGCTGATTTCCCAGTTGATTATAGGGTAGCTGGGCTAATGAAATGGTTGCTGAAGGCAGTGTCACAGATGCTGTGAGAGGACCAAAGGAGTAAGAATGGTTTGCTAGTGAGATGGGAACATACATGCGTTTAATGGATTAATCAGAGAGCTTCTGGTGGCAGAGTCCCATATTCCTATCTCTTGATTCATCTGTCAAAGACACTGATAAACAGTGTCCCATGGGGCTGTCACACCCGAGGGAGGAGCAGCATCAGTACAAGGGCATCATGCCATTTATTAGCTTGTTAGGGAATGTGACATGTCCATAAGCAAGTTATTTATTTATTTGTGAAGTTAACTATTGATAGGTAGCACAACAAAAACTTTAAATGTTGTGAGGGTAAATATAACATATTCAGGATCTTTATAATAGTTTAGGTTGGTTTAGACTCCTTGATGTGTACAATTGATTATTTTTTCTGTTAACTTTCCATGACTTCAAATCAAAAGCAATTTCCATGGAAAGTTTCTGCCTTCTGAATTTTTAGTTTGGTTTTAATTTTTTAAAAAACTCAAAATGTAGGAAACAAAAAGTAGCTTTAAAAAGTAGCAGAATTACTTTGTTAAATCATTTTCAAATTTGAATGTAAAAGAAAAAAAATGTTTGGCTCATCACTTAAATTTTCCATCAACATAAGCAAATTTTAGATTACTTTTTGATGGTCAAAAAGTACTTATTTGGGTGTTTTTTCAATAGAAAGGCATAGTGTAAGTTCTCCTACCTAAATGACGTAGCCTCCCATGTTTTTGCTCATGATTAGGAAACTCAGCTACCACAGGTGCTGTACACACAGCTCTCGTGCACTCAGCGGAACCGATAAACATGACACACACCATCCACAGTCACACGTGCCTTTCAGCATTCAACAGCAGCTTGGCTGCCTCTAGGAAGCCTTGGAACTGCCATAAACACACTGCACTGCTGATCCACTTGTGAAGAACAGCACTGAAGCACCCAGCCAAGCTGCAGCAGACATGACTACCCAAACAGGCATCAGGATGCCAAGAAACCATGGACAACAGACTAAACCTCCTGAATTTTGTGTATTTTCTGCCTCACACAGACAAAAAACCTTGATACACTCTTGTTCTGCATGCAATTGTCCTGATGTAACCATAAAAAAAAGAGAAAACATACATCAACTTCATTAATTTCAGAAAGAAAAAACAAGCAAAGTTAAATAAAAGAAATACAGATTTCTTTTCCTCTCCCACAAAGAGGCACTGAGTTTCCCATCATCACAAAAATCACCCACTCTCTATCAGGTATTGACATTTCAGCAGCTATCATTACAGTTTATCAGGACTTACACTCCTGATGTAAGAAACATTGTAGATGAAGTGCTCCAGTGCTGGGTAAAAAATGGAGTGGTTTAAAGAAGGATTTAGTACAAGAATGTGATCACAAGTGGGAAGGAGAGGGCAGCAACAGTGATATTTTATGGAATCTGGAACTGCTCTGTACGATGCAGTCACAGTACACACCAAAATATTAGAGAAAGATTTCAACTTTTCTATTAGGGAATCCACTTCTTTTATCACCTTATATTCTATGGCAATGTTACAAAGTGCTAATGTGCTTAGGTGATAAAGCATTAACCAGCGAGTATTCAGGGAAGAACTGGATGTCAAGTTACCTCTTTAAAATTTGATGTCTAAGCATCAAATTTTCACTAATTCATAAATAAAATAATGCTTCTTGAAGTGTATAGACTACTTTCTTTGCCCAGTGTGAAAATTGACCTCTTCTGGCAGCTCTCTGCTCATTGAGTTTGCTGTATTCGCATTGTGATCTTGATGAGTTATTTGTTTTCCTTCCTTGCTTTTATAAAGGTTTGCATCTTGAGAAGTGTTCTCCTGGAAGCCAAATAGTTGGATCTTGTAAGATTCATCACCACAAATCTTCCTAGTCATATGTCTCCCCGGATTCTGTCAAAGACATGCCACCTGATTTGCTGAAGTACCGGAAGACTGGAAAAACACCACAGGAAAACAAACAAACAACTCCCTCACACACACACTGCAAAAGATCTGAATTTTCTCAGAGATCTGAAAGCATGACATACTTCCTCACCACACAGAACATTGCTCAGTCTAGTTTAGCATCCATTATTTCCTCTTTTGAAGCTCATGCTGAGTTAAAAGACTGCTTTGTGTGTAAAAAGGCAATAATTAATAACATATTTGTATATGAGAAGAGAGTTTTATTATCTTGAAACAAGCAATTAGATGGGAGGCAATGATAATGTCACACTGACAACACTAGTATGTATAAAAAGGAGAATGAGCTAATCTTTCAGTGTCAAACACAAACGTGTTATTTTAATGCCTTACCCAGTACACTTAAATAATAACACTACCATCATGTGAAATTTATGTTCAATTTTAAATATATACTTAATATATCATATTCATTTAGTATTAATTCACTTATTATTTCTCCATGATACTTTGAAAAATATTCTATAATATCATACATCAATTTTTAAAAATTGAAATGATAACTTAATTTATAGCCTGAAGCTATACAAACTTGATCATATGAGTACAGCTGTCAGAAGCCAATTTACCTGTCCTTTGAGAATTTTTGACATATCAAAATTTTCCAATTTAAAATGAGTCCAGGGAAAACAAAATCCCTAAAATAAAACAGTAAGAGCCAACTAATTCTTCATACATACCCAGTTTAATTTCACATACTGTATCTTGCATAGGCAACAACAACAACAACAAAAACCCACACAAATGACTGGTTGTTTTAAAATAATTCTTTTTTTACTTCAGTAGTTTTTATTCACATCATTCACTGGCTCTTAATTAAGATTTTTTGATACAAAAAAACCCCCATCCCAAATAAGGAAATATTAGATCTATTAGGGTCAGCTCTATTTCCTACATTCCTAAATATACACAGAGAAGAGTCATGGAAAATTGATTTCTCACTGCTAAGAAGTTGAGAATTCTGCATCTAACTATGTCCTTTAAGGCAACTATTGAACTTATGAAACATCACACACACAAAAAAAAAATTAAAGAGTCAGAGTATTATGATATTCTTGTCTAATTATTAAAAATCTGCTGTTACTCTACATTTTTGGAGGCCAAACTCATATCCTTGGATTTACAATTCTAAAAAATGCATTAATTCTGAGAAAGATGGAAGAAGCTATACTATATATTCAGTGTTAGCAAACATAAATCACGCTAATAGAAAATACTAAACATACAGTTCCTTAAGTATGTTTAAGAGAAACAAAACATGTTATTTTCTACCAAAATGTGGACAACTGTTGGCAGTTAGTTTCCTGTTTACCCTGTGTTTATTATTTACATTTTGTACATTAAAATCTTATTGTTTATTAAAAATGAATTAGTGAACTCAAACCTTATGGCAACAGAGGAACACAACAGAATGAAACAGAAACTGTCAGAATAAAGCAAATCTGCCCTGAAGCCCTATTAATCTGAGGCTTTATGACTGCCTGCTGCTTGTGCTAAGATGTCAACAGCTGAAGTGTTGTAGGTTTGGGATATTTTTAATCTCTAAATACAATAACTATCAGTCAAAGGAGGAATTGCATTTGATTAAATGAGTGTGGTTCTCCTTTGGGGTAAAGAAAATGTGTCAGAATTATCACAGAGAGGCTGGCATAGTGTCTGGGCTGCATTAATTTATCTTGGAGGTCTTTAATGTCTCCAGAACAGTAGTTCACACAGACCACATGCTTTTTCTGACACACTGAGCATTTTCCCAGGAGACCTTGTTTTGCTCCACAGTACCACAAACAGTTTCAGGCAGCTTGACACAGGCTGAGTTTCATCACTGGTCTGATTTCCCAGGATTTATTTTCTCCTTAATGCCAACAAGGATATTTGTCCTTGGGATAAATTGCGCATAGGTGGAAATTTTTTTAAACAAAATGTCATTAGGATTATGAATGGCACTGTGCTTAAAACTGTGGTGATAATATATATTTTAAAGCTAATCAGTGACTTGTAGAATATTATCAGATTCTTCTCTCACACTCACTGCATTCCTAACTTGAAAGAGGAACAAATTCAATTTAATCTTTTAAGAAGCTTGGCGGAAGGTACATAAACTGAAAGACAAGAAGACAAATAATTTAGAATTGATAAAAGAGAAGTGAGTCTTGAAAAAAATCCCAGAGGGTAGTTTTAAAAGGATGCGTCTTATACTAGGGGAAATCTAGCAGCCACTGGTAGGCTCTAGATCCCACACTGATTCCTGCCACAGGTCTGAAGGATAAACAATCATTGCATTTTTCCTGACATGAAGGACCCTTGGGGTGCACTAGTTTTGCAGCTTAGCAGGAGAGAATTAATTTTGCAATGCAAGCTCTTTAGACTCATGCAAATGAATTTCTTTTAATTGAGCCCCCTTTTTAACAGTCCTACACAAGTTTTTGCATGCTGTAAAATGTCCATTTGCAAACTGAAGAGCAGCAGAGTGGTTCTTAGGGCTTAGACACAGGAGAAGAGAGTGCAATTCCTCTTATACTTCTCAGATTAAGGAGGAAAAAAGCAGAGCTGTAAGAGGAAAGCAAGTGTTGAGGCAGGATCACACCAGGGATCTGGTTTGAAGGTATCAACAAAAGAGTGACTGCTCCATTTTTAATCACAGAATCACAGAATATTTTGAGTTGGAGGGGACCCACAAGAATCATCAAATGGCAACTCCTAGGAGAATGGCCCATACAGGGCTTGAACCCACAACCCTGGTGTTATTAGCACCATGCTCCAACCAACTGAGTAATCTCAGAGTAACTGAACTAATCTCATGGTCAGTGTGTGAAGAGAGGAATTGTGACAGGAAATATGGTAAGACAAGTCAGTGATTGAATCTACTTACTTTATGGCAAAAGAATTGTTAATTGTACACTGTATGAATGTTGAATGCACTGAGATTAAAGCACAGGCATTTCTTTTAATCTGTTGAGTACTTGTACTTTAAGTTTTGTTCAGAGTAAATTTCATTAAAAAGTGGATAAATTTGGAAAATTACATTTACAATAGAAAAGTCAGCAAACCCTATGTTAAAACAGTAAAATGGCACTGCTAAATAAAAATGGTTTATCTATTCGACCATCTGCAGAATGCTGGCAGATTTCCTTATTACAGTGCCTTAGGCCCTCAGCTTGGCTTGAGAGGGTAAAAGAGAATCACCATATTAACACCATATACACTAAATACATCAGTTTATCCTCAAAGCAATGTTGTAGCTTTTATGCATATAATGAAGGTGGTTTCTTGGTAGCAACTGGATAACAGTGAAAATTTAAAATTTCTATTGAAATTTGAGCAGTAATAATTCTTAATAATTATTAAGTCTTACTATTAGTTGACCACAATATCTACAATCAAAATTACAGACAAAGTGAGTTTTCAGCAATAACTAAGGCTATTAGAAAATTTTATGCTGTTATTTGTAAGAGATAGAAATTATTTGCTAAAAAACATCAAGGAAAAATGTTACTGACAGCTTAATTGTTGCAACACATTACTTGGAGTTTGTATTGTTTATTCCCATACTTTAATCCTTTCAAGAAGGATGGTTTGCTTTTTTTGCAGGGGGTTTTAATTTATTTATTTAATTTTCCATACTGCTACAGCTGTTGTAGCTTAAATTTTAAATTTTCTTCCTTATTTTTCCCAAAACAAAGTTTTAAAAGGGATGCGGACAACAAGTAAGGTCAGAAATGCTATGAGTTATTTTTTCTGGCTCATCTTTTCAGAGTAATGACTTTGGATGTGCTTTATTTTAATTCCAGTTACTTCGTGAACTTTGCTCTTCAGGTGGGTGCATACTTCTGGCCACTCTTTTGATTAAGTAATAAATATTTCCTAAAGACAGAAGGGACCCATAGAGAAAGAAATGGGAATTGGTAGGATTTGAATATATTCATGTGAGTGCTGTGATTTGCAACTTGGCAAAATGTGCAAGTCAATGGAACCCCTTTATCTTTACTTTACTTCCTGACCAATATGTGTGATAGGCATTAGACCCAAATGCAGTGGTTAGACCTGGGAAAAACTGAGTGTGTCCTGACAAGATGGAAGACAGCTCAACACTGTCAAAGGTATGCCCCACTTTTGCAGATGGTGGTCTAATGATGTATGATTATATGAGGAAACAACATACCCTTAGGGACAACTCTCCCTCCAGCCAAAAAAATCCACAATCAAACATAAAGATACAAAATATATCCATAGAGAAAACCCTGCTGCTCAACAGGTAGGCAGTGCACTGAAATTCTGCTGTTGTGTCAAACAGAAGGCACACATTCCCTCCCCACTAACCAGGGCAACGTGGCAACAATTAAGCTTTGAACTGGTTCCTGTAATGTGGTCTGAAATCCACATTATCATCGAGGGAAGACACAGTACACAAAGGGAAATTCCCCAAGCTGTTATATGTCTTAGAAGAGTAATTTCAGCAGTTTCACGTGTGCTGTTCTTTCCCATTCCTTACAGTCACACTAAGAGATCTATGACTATTTAAACTGTACAAGGGAATCATAGAATAATTTAGTTTGGAAAAAACCTCTCAATCATCAAGTCTAACCATTAACCCAGCGCTGCCAAATTCACCACTAAACCGTGTCCCTAAGCCCCACATCTATATCGATTAAATACCTGCAGGGATGGTGAGTAATCTGCTTCCTGGGGCAGCCTGTTCCTGTGCTTGGAAACCCTTTCCATGAGAAGTTTTTTCCAAATGTCCAACCTAAAGCTACATCCAGTAATGTAAATCAGCATCTTACAGAATGCTTTCTAAGCATCTAGCACAATATGTTGCCAGGTTCTATAAAACCCCACTATTCACCACAAAAACAGAAACAGGTAATAGTAAAGGCTGATTGTAACAACACAGTACTGGAGATTCATTCAAATACAAGTTTTAAAAACCAGCTGCATCTAAACTACATGCTGTATGTCTGCTAAAGCAATTTGAGTATTTTGCTGTTTGGGAGGACTCAGAAAAAAAGTACTCCAATACTACATCTGGCTTCCATCTGAAGAGGATGCCTATTCAACCCAGGATGATACTTTGGAGCTTGAGTTTTTCTGTGCCTCTTAATGCATTCTTTGAGCATTGTATATTGCTTTTCACTAACATGCTAATATCTTTTTGATTTTGAATAAATTCTGAATCTGAATACATTTTGGATGCTTTATTAGACAACAAGATAACCAGATGATCAGGATGCACATTTTGATACATTTATCTCATGTATTTTCCTCTCATTTTCCTCTTCTTTTTATTCTTATTGTGATCTATTCTCCCTCCTGTTTGTTTTTTGGTTGTTCTTTTTTTTTCCATTTTCATACCTAACTTAAGGTGCTTGGAGAACAGCAGATAAGGTGTGATGCAAAGACAATATGTAAACAAAACTCTATAGCACTTTTATGCTAGCATTTAGAAGTTCACCTGTTGCTGTGTGCACACTTACAGAATGTGGTAATGAGGTTTCTATTAATCTCATGTAGTATCCAGAAATTCAGTATAATTTAGCCAGTATTGTCTGTGATATCTGTAAAGAATACTCTAACTTATATAGAGACTCCCACAATGGGATCTCCTTTAAAAATTGTGCTCCTCTGTTCAGAGTAGCATTTGCCAAAAATGTATGTATATTAGAGAAAAATGATTCCATGGAATTTGAAGCCACTTGTTTTTTCTAGTTAAAATAAATCATGCTAAATCAATCAAAGCTTTATGAAAATAAAGTCCAGGAAACCAAGCACTCTTTAGTTTACAGTCCCATAAAAGAGGGCATAGGTTTTTCATAATAAAAGAATAGAAATATAAACATGAGAGGATATTATTCTCTTTCTTCTCTCATCAGAGAGCAATATAGATATATCAACTAATACCAATATAGTTGATATTGGAGTTGACTGAAACAGAATTTTTCAAGCAGATGGGAGTGTTTAAAAAAATATTTAAACCAAAATTAACAGCAAAACAATCTAATAATTAAAAAAAACAACAAGAATAAACATGTTATTGTTGTTTCAATGCTTTGCTTGTGTTTCTACTCTATTTTTTTTTTTTAATTAGAAAAATACAAAACATCTGCATACCTCCTATGCAAGCATGTTTAGTAAAATTTATGAATTCACTAGAACTAACTGGTTTGACCAGGTCAGATTATTTAATAGCATTCTCTCAGTATTGCTACATTTCTATTATTTAGATTCTTCTTGTAATTCATCAGTATGGCAAAACCAAGCTCTGAGATAACACTGACTATCATCTGCTCTAATAAATAATAATATGCTAAAATCTTATTTCTTGACCTCTTTTTTCAGCTGCACTTTCATTCTTTCCTCTTTATCATGATGACTAGGAACACAAGTAACAAGTCTGGGGAAATTATCTACCTTGAATAATTGATATCGTGGATAGTCTTTTCAGAACTCTGGGACCTAGAGGACAGGATTCATCTCACCTGCCGTAAGTGGTTGGAAGTTAGGCAAACAGTTGAGTTTCTCAGCAGGGTTTCCTCATAGGCAGCGAGAGAAAGAAAAAAATCCAGATGAGGTTGCTTAGCAACTTGAATTTTCTTCAAATAGCTATCTCAAAATGGGATGAATTTTCCTCTGGAGACCTCCTTCTCCTTCCACTGATTATCCATGATTTAACTTGAAGTGGCTGTCTAACTTCTGGGCCAGTAAAAGAGGTGGCATTAATTCCATCTCAAGATCCAATTAGAGCACAATCAGAGTTCTGGTTGTGCTCCAAGGATTGTAGTGGAAGGAAACTTGAATATTGCCACACAGAAGGTGAAAAAGTTAATCTAGATAATGTCAAGTAAAAAGAATATATATTTCCCGTACTGGTGAAGTACAATGGCATGTGCTGAGAAGATTATGCATTTTTGCATTGTTTTGCATTCATAAACAGAGAGCAATACAGAAGAGGTAGTAATATTCTGAACCCACAGACTAAGATCATTGTTAATAGACTCACATATGAATGCACATTTATCCCAATTTAAAAAGAATGAAAGCCAATTTATTCTGTTTTGGTTTCATCCTTTACCTTGTCGTATCAAGGGGCAGAACATCATCTGACAGAGCTTTGTTTCACTTTAAAAAAAAGGTACTGCTCCTGCTTTTTACTGTGTTTAAAACCAGCTTCTTCTTCAATGTTAGAAGAAAACAACTCTCCTCCCACGATTTTCAGTAGCTCTTCACGACTGTCATATGTCACACACTCTGAGCAAAGAATTTAGGCATCAAGCTTATGAGAAAATAACAGTTAAATAGTTAGCAGTTCATCAATTTTTGAATGCAAATACAAAACTTCTAAGGACTCTAGCTATGAAATTAAGAATGGAAATTTCACGTGGAGCTAAAGTGCTTGCTAGCTGCTCCTTAGCAAGTCACAAATATTGCATCACTTATTTTCATTTTCAGAAATTTTCACTGTGTCTGTAGTTAGCAGGTGATGTTTACATTGCAGAGCACTTTACTTATGTCTCTTCTGAACCACAAGCATTTCTATTGTTGCCCTGAAACAGTTAGGCAGGTAGTTAATTAATTTGTATGTGTGTGTGTGTGTGTACACCTGAATGAGGCTGGAAGCAGTTTCAGTTCAATGTGTCTGATCTAAGATGAAAGCTTTGCTGTGACCCATTAGAGATATGTTTCTATAACATGAAAGGTAGAATGGCTTATGTTTGCCCATGTAAATGGCATAGTTTCTAAAAGGCATTACATGCTTTGTTTATACACTTTTTTTCTGTACAAGGTACTTAAACACCGTTGTAGATTTGATCTTCTCTTCTGTAAGAAGTGCACATGGAGGTTCACTCTGTGCTGGAATGTATGCTCCTTTGTGCTGATCACGAGAATTTCATATTTTTATCAATATGTAGAAAGCACTATCTTTTTAATATTTGAAGGTAAGGGGGATTATTTTTTTTTTTTCTAGTGGATATTGGACTAAGGTTATATGAATCAAATTCTTGCCCTAACTTTATTTCTTGTACCAAAGGAATATATAACTTCTTTATTTCACCTCTGCAGATTAAGCTAATTTGTTTCGCAAGAACACTTTGGAAAAGTGTATTGTTGTTGCAATTAAGTGGATAATTACTGTAGAAAAGCTAAGAAATTTTCCATTCAATGTGATTTTTCAAATTTCTGGGAAATCAGAAATCTTATCTCCAAGCATAACAGTTTCAAAATATTTGCAGAAGAAGACACAAAGAATAACTTGTTGGATCAGGTCAACTAAATCAATTTAAATAATTTTGAAAGATTTAATTTTGTGCAGGAATCATATGGTCACAGCTATGCCCCCAAAGCATAGATAAAGAAAATAAACAAAAAGCAACCAAGATTTGCCAATACTTTCATTGAACCAGAATTTCCAAGAAAAAAAATATCTCTATTAAAGATTGTGACCAGGACTAGTTACCCATGCAAAAAGTGCTTATATAAGACTGAAAAATAAAGTTCTAAGTCAGTTTACAAAAAAATTGTGACTGGAAACTCAGCTTGGCACTCATAATTTCATGTACATTGTTTTATTTTTACTTTCTCTTCATATAATTATGCCTTCTATCTAATATTTGTCAATTTTACTTTGGTACACTGCACTTTACTTTTTGTGTATGTAATGAATCATACTTCAAAGGTCATTTTGGTAAATTGATAGAAAATCTAAACTGTTCAATTTTTATACGTACTTAGATTGGGTTTATGTACTTTCAAAATCTTCAACAGCTTTAAACTGATTAAATGCTTCGAAAATGGGAAGATTTTGCTGCTATGAAATTTGGCTTGGTTTTTTAAAATTTCAGTTCAGCAGAACCTAGCCCAGATTTATCTGATTTTAATATTTCAAAACAGCATATCTGCAAACTGAGGGGAAAAAAAGCGAGATAGCAGTAATCAATACCATTGATTTATGGATGGCAAAAAAAAAAATAAAATTAAAACTACTTTAGATTTCTAAGAAATTTTTTTACATATTTAACCCACAAAATCAAGTTAACTGTGATATTAGTCTTGAATCTTGACTTACTGAGATAAACAAACTTTCTCATGGAAATAAATGGAGAAGAGGTGCATTTATGCAATTATGTATCTGCATGACAAATAAATCCAGTCACTTTGTGCCAAAGCCAACTATCTTAATAAAATATTGAGTTTTTAAAAAGCTGAGAAAAAAATAAAATTTCAGGATTTAATTTACCGTAAAATGCTGTAAAGAGAGTATACTTATTAGGTTACGAAACTGATTATTGCACATATTCTTAACCAAGGCTTCTACTACTGTATTTCTCAAATCAGAAACTCAAGTAACCCTGGAGATATCTTAGCCTAATCCGATGATCTGTGTGACACTGGATTGCTTTATACATATGTTTTGACTTCATTTTTGTTTGTTAAACAGCTCAGAGTTTAGCAGTGTCTAATTGTTCTTATCATGCTTTGGTCTTGATATGGGTTCCTTCCCACAAACATGCCTTCCCTCCTCTCATGTCTTTTTTGGGAACTTGGAGTCATATACAGAAATATAACTCCCCTTCAAACAAGACAGAGTGGCTGTTCCTTGCATAATTTCATCAAAGGAAGAGGCTCAATTATGGGAAAGAAATATCCAATTTCTTATTTTCTCTCTTATGTGCTATCCTCTGGATAGTATATACATAGGCTGGGGGCAGCCAAAAATGCTTGTCAGGTGTGATTTAGCAATAGTTGGGAGGAAATTGTTAGAAGCAGAAGAATGGTGAGGAAGATGGTAGATTGACTCAGGTGACCTTGCAACTGGGAATGCCAAGGCCTAGAGAATAACAGTGGGGGAAACCTCACATATTAGGCCTACTGCTGTTTGTCCTCTGTCTGTTTTGAGAAGAATCTCCATGTGGAGATGATGTAGGTGTTTTGAGAGACTCCAAGACACTCTCACAGACGTGCTTGAGCTCCCTGTCTTGGGAGAGAGAAGATCAAAGTTGAGGAGACCTCAGCATGGTGGTAAACTACACATGCACAGGCCCTTGATAGATGGGTGCAAACAACATTATCCTGCTCACTAGGATGAACTGAGTCTGATGAGGCCAGTGCTCCTGCTTGGATGTCTCCATCCAGGTGATTCAGGATTCTCCAGTTAGTGAGTAAAGAAATAAATTTACTCTTTGTATTTCAGCTGTGATTTTGTGGTTGTTCCAGCTGCCTGCCTGTGTTGACTCACACAGTAATGTTCCAACAATCTTTCTAAGTCATACACTTGATCATATTTTTAACAAATGGATTATTTAAAGCCTTTCACAGAAAAAGAGAAGATAGCTGGGAGAAAAGCTGGAAAAGAAGCTGCTAATAGCATTCTTCTGAATTGATTGACTAAGTGAAAATACAGATGTTTTTAAGATTAGTTTTTCAACTAGTGGTAATAATTCAATCCATTTTCTTTAATCCATAATCCATAATCTTAAAGTCACTGGTGAAAATTAGCAGAGCTGAAGTTACAAAACTGTTGGCACTGTTCTTGTGAATCTCTGGAAGCCTTTATTTATTTATTTGTTTCTTTATTGTTCTATTCTCTTCAGCACTGCTCTTTTTTGACATCACACAGTCTCTTTTTAGAGAAAGATTAAATACATATTTAAGATTTCTGACAATGGAAAAAACTCATATTGAAGTGGCATAATTAAATGAAGTCGTTATGACCTAGCCTCAGGCCCAGTTTTCCTTACAGACCCTAGGACATGTGGGAACCGAGATTTGTGAAAATTTGGGTCTGCCTTGGCTTATCAGAAGTATTGGAAGAGATGAAATGAGATAACAGTCCCATCGACAGACCTAGACATCATATTCTGACTACATATAGATGGAAAAACCTAGGGATAAAAATGGATCATTACTTTCCCCTTCTGAAGTTTTATTTGCACTTAGTTCTGTTTAAACAAGTTAAGTGTAAATATGTCAGGAAAAGAAAAACTGATGGGAAACAGTGATTGAACTCAGAATGATCTAACATGGCAACCAGCCCAACTGCGTGCACTTCTGAGTGATCTTAGCCTCTGTGAAACAAGGAAATGTTTAGAATTTCAATGAAGATTAAGTATGTAATCACTGCTTCCTGCTTCCCATGGATGCTAGCAGACAAAACTTTGTGAAGGTAAAGAAAGAGAGATGAATAGGGGTTAAAAGAGAAGAGACCTGATTCCAAGAGACTTCATAGAATATAAAACTGAAGTACAGCCTGTCTTGCAGTACAAGTACTCCTGCCTTATCCTTTTCGTGCACTTTCTGCTTTTCCATGTCTCTTTCCACTGCCCACTCTTTTTCAGAAGGAGAATTTTGTATTCCTCCCCTATATGGAGTAGCCTTCTGCGTGTTAGAGCACAGCCTTAGATTTCCACCCATCTCCCTATTTGCTGTCACACCTACGCCTTTTCCTTTTTGGCCTACTTTTGATGTATATTCCACTTACAGTGTATATTGCAAAACTTTTAATCCCCATCATGCAACACTATTTGCATTAGAAATGCTCCTTTTTTCTGTAAATGTATAGCACATAATTTCAATATTTCCTACCTATAGTAGCTACTGTGCTGTATTTAAGACACAGTGAAAACTAAGTACGAGAGAGCAGGCCTTACGCTGTCTAATATAAATAAAGTTGCTTGTTTTACTACAAACTTACAGATGGCATCAACATCAAGTGGAGCCATTTCCATTTATCTGAGTGTCCTATGACTGGTATTGAGCAGATTTATGCCTACCTTTAAACAGGGGCCAGTTCCCCAGATGCCACTGAATAAGCTCAAGAAAATATTATGAAAAGATACTTTGTTCATCTTTGCAGTTTCAGGGATTCCTTTGTACCTGGATAGTCTCCTAATATTGATTAGAGTAGCCACAATGTTCCCGAACAGAAGCCAAAAGAGTAAAAAAAACCAGCACAATCAAAAAAAAGTAGAGCCATTACTCATGCCTTTTTATCATCCAGACATCTTCCTATTAAGAAAATACCTTTTAGGATCTGCAAGATTTAAATCTGCACCAGGACCTTAGGACATCAGAGATATGTGCTTGTCAGTAGTTTTTCTATTTGTTCTCCCATATAATTACTGGGACAAAAACTATACCAAATATTTTTTTCCCAGTAGTTCCATTGCTGAAGTAGACCCACTATGGAATAAAAATACTAATTAGAACTTTGTTTCATGTGTTTTACCTGATCCACATTAATTGATTTTGTTCTGGGTCTGGATTTAGCTTTCTGATATTCCCATATTAGACCCAATTCTGCACTCTGTAACATGTATGCAAATATTGCTTTCAGGGACGTGTAGCATTCAGTGAAGACCTAGTTCATTCAGAGCCTGATTTAACTGCAGCTTAATTCAATGGAAAAGCTCTGACTAGTGCCTGTGAATTGCATCAATCCCTTAATAATTTCAGTTGGGATCTAATGATGAATTAGTTCTCACTGGGTACAGTGTACTGTGAATATGAGTCTGTTCAGCTCATCAGTGGTAGTACTCAAGCAATAAGAAGACCCTAAAAAAATCCCCCTTAGATTTCTCACTTGGCTATTTGATGTGATTCTTCCTTTTGTTATAGTGCAGTTTCACCACCAGATTAAACCCATATCTTTTTTTCACCCCAACTACTGAAAGCACAGCCCTAACAAAATTTCATAACTACAAACTAGCCTCATGATTCATCTTTCTAACACAAAGTGTTGGTACTAAATTAATCATGCTACAAGACTAGACAACTACACTTGGCAGCATTTCCTGCTATTCCATTGGTGCCCACAACAGCTATCATCAGGGTTTGTCATTACAGAAAGTGATGGTAACCAGTTTCTAGAAGTTCCATTGCAAATTTTTATCTTATGTCATTGACTTAAATAGTCTTTAACACCCAGGAACCCACAAAAAGGGCACAAATAGCAAAAACCAGAACTTGGATAACTCCATTTCTCTTATTTTAGTAATTCATGTTATGCTTTAATTGAAAATGATAGTTCAAGCAAACCACAATATTCTGTAATATTGAACATCTGGTGTCATAGTAGTGAGCAGTGATTACATGTACACAAACAGGCTGCACCAGAAACCAGGAAATTCATTATTGTTGCTGGCAAAACTGTTTA
Organism: Illadopsis cleaveri; assembly: GCA_013399915.1. Lineage (NCBI taxonomy): Eukaryota > Metazoa > Chordata > Aves > Passeriformes > Timaliidae > Illadopsis > Illadopsis cleaveri. The sequence goes on from VXBB01017316.1 coordinate 270,849, forward strand.
TTTCTGTGAATGACTTGAACATTATTAGTCACAATTCCCAAAACATCCATTGCAACTTTGTATTATGTTCACTTTCAGATTCAGTGACAAGTCCATCATTATCAATAGCTGTAAGTGGCACTAGAGCTGTAAACCTATTGAGCGCACAGGGAAACCTCACATACCTTGCTTTCTTTCACCTTAAAATCATTTGTCACTGTAGTAGCATTAGAGGATAATTTTGCATTCTCCAATGTGCATTGCACACCAGTGACACTGTGTTGCTAGTTTAGATATTTAGAGTAATTTGTTTTTCCCCATATAATTCACAGGTAAGGGGTATACCTTTCCCCCTGCTATTAAAACAAACCAAACTGAGCTGGTATTTTGAGCCTCTGTATTTAAGCCTTAGTTAATAAGAGGGTCCTTAACAAAGCCCTCCTCTCTGAACCCTCCCACTGCATTCAGTTGCAAATCACTGTTTGGCTGGCAGAGCCGCCGTGCTGTCCCCCCCCAGCCCCAAACCTTCTCATGCTGAGCACTGCGGCTCTATCAGCAGCAACATCTCTGCGAGGGGCAGCGACACCTCTCCTGGTGAGGGACGGGTTTTTTTATTAATCAGGGGCACTGAATGGAAACCAATCAGACAGAGAGTCCCTCTGGCTTCTGCTCGCTGCCTGCCTGACTTAAAAGTGATGCCGGGAGAGAGGGAGCCCTAGTGAGAGGCGAGTGCGTTCCGCGTCGGAGACACGGTAGCGTGCGGAAGGCAGGGAGCAGGTAGAGGAGCTGCGCTGGACGGACAGAACTGGGCTCGCAGAGACAGCCTGGGTGAGTCGATCAACTTCCTGTAGCATGAGAACTGTCTGCCGACAGCAAAAGAGCAGATGCTTTCTTTAGAAGTGTCTAAAATGTTGAAGATGCCTTATGGATACTTTTTAAGGAAGGAAGAGTGGAGGGGCAGTGTCAGCAGAGCTGACTTTTGGGATATTTCTCTTACAGAGTTCAAAAAACCCCCAACCCACTAAATTGCTGGAAACTAAATTTCTAATACTGTATATATGACAACTATTGCATATTTTAAAAAAATAGCAATGTGTATGCTCTTTGGCAACACTATTAGATATTATTCAATTTTCCCTGCCATGTAAGAGCAACAATAGCCTAACTTTCATATGGGATGCTTTTTCACCTGTCCGGATAGAAGCTATCCCCCTTTTCCCTTTTTTTTTTTTTTTTTTCTTTTTTTTTCCCCACATATATGTTTGCCAATACATCTAATAAAAACAATGCTGGTTAAGAAGGATGAAAAAATAGGAGGTTTTTGCCACTACTAAGAATGAAGTACTAATGTTTTGGTTGTTTTGTTTTTTGTTTTTTTTTTTTAATTGTTATTTTCTTTAGTGAAAGTAGCAACATTAGTGGGATTTTTTTATATGTGTTACAGGGGGAAGTGCAGCTCAGGGTTCAGAAAGATTGAAAGCTGAGGGAGATGTCTCCTTGGATATCTGTAGCAGTAAGTCAAAGTCAACAGGTTCAAAGTGCAAGGATGCTTTCCAGAAGTGCTTCCAAACTACCTTGTCTGCCTAATATATATAATCAGAGAGTCCCACAGAAAGCAAGGCAGAAAGCAGAAAAGGTCAATCTGACCACTTGATTCTGAAGTAACCAGCAGAAAACAATTGAATGGCATTTTACCTTTTCACATGCAAGAAACCTGCTGTCACATCTGTTCAATTTCACTATATGAACTTCAAAGAAAGAACAAGGTATATGAACTGAAAGGAAATTGATATTCCTTGCTGTTGTAAGGCAACGTGCATACAGCAGCCACTCACCTTGTCACAGATTTAAGTCACAGTTCAGAAAATAGAATGGTATTTTCCCTAAATACTTTCCATTTTCAGTAGATAAATTTACAACCAATGTATGAGTCTTGCTCTGATTAAAGGGACAAAAGTGATAAAACTAATGTTTTACTGAAACCACAGCAGGATTATGCTTCATTGCCCAGTACTACACTAGCTACTCATGCTAGAAATAAATATGGATAAAAAGACAAGTGTAATAATTGCAGTAGTTTTGGAGATGAGATCAAAAGGTTTGTTTAATAAATAATATTGGTCATAGTGATAGGAATTGCTAATGACAGGTCTTTAAAAATCATTATCTCCAAGTCATTCTCCATATCTGAAAAGATAATTTTATTCCAAAAACTGCATGAACTAATTAAATATTCAGAAGACTTGTGTTATAATTTGTCTATGACTATTAAGAAATTTATTAGTGAATTATGTTGGCTGTTAAAAAGGTGTATTGCTTTCTATATGTCAATCGGACAGGTAAAATGTATTATCCTGTTCACTGTAATAATGTAAATTCAAGAGAGAATTAAATGTGTTTACAACTAATGTGACTTTCAATTATAAAAATATAAAACATTATACAGTCAAATGTCTGTGAAATAATTCTTGTTTTGGGCTTTTTTTAAGTTAGGTAAACAAGATTAATTTTAAATGGAGAAATGTAACTGTATCAGTACTCTTACTACTTGTACCTAAAACAGTTGCCAAGTCTTTTTAAACTTGATGGAGTCAGTTCAACAATAAAGTTTTTCATATGTTTATTGTGGGAACTAAGTAGAGCTTTTAATTTCAGAGATTGTCTTGTAGCGATTATTTTAAAGTATTTTGCTTGGTGTGTAACTGGTACATCTCACCTAAACACAAGAAGAAGTTTGGTGATTCAATTTGTAGAGAAAATGTGGGGAGAAACATCTCTACCATTTGCTTTGTACAGCCCTGGGGTAAAATTGCTTGAAACTTTCAGAATTTTCATGCTTGTCTGCAGCAGTGACCATTGTGAACAGGCTGTCCTCCTCTCCAGACAGCAGCCCATGTACAGGGATGTGTGCTCTCCTCTCACATGGCTGTTGCTCCACAAGGATGCTGATCTCAGCAGCAGTTGCATGGTACTGGCAGAGACGCCCTCTCATCATGGGGTCACCCAGTAGTGATGATTTCATTCCCTGACCTATCCCCCAAACAAAATGTAATAACCAAAATCCACTAGTTTAAATGTCATCACCCATAATGCTGCTGAAAGGACTGCACAACTTAATTCTGACATTCCCTTATCTCTGCCATCAGTACATGGTATCTGAATCTGCACAACATGGCTTGCAGGGAATCTACTGACTGAAGCATTTGAGAAGTAGAACCAGAGAGTAACAGGAGTGACAATTTTTTCTGAGGATGAGTTTCTTTAGGAGATATATAAGAAAAATGGGGTACCTAAGCTACACTATAAGACAATATAGATATACAAATGTATGTGTTTCTTCCATGCAGTCAGAACTATTTAACTGCAGAAGGTAACTGAAGCAAAAACCTAGAGAAAAATGCATCTTCCTCTCATATTAGAATGCCTTCTAAGTCTTGCAGTAGGTGTTGCATGCAAATGTTATCTGCGGAAGCACTAATATTTGAACATGAATAGAGATGCCCAAGTAAAAGCTAACTGCATTCAGTATGTGAGGGAGGGAGTTTATGATCATCATATCTAGGAATAAATCCAAAATTTTGCTAAAGGTGGTAGGAGGAGAAAGAAAATAAGGCAAAGGGAAAAGAACAAAAAGAATTTTTGCAAAAGCAGTCAGAATAATTTCTCTTCTTGCCTATTAAACACATAGGAAATTGCTGAATGTTAAAAGGCAAGTTATTTTCCTGACTTTCAGTGACTGACCATGATAAAAAAATACCCCAGTGGCATCGAGGACTACTTGCTGAGCATGATTGAACAGGAGAGGCGTATCTTGATCAAATCACACTATGCGTCTGCAGCGCAAAATCCTAGCCAAACTGAGACATGGTTATTTCCGGGAAAATGTTACTAGCTTCAGGAAAAAGGAAGACTACTGGATGTATACTGCAACTCAGAAGAAGGCTAAAAATATTTTAGAAAAAAAAAAAAGATTTTTCTTAATACACAGTATGTAATTTTATTATAGAAATGTCAGGAAGTAAGTGTGTTATTTATAATCTCTGCTCTGCAATCTTGGGAGGATTACAAAAGGACACGGATGGCATGGTTTGCATCCCATGCACACACAGTGCCACACAGAGACTTGACTTGGTCTCAGTTACAGAGTAGCTCTGTGTCAGAGCCAGGGATAAAATGGGGTCTCCACTTTCCCAGTCCTCCAATTTTTCTGTATGGTTGCATCAATGTTCATAAAAATATATTTATCTTGAATACTTAACTAATACCATCAATAGGCACAAATGTTTGTCAGAAGATGTATTTCTGCAACTGCAAAATGGAGCACTTCAAGTGATGGCCAGTGTATTCCTTTACTAGTAAAATGAAAACTTCTATAATTAAATTTAACACTTTTTAGTAGAAAGAGTAATAGCAATGTCAAGACAAATCACTTTGGATTCTGTTTCCCTCAAAAAACCATAGTTTTCATATTGTGTTAACTCCTGATGTGCAAATGTCAAAAAGTTCAAATTATTATTTAAGTACAAATTTTCTAGATGCTGGATGGTGTTCAGGTTGCTTTGTCCTCAGAGGCTGTAATTGAGAGCCTAATTTTAATTGAAACTGCCTTCATGGAAATTCTATCTGTAATGATGTTGCAGTTTAGGGCCATGCATATTGCTACTCAAGGATTCCACTTTCTGGAAACTACTGACAACATCTTGCCATTGTACATAAGTATGTTGAGAAAGAGCTCCTGTAGCACTTGTCTAGATTCAAAAATGATCTTCATAAATTACACCCAAGAAGAGATTCTGTGAAATAGAGATAATTGTGGATAATGCATTTGTGTTTGGGGAAGGAAGCAGTAGGCCTTTCTACCATTTTAAACAAATTACACAGCAGCTCTCAGAAGGAGATTATCTGAATTTACGTATTTTTAATAGTTCAATTGAAGCCAATTAATGATGTATACAAGCTTTCTGGCAATATATACAGGTATAATTAGATTTGGCCATTACTTTCAAAAAAATATGGTCTATTATATTGATAATCAGTGGTACAGAATTTGACATTTATACTTTGGCATGTCTTAAAAAAGAATTCAATAAAACATCAAGTTGTGTAAAAAGTGTTCAATAAAGGAAATTTAAAAACATAATGATCTAAAAAAAAAAAACAGCTTAAGATCTTACTAAAATAATTAGATTCTATTTCCTCTGTACTCCATCATTCAATATTTGCTCCTTAGGAGATGAAGAGGCAAAGCAAAAAAGGTCTGATTTGGGTATAACGGTGAAGTTTGTCCCACTGCCGCTGTTTGGAAAGAAAAAATAGGCACAGAACAAATGAAACTTAGTATTTTAAAATCCAGCAGTTATAAGTACTGTATGATTTGAAGGTATCAGTAAACTACTCACATCTGATTTTAACAGATAAAAATAGCCCCAGTTTATGAACAGAACTGTTTTATATATATATATATACACACATACACACATATATACATATATATACACACACATCTTCATGCATGTATGCATGCGTCTAAAGACATAAACCTAAGAACAACTCATGTAAATTCTAGAGAAAAATAATTAAATGTTTATACAAAGAAATATAATACAATGGGTTTTCTTAAGTTCATAGTGTTGAATTCTGGCTGAATTTTTCTGCTTACTTTGTTGTTTATTACAATACTTTTACATGATTTGCATTATTCTTTGTCACTATTTTATAAACTAGTGAATTTAAATATCAGGCTTTGTAGGGAACAGCTATTGTAAAAATGTTCTTTCTTCTTATTTTTAAGTCATAGATGCTGGCTGTGGGTAATCTCATGGAAATAATTTTGCCTGTGTAGTAAAAGGGAAAAAAATCAGGAAAACATACTTATTTCAAAAGGAAGTTCTTGTAGTTGTTTAAACTATTTGTCAGGAGAGCTATTTGTGCTTGTGCTGCATTCCAGAGACTATATTCAGAACAAGTAACATTTTGCAATAAGACTGGTCCCACTGAAGCCAGTGAAATTACTTTTGTGCATTTCCCTTACCCTGAGTAAAAATGAGTGCTGAATCTGTGTTCTTATAATGATTCTATGTGATAAAAAAATTCTATTTTCCTCAGAGTAAACATAAAAATATTAAATTACAGAAAATATTTTCCCTTTTCCTGGAAGATCTGCAATAATCCTTTCATTTGCTTCCCAAATATAAAAGGTGATTTCATTACTAATGAGAATTCAGACTTGTAGGAAAAATGAATTTCTATCTAAAAAAATAATGTAGTTTCTTCATTCCTTCCTGTTATCTGCAATCCATGGATTACCAGCAGTTGAGCTTGATCTTTTTTTTTAATGGTTTTAAATTTGTGTTATATATGACTCCTTTCCTAGTCAAGACAGCTATCTGGTTGGACTTGCATCTTTTCTAGAGTAAGATAATAAGTAAAATCCCTTGTGTTCTAAATAAAATTAATTAACCACTTCAAGTTCTTTCATGGAGATGGAACAATACTGAAGGGGATTGTTCTTTGGTTAGTATTAGTAATAGCAGTAGTAGCATCAAGGCTGAAAACTCACACATTACTTGAAGTACTGATTTTGTGATATTTTAATTACATTTCTCACATTTTGATAAAATTCAAGCTTCTGGTACTGACTGCTCTTCCAGTTATTGTCTTCTTGAAAAATCTAGTTATGGTACCAAGGCATACCTGCAATAAGCAAAAAGACTTAAAAAAAAAAAAAAAAAAAAAAAAGGTTGTGTTTAATG
>VXBB01017316.1:277681-306714 GCA_013399915.1 Illadopsis cleaveri
AAAAAAAATGTTGTGTTTAATGAACCTATTATCCCCTTTCAAAGGTAATTAAAGAGAAGAAACTCTCAAAAAAGTTTGTACAGCTGGTCTCAACTACCATCAGCCAAAAAAATCTATTGGTTGAGAATCTTTCCCTGAAACTTGTATTTAGGAAAGGGGAAAAAGGCATTTAGCTCAAAAGGGGGAGTGAATTAGGAAGCTGTGGAATGTACCACAGACTGAAGTTTCTGCCAAAAAAAAAAAAAAAATTAAAAGATGTTCATCCCTACTGAAAGGTTCAATATAAGAGATAATGATTTAGGAGCATGCCTAGTGTTGCACATTCAGAAACATAAATGTGTGCACTTCTAGAAGGAAAGATTTAGCACTTCTGAAAATTACATACACTCTAATAATTTATTTGCCAATTGAATTTATGCTCAGGAAATTCACATTTGCATTTCAGAGCAAATTTTCCTAACACATCCCTACAATATAGACCCAAAGAATTTAGAAAATATAGGATACAGAAAAAAAATATAGATGCAAAGAATAAACTTCTCAAATACACGAAGGCCCTCTGTTTTTTTCTGTCTCCTATGTGTTGAGACTCTACTTTGTAGCACTCCCCAAACCAAAAGCCTACATGCTGAATAGTTTTTTAACTACTTTATATTTGCAAAACAGTTATATGATTAAGTAGAGAACTGCACTGATATATACAGACATGGGACCATGGTTCCCTTGCTTACTCAAGAGATATACTATGTAATGTCTAGCAATATATAAATGCTGACTTCAAAGGAATATACAGCTGAAGATTTGCTAACAATTGCATACAAGAACAAATTATTCCTGTGTAGTTTGTGTACTGACCTTTTTGTGTAACATACTAAGAGTAGAACACATTCATAGAGTGTTGATTAGAACTAAAATGAGTCTTAAGGATTAATCAGTGCAGGATTCAAGTTCCTGGTCTCATGAAAAGATAAAATGAATCCCAGCTTGTATTTTAGAAGTATTTCATTATTTTTTAACTAGCAGATAAATTACATAAACTTAGGACAAAGTGATATTTTTCTGCAAGTGTGGGTAGTTTGAAACAGTAGCTATGTGTTATACATCTGACTGAGAACTTTCCTAAGATTTACACATGGAGGTCCCAAATAGGGGCAGAAACATGCATTGAGTAACCTAGGGTAATTATTAAAGAATATGCCTGGAGCCACTAGAAGAAACCTTGCCAACACAGTTGAAAGCATCTCTAGTTCTCTGGAGAAGAAAGAAAATGAAGGATGGAGGGATGGAAAGAGGAGAAGGAAGAGAAGGAAGGAAGAAAGGAAGGAAGGAAGGAAGGAAGGAAGGAAGGAAGGAAGGAAGGAAGGTTGGTTTCCTCTCTAAGAAGAGTCGATTATGGAGTACTTATTTTGAGATCATTAAAAATGCAATACTGTGGGTAGCTACAATAAAAATAGGACCAAAATGAATGTTGTGGTTTATATTCTTTCTTCACAAATAGCATCAGAATCAATATTTTTTACAGACTGAAAGCTGAAATCTGAAAAAAAAATATACCTTAGAGGAACATAAATAAGGGGACATTGTGGTAGAATGGAAAAATAAAAGAGTCACCTTAATTTTCTGCTTCCTTCACCTACAATTAATTATCACTAATTAAACTTCATGCTAGTCAGCCTGTGAGTCTAGTAGAAAATTTTACAAATAATGAAATTCCATTGCCTGTGGTATAAACTTACATGTATTTACGTATATGTATATATCTATGTCTGTATCTGTGTCAATATAGTTTTATCATTACCTTGATACAATTTTAGGGACAGAGATTAGCTTAAAAGATCTAGGGATCTAGGTATACTTATGTCTCTCTATATATCTACATATATACCTACATATGCCTTTGTAAATGTAGCTCTAATGTGTAATGATAGATACAGATTTTTAATTTGTTTGTTTTATGTGCACAACATCTCTGTTATGAAAGTCATGCATATACTTGCATTATAAGTTTTCCAGAGCTTTATGTTCTAGTTACTAACAGCTAAAGCATTATTCTCATGTGCTCTGACTTGAGGAGGTCTTTGCAGGTCATTTCCAGTTTTTATTCTGTAACGTCAGACCTAGAGTGGTAAATATCAGCCAAAACACAGAAAAATGTCTGCTCTGTCTGTGCTGTCATTCCAGATTCATAGAATGGTTTGAGCTAGAAAGGAACTTCAAAGTTTGATGCCCCTGCCATAGGTGGGGGCACCTTCCTCTAGATCAGGTTGCTCAAAGCCCCATCCAACCTGGCCTTAAACATTTCCAACTATGGAATATCCACAAATTTTCTGGGCAACCTGTTTCAGTGTCTCAATGCCTTTGCTGTAAAATATTTCTTCCTCATGTCCAACCTAAACCTTGTTCGCTTTCAGTTAAAAGTCATTGGCTCATATTGAGTTTTTCATCTGCCAGTATCCTCAAGTCCTTATCAGCAGAGGTGCTCTCAATCTCTTAATCCCACAGTCTGTAGTGATGCTGAGGATTGCCCTGGCCCAGGTGCAGCACCTTGGACTTGGCCTTGTTCAACTCCATGAGATTTGCATAGGCACATTCCTCAGGTCTGTCAAGGTCCCTCTGGATGATGCTGCTTCAGTCAGGTGTATCAACTGCACCACACATCTTGGTGTCATCTGCAAATTTGCTAAGTGTGCAGTCTTTCTCACTGTCTGTGTAGTTAAAAAAGGCATTAAATAGTATTGGCCTCAGTAGAGACCCTTGAAGGACACCACTCTTTACTGGTTTCCATTTGGACACAGCCATTGACTGTCAATCTTTGAGGCCAACCATCCAATTCCTTATCTGTGTAGCAGTCTAACCATCAAACATGTATGGCTCCTATTTAGCAGCATGACTGTTGTGGAGGATCTTATCAAAGGCCTTACAGAAGTCCAGGTACATGATATCAGGTACATCAGTCCACTGATGCAGTCAGTCCATCACTGTAGGCCATGTGATCAGTCTGGCAGAATTTGCCCATGGTTAAGCTATGTTTGCTGTCCCTAATCACCTCCTTGTCTTCCATATGCTTTAATATATCTTGCAGGATGATATGTTTCATTATCACACCAGGTACAGAGATGAAACTGATTCAGTGGCTGTTCCCAGAGTTCTCCAGCAAATCAACCCTAATTTATTCTTTCAAGATTTCTAGAAAATAATTCCACTTCATTCAACAAGTTTGTTTTGAAGCAAAAATTCCATGAAAAGAAACTTTTGACTAAATCACATTAATAAAATTCATGGCATGACTAACTGGTAACTTTCAGTGAATCACTTTAATAACCATGCACTTTGTACCTCATTAAAAGTATTGATAAAATTCACACCTTCAGAAAATTTAAGCAATCATTTCAACATGGAGTTTTAAACTTCCCTTTATGTTTCTCACCTCAAGGAGCAAAGGTTCAGGAAACCTGAAATCTTTTTTTGCTACAATGGAGTTTTTGGAATTCTTCATCCTTACTGTATGGTCAGCCCCAAAGTAAACAATAACTCTCTTAACCTTAATTTAAATGTCCCTTTACAATGCAAATAAAAGTTGACTTCTTATTCCCACTTTGCTTAATTGGCCGTGAAGTTTAGTTTTATCCTGATAATTTGAAGGTCGAATGATGTGAACATGCTCCTTTTAAACAGAAGTTTTCACTCCAGTGACGACTATCAAGTATCTGAAGAACAGGAAGGACAAATAAAACACAGACATGTTTGTTTTTTTGCAGGTAATCTGTCGTGGCTAATTCTAAGGCACGCTGAGGGACGCATGAGGTTTCCAGCATTGCTACAGAGCATCCAAGATTTCTTTTCCTGTTTATAAAAAAGATAATGGAAGATGTTAAGATTTAGGTATAAGGTAGTCATGGGATAAAGTCACCACCTTCATATACAGGCCATTGTTTTCCCAGGTGTGGCTGACAAAAAGCAGCACCAATCCCACACACACACACACACAAAAAATATAATGGTGTTCTTCTTTGAAGGCAGCATGTTTTGTAACTTTTTCTCCTCAAAAAATTGAATGGTGCCATATCGCATATTAAACAGTTGAGACTGGAAATTGATTTATCTTAATCAATTTTAATACTTCACCAGCCATATTCTTTATAGCTAGGAGTGGATATGAAAACTTCTAGATTATCTCACTGAGAATTAAAAAGTATTTGTCCATGTTCATTTGTTTTACTGACTAGAGTCCTTTGAAATTACATGCAAAAGATATTTCAACACAATCAAAAACCATTAATATTTAAATGCAGAAACATACATATGCTTTCCTTAGGTTATATGTGTGTATATATATATACGTATGTACCTATGGGCATAAATAAGTGTAATTCAGAAGTTGCAGTTGAGGCTCTTACTTGTGAGAGTCATGTACATTATAATTTCATTGAGTTCATCTGGAAGTGAGCAGAAACACAACAAGATCCCAGCAGAAACGTAATATGCAAAAATTATTACCTGCCAGAATGGCAACAGTATCATAATATTTCTGACATTTAACTTTTTTCATACTGTGTACCCCTCCCTAGAGTGTAGCTTTACTGCCTTCTTGCACAACCAGCAGCTGGTCTCCCTGTGTTTCTGCAGTGGTTTGAGCTGGGGGACTATTGAGTTTTTTGGGGTCAGAGGGACTTGTTGATTTGAAGAGAGGAGAGTGAAGGGTTCAGAGGTACCTGAATGACCCTCAACCCAATGGAACTGAGCAAAAAGAGGGTGGAACCCTCCACTAAAGGATGATCTGTCAGCAAAAAATTCCTTTCCCAGTATTCTGGAGACAAAACTGTTTTTTTCAGATTCAAGAAAAGATGCTTCCCCCTACTACAAACCTCCCTGACCTGTTATCCAAAGGAATTATTGTCACCATCATGTTTGCCTTAACATTTTATTGATATGGAAATAGGGAAACAGTGAGAAGGGTAAGAGTAATTACTGATGTTGCTATTCCATCATTCCAGAAAAGGAAGAGGATTGGGCTAAGGACAGGATCCCACCTGGCCTGAGTACATGCACCCATATCACTGGGTATCCATAATTTGCTGTGCTATCAGAGGGGTCATCAATAAGTATATACTCCTCTATCACATTTATTCACAATCATAGTGACTACTTGGCAAAAATTGTAACTAACAACTACTAGAAATATTGTTAATATTTCTGCATTCCACCAACATGGAAAATAATGTGTATTACTTAAATGAAAGTCAGTTATCATTTGTATATTAGACACTGAACCCAGCTCTAATAGAACAACACAGCACTATCTAAATGTCTAGGGATGCACTGTTTTAAGGGGGCGGTTTTTTACCTTTTGAGTCTGCAAACTTTTCTGGAGCCTGTTTCTAACAGAACTACACAAAAATATATAGTCCAATTACAAGCAGCTTGAAATTTGTCATACAGAATTGCACTTTCCGGATGGAAAATATTTATAGCATCTCTAATCTGTAGTAACTAAAAAGGAACAATTTAGAACTGTATGTGTCTACTGCATTTTCAACAGATTAGAGGTTTATAAAAAAAGATATGTGGCCTAAGTTACCTTGTTTTTTTTCTTGGACCATAGACTGCAAAAAAAGGGAGAGATTATAAAAGAACAGGGAGCGGAGATTTTTTTATTCATACTTTTTTTTGGATTTTGATATCACTAAGAAATCCAAAGGACAAAAGGGTAATCAGGAAGGCACAGACAGTGCAGTTTTAAAAACAAGAAATTTGAACCCTTCTAATTTTAATATGAAGCTATAACAAGTTCAAAACCTAGTGTGGATATAACTCTGCATTGTTTAAGTTCACCTTTTGGCTTTGACTCCATCTTTATAAGAATAACCAAATAATTTTGCTTTGGAATTTGAAGCCCTGTTAATTTACTGCTACGATGGGAGAGTGTAAACAGTCATAGCTTATTGTCCAGAAAAAAATATACACTGGCTTGAACAACACATTTTTTGATTGAGCTCAGACTAAAATACTGAATTTAAATCTTGAAGCAAAAAAATACTAGAACATGAGAAAATTATACAAATAATATGAGGACATTGTCTTTGTAAGGATATAGTTCTATCTCATGGATCTGAAAGAATAAAGTTGTTTTATTAGAGACCAGACAAATTACTATTCCTGTGGTGCCCCTCAGAAATTGCCAATTACCAGTCAGTAATTACAACAAAGTATTTCAAAGTGTTCTATGACAGCAATCAAGTATAAGCTTCAGGTAAACAACAAAAGTGCACAGAGTTCTGATGGAAAGCTCATCATGGTCTAGCTGAATATTCCCATGGACATCAGTAACATTTAGATCCAATCTTTATAAAGGGAGGAAATATTGTCACAGACATTAAAAGGCCAAGCAGAGGACTTGAGAGCTGCAAAGGGACAGAAAGGGCAGAATGCACTGCACAGCTGAGCACTAGCTTGTTCAAAATGCCTGAAGTTCCTGACCTCCATCAGGCTCCATGAGCTGGGCAATAGAATAGGGTGGAAATGGTCAACTGATGTTAAACCATTACAATTTTTTCTTTCTAGTCTCTTCACATCCTTCCCCCTGCATAGGGACTGGTATGTGCACAGAATCCATATTATTTGTATAATGTCCATGTGTATATATAAAATGTGAGTAGATAGACAACATTAAATGACAAAGCCAATTAGAATATAATATGTGAACAAAAGTACTTGGATTTTTTTTTTTTTTAATGTATTCTCTTCTGCGCAGAAGTCATCGGTATTCAAGCAAACAAGTGGAATAAAATCCATGTTGCTTTCAAGGTAAATGTCAGACAAAACAGTATTGCAAAATGCCAACAGCTAGTGATTTCTGATATAGCAGAGGATAAAGTTAGATGAAAATACAGATAATATAAAGAGCCCTCTTTCTTCATAGGCTGGGAGAGAAAGGGGAGGTACATCTTGTTCAGCTACCAAAATGAGATTGAAATATAATTTTAGTATAACTTAAAATGAGATAAATATATTGTGAAAATAGTGTTTACAAAAGTAAAAATTCTTTTATTAAAATAAAATAATAGATTGAAAAAAATGCTATACATGAGTATCTATAACAAGAAAAATAGACAAACACAAATCAGGCACAGGGATAAAAATCTTTGGTTTAAAAATTCAAAATCAAATGTCCACATTAGTAATGTATTAAAGAAGCCATGACTTTAGAAGGTATTAGAATGTGTATATAACTGAAAAAAATTCATTAAAATGTAGAGACAGAGGCAAAGTGGAGAAACTATAGAAATGCAACAGGAAACTAACTGCAAGTCATTGTAGTTACCAGAATCTTTTTACTGACTTAGACAGCTTGGAAAAAAAGTTCTAAATTGTCCTGCAAATACTAAAAGAGTGAAAAATATGAACAATATTATGCACACGTGTGCAGAGAAACTACAGTACGTGGAGGTAAGAGAAAAAACCAAAACACCCCTACAAAGATTAATTGGTTATTGAAATAATGTCTTGTGTAAGTGATGAAGCGACAAAGAATGGGAATAAAGAGTGCCTAACCACACTTAGCCCTTAAATGCATACAAAAATAGAGACATACTGAAATAAATGTTAGAAAAATGCAGAATACATTTGCTTTCAGAAATAAAATGTAAAATTATAATTTTATATATCATAGAAAAACCACTAGAAATGAGGAATTCCAGTTATGAAGTCACTACCTACATTCTTAAGGCCACTTTTTAGTGTAGGTGTAAATAAAACCTCCATTAGAACCAGACAATAATCAAGTAATCTCAGTTCACTGTATGAAAGAGGACTTATTTCATTAAAAGAAGACAATAAATTGAAAGTATGAATGTTATTGACTTGGTTATAGAGTATTAAAATTAGGTCTGATGATACATAAAAGAACTTTGTTGAACATAATTGGAGTAAACATGAACATATTTTCAAATGCCAACAGGGAAAACATAAAAGCAAAAATACGGCTAGAGTAAGCACTTCTATTTTAATTACATTCACAGTGATCACATCCAAATGAGGAAAGTTGCACACATAATATATTTTTCAACGTAGTTTCTTTAATAATTTCAGCACATGTAAGCCAGTTTTAACAAAAGTATTTTTGTATGTATTCAAGACAAAAAAGGGAAGGCTCAAGACAAGACATATGTTTAACCTCAAGTTCATAATTTCTTTTATGATGACTTATGGCAGCTAATAATATATTTTTTATGGTTTGAAATTATCTGCTCTGCAAGATTACTTGCTTTCATTATGTCACAAGGTGGCGGGGGCTTCAATATGGAAATTAAGATGAAGTATTTAACTTTGTATTAGATACAATGTATTCAATTACTGAAGTGATTTTATTTTTTCATATGAATTACTAAAACATTTCATGTCACAATAGAAATGACAAGTGCAAAGCTGTTTTCATATTGTGATGCAATATAATAAAAGTTCATAAAATATCAATAGTAAAACCGAAAAGATTAACTGAAATTTTAAAATACACCAACTAAAGAATTTTTCTTTCATGGGAAATTTGAAAAAAAATGCTGTTAATGAGAGTAAATTATGGTGAACAATTCTTAACAAATAGTGACTTGATGAAGATGAGTAACTTCTCATTTTTGTAAATTTTGAGTTCAAATGTTTTGCTGGAGCAAATTACTTGGCGGTCAAGTCACAAACTGTTACATCAAGGTGCGTCATAGGCTGGATTGACTGTTTGTCATAAGAAGATATGAGATAAGCAAAAACTGTCTAATGAATTTTAGAGTGGAGAAGAGACTGCCTAGATGCTTTTTTCAGCTAAGCTATTTTAAGGTGGAATGTTTATTCCATCATGCTTTATCCAGTCATTTGCTTTTCTCGAAAAAATCTGCAGTCCTTCTTGTCTGGTTTGCAGTGAAGTCACTTTTAATGCTTATCATAACCTCAATAACATAGAAGTTTTCCTGAAACTTATCTATAGATTTTATTGCAGTAGAAATTGTTAGGTGATATCAGATACCGCTGTGGTAAATACCAATTTGTTTGAATGATGCTTATTCGCAGACAAATGTTATCTTTAAAGTTTCACAGAAAGTAGCAGAGGCTCTTAAAATACATGGAAAAAGTACTGCTATTACAAATATTAAGAAAGATCTTGAAATAAATGAAACAATAGATCCAGTGTAACGCAGACTGTTTTCAGAATTGCTGAGCCTCTATAAAACCAGCTTACTTTGTGGACCTGCAGATAGTTAGCAGCTCTGAAAATGTCAGATCCACATTTCTTGAGCTGGATAACTGGAAAGTGTTTCTAACAGACAGCCATGCTTCGTCTAACAAATATATGCTATGAATGGAATTTTTAACTTTATACACTTCTCTGAAGAACACTTATTCTCCTTTCCCGCACCTTTGTTGTTCTCAAGTGTTTGTATCCTCTCTCTTCTCCTTTTTCCTCTTCTCAGTGCTTTCCTCATCTTCTCACTTGCTCTTTCCCTTCCCAGTACTCACTTCCCTCTTTTCTTATTTACTCAACATTCATCTCACTAAAGATTAAAAACCAACAAAAATAAGAGAAACTAAAGGACATAGTGGTTTAAATTACATAGCGTATTATTCTATGGTGTTTAATTTTGCTTAGAAATAAGAAGAAAAATATTTGAAGAAATCATATTCCATAAAAGATGTAACATATTTTTGCATATATGCTTTCAGCTACAAAATTTGTACTTGGACTTGCATCTCTGGAATTTTAACTTGTCATGTCTTTTCTCATTGACCAAATAGGTCTACAAAATCAGCATTTACATTACTTTCAGCCAAATATATTGCTATAAAATACTGAGATATAGTCACAGACAAACCATGAAGAGGGCTTCCCATTTGTAAATCAACAGGAAAATCAAACTTATACTTTAGTTAAAAAATACTAGAAAGGGATTAAAAGACTATCAATACTTCTCTGATGCTGAGAATCACAAAGGGTTACAAGGCTGTGCTGGGATCCCAATATGGCACGTGGAACTCATGAGAAGAGAATGCTGTAAAGAAATTGTGAAAGTAAAGCACACGTTATTGATCACTCTGTGCTTTTCCATTCTACTCTTTCAGATACATTCTTGTTCACTGACCTTTCAGATATGAAGGCAATCTAGTGCATGTTTTCCAAAATATCGGCAATGCCTTTAGAAGTGCTGTGTTCCTCTAAGCAAATGTTTAATAACTGGAAGTCTCATCAGTTATTAAGAGTGGCAATTTACATCAATATCACTTCTTACAGAGACATGCAATCAAAGTATATTTCGAAAACACCTTAGGCACTTTCATTTGATATTTATATATATATTCCACTTCAAAAGATGTGAATTAAATAAAAAGACACTACACTCTTTTCTCAAAGTTGGTGAAAGTGCATGTGGGTGAAATCAAGAGCAAGAAAACTTATTCCAACTATTTTTTTTCATGACAGGATATTTGCTAAAGCATAGTTTTCTTTAGTGTAACCATTTCACTCAGATCCGATAAGATTATTAGCAGGTATTATCTAGTTCTGGGTTATACTTATTAATAGGAAACAAACAAAAAAAAGACACCTCAGAGCAAGCATCATCTTTAAGAAAAAGAAATAAAGGAATTTATGCAGCTTCACTGTCTCAAAAAGTGCAAAAATATAGTATAATGTTATGGCTCCCTCTTTTGGATAACAGATATCTAGTATTCAAAAATAAGAAAACTCATCATATCCTTAGCACCAAAAATATCTCCACAGGGCACTATTTTTTCCCCCAGTTCTTGCTTAGAAATGATTAATGAAGACAATAAAAACAAGCTTTTATAAGTTTCTTGCAAAATGCATATATATTGTAGGTGTCCATTTTATAAAATAGACATGCATTTCCAAGGTAGCACTGTAGTTAGAATACTTTTGAAATATGTTAAACATTAGTCTATCAAGTACCTATAAAAACTGGAACATGAAACTCTGATGGATTGATCCTTATTTTAGCAGTGTTATTAATACAAAATAGAGAACAATAAAGAGATGATTAATGAACACACTTAATCTAACTTGCCCTCTGGAAAAGTGACCAGAAAGGAGCAAAGTTTACACTTACACCATTATTGTTTCATTTATTACTGTGAGTGAAAAATGAAATTAATGGTCACTTGGGTTCTTCTTTTAGAATTTTCATTATAAATGCAACTTAGTTTATAATCCACCAATTTATATGCATTGGTTTTGGGGAATTTTTGCACATGTCATTGAAGAAGAAAAAGAAATGTAACATGTTTACAAGTAAAAAAAAAAAAATCCTGCAAAATAAAATGTTTTTTGTTAAGTGGGAAGGGTGAGAAAAGAGTAAAACTTTTGAAATGTATCAATCCACACAAAACAGTGACTCCTGACAGAGGCTAAACTTCTATGGTTTAAGATATTTTTCTAATGTAAGATTAATAATCGTTGTTGACTTTATAGATATTGTTGTATTCAATTCTGAATTTGGATCTTGTTTTCCCAAGTATTGGAAGCATACCACCATTCTTCTACATTATTGTTTAGTCATAATTCCATGACAGGTTCAATTGTCTTCATGTATCCCTGTATGCTGCTGTGACACAACTGGAAATAAATTATTTGAAAAAAAAGTCTTTGGAAAATTCAGTAGCACTATTCAATAACTTCAGCAGCACCAGCTAGAAATCAGGGTTTATTTCACTCAAACCCCCTTCCTATTGCTTTCTTATTGCCTTCATAAAAAATATTGATGTTAGGCAGGCACATATAAACAAATAGATTTACAGATTTTGTTTAGCACTTTCTATTACTAAAAATAGGCATTCCTTAACATTCATTAAGATGCTGAGCTACAAAATCATAAAATTAGCTGGATTTATATCAACTAACTTAAAATTATTATGTCATGATGCTCATTTTCATTACACCATTGCAGTGTGTTTTCTCAGCACCTAGAGCTGCAATAAGACAATTGCATTTGATATGCTGGGTCATTATTATTCATTCTATTTATTAGTAACTGTTACTATAAAATGTTTATTTTATAATCAACACTGCAGTAATGAGATTTAGATGAAGGTCCATCTTTCCCATGAAGAACTGCCTATGGAGAGTGCATATAATGACAGTGTTCCAGAGTTAGGAAAAACAAGGCAATTTAGCAAGCCTTATTGAAAATAGAAATTGGGCTGTTTCACTAAGTGATGCTGTGTACTCCCAGCCATATTACTAAAACAAAATCTAGCTATAATAAAGACTGCAGAATCAAAAAGATAAAAAGAGGGAAGAAATTCACTTGTACAAGCCATAAGTTTATTTCACATGTAATATCTATTCCTATTTAAACCAAGAAAAGATTAAAATCCAGAACCTGACACATCCCTATGTATAGAATACCTATGCAACTTTTTGTCTTGTTGTGTGCTTGAGTTAATTTATTTTCCATGAAGTCACCTATTTTTGAGTTGTCTTAGCCATATGAAGCCCAAAGAAAGATATGTCTCCTCATATAACCTTTTCCCTCAATTTTTTAGGAATGCAAGAAGGAAGGGAGACAATCACAGGAATGTGAGTTTATGCAAAAAAAGTTTTGAAGCCAGACTACTCACTGGCATTTCAGGCAAAGCTGGACCAGAAGTACTTGACCAGAAACCATGAAGTAAATGCTTTGCTATATCAACTGTTTTCAATCATATTTCTACTGTTTTTTCACTCTGAAACTGGAGCCATATACATGGTTTCACGCAGTTATAATTTTCCTTTTTACTGACTTTTAACCAAAAAGACAAGGAAAATATTGGAAGCAATTCTGAAGTGCTGTCTGATAAGTACTCTGTGCGTTTTCAATTTATCCAAATAAATAATATGAAAACCTGACTGTTCTGGGAATTCATGCTGAGTTATAGATTGTTAAACTCTCAATTCTGGTTCAGGCATTACTAAAGAAAATATGTCACATGCTATTTTAAAGCTGACTTGCATTTTAAGAGAAATAAACTAGTTATTTCCTTCTCTGGTAGCTAGAAAAAAAAAGAAGGAATGAAATAGCAAAACATTGCAAAATAGTTGGTATGAGCAACAACTCCATTGTCATCAGAGCGCAATTAAATTATTAAATACATATGCAGATGACATATTTATCTACCTTTAGATGCAGTTCCACAAGGGTCTGAAGTATTTTGAACTTTCCTGCCATGGGAGCAACAAATAAATATGTTTATAAACATATAAAATCTTCATAATCATACAAATTTGAGGAGGGCAAATTCAGGAAATACTACAGGAGATCTTAAAACACCATAGAGAAAAATTATAATCAAATTTTCATTATGAAATTGAACATGAAAACCAAACTCTTAGCTACTGCTCATTGTTCTTTTCAGGCTTCTCTGCAGGGCTTTCAGACACCAGAGGGCCATATCCAAGCTATTAGCCCTTGGGAGTGAGTAGAACTATAAACCCTTAGGGAGCAAAGCGCAGAACAGGGCTCCACTAAAAAAGCATATTTACCTAATGTTCAGAGCTATGTATCAGTGTGTTACCCTTTCTGTCATTTTACCAGAGGATGGGGGAACATTTTAAGGTACTGCTGTGGTTAAAAACTTCTTTGAGAAGTTCCATGAAACACTTTACCATCAGCATTGTGCTTGTGGCTACCCGGTGTTCTATGGTTCAATTTGTCACAGTTTTCAGGAAAAAGAAAGAGGAGTTATAAACTCTAGAGGAATAAATGCCACATAGCATTGTTTATTTGTTTATTTATTTATTCGACCAGGGACTGAGCAGAAGATCTCATTTCAGTAGAGTGGGATTTCAAGTTGGCAGTCACTTCACATATGCTACCAGGAATCCTAAAANAATAAAAGCAATGTATCCATTTAATAGATTAAATGACAGAAACCTCAGGGAGAAGTAAATAATGAGTTTTGACATTGAAGTGTCTGTTTCAGTGTTCCACAGGGATCTATCTGTACTAGAGCCAGTACTGAACATACCCATAAATAAACTGAATACAAGTTTGAATATCAAGGTGAAAATTGCTGCAAGTGACATTCAGCATGTGCTGGGATAAAGTTAATTTTCTTCATAGCAGCTAGTATGGGGCTTTGTTTTGGATTTGTGGGGAAAACAGCATTGATAATGCAGAAATATTTTCATTAGTGCTGAGCAGGGCTTGCACAGGGCCAAGGCCTTTTCTGCTCCTCACAGCACCCCAGCAGTGAGCAGGCTGGAGGTGCACAAGATGCTGGGAGGGGTCACAGCTGGAACAGCTGACCTCAACTGACCCAAGGGATATTCCAGGTCATATGGCATCATGCTCAGGATATAAACCTGGGGGGAGAAAAAGAAAAAAAAGGACGTTCAACTTAAAGTAGTTTGCCTTCCCAAGAAACCATCAAATGTGGTGAGATGTAGCTGNAGCGCAGAACAGGGCTCCACTAAAAAAGCATATTTACCTAATGTTCAGAGCTATGTATCAGTGTGTTACCCTTTCTGTCATTTTACCAGAGGATGGGGGAACATTTTAAGGTACTGCTGTGGTTAAAAACTTCTTTGAGAAGTTCCATGAAACACTTTACCATCAGCATTGTGCTTGTGGCTACCCGGTGTTCTATGGTTCAATTTGTCACAGTTTTCAGGAAAAAGAAAGAGGAGTTATAAACTCTAGAGGAATAAATGCCACACAGCATTGTTTATTTGTTTATTTATTTATTCGACCAGGGACTGAGCAGAAGATCTCATTTCAGTAGAGTGGGATTTCAAGTTGGCAGTCACTTCACATATGCTACCAGGAATCCTAAAAATCTCAGTGTTGAACCTGCTGAAATATTCATTATTTTCTCTAACCTTTCACTTGAGTTTCCTTGTTTCTTGAGGGTTTCAAGATATCAAAAGCAATACTAAGTTTTTAAAAACTTCCTTCAACTTGTTCCTAGTAGAACTGAAACTACCTCTAAGGCCCAAAAGAGTGAAACTGCTAACAATACTTATAAAGAACACAGTAGTTAGACATGCGAGGTACCGGGGAAAAGTCACTGTAGCTCTCCAATAGGAGACTCCTGCCTCACGGACCTATTCAAGTTCTCTGAGGCTTCATTAATCATATGGGTAGCTTTGATCTCTTTGATGTGATATAGTTCTGCTTCTAGATGGCTTTTGAAAGGGTGACTCACCAAATGATCTTAAGCACCTATGAGCTAGAAGTGAAGGTCACTGCACGTATCAGTAACTGATTATATAAGAATAATTTTAATTAAAGTTATTTTAATTAATAAATATTAAAATAATAAAAGCAATGTATCCATTTAATAGATTAAATGACAGAAACCTCAGGGAGAAGTAAATAATGAGTTTTGACATTGAAGTGTCTGTTTCAGTGTTCCACAGGGATCTATCTGTACTAGAGCCAGTACTGAACATACCCATAAATAAACTGAATACAAGTTTGAATATCAAGGTGAAAACTGCTGCAAGTGACATTCAGCATGTGCTGGGATAAAGTTAATTTTCTTCATAGCAGCTAGTATGGGGCTTTGTTTTGGATTTGTGGGGAAAACAGCATTGATAATGCAGAAATATTTTCATTAGTGCTGAGCAGGGCTTGCACAGGGCCAAGGCCTTTTCTGCTCCTCACAGCACCCCAGCAGTGAGCAGGCTGGAGGTGCACAAGATGCAGGGAGGGGTCACAGCTGGAACAGCTGACCTCAACTGACCCAAGGGATATTCCAGGTCATATGGCATCATGCTCAGGATATAAACCTGGGGGGAGAAAAAGAAAAAAAAGGACGTTCAGCTTAAAGTAGTTTGCCTTCCCAAGAAACCATCAAATGTGGTGAGATGTAGCTGTCTCTCCTGGAGATGGTTGATCACCTGGCTGCCCATGGGAAACAGTGAATTAATCTTGTGTGTAGCTTTTGTTTTACCTATGAAACTCCTTTTATCTCAACTCATGACTTTTCTCACTTTTGCACTTCTGGATCTTTCCTCTTTCTACCATATGGTGAGTGAGTGGCTGCGTGAGATTTAGTTTCCACCTGGAGATAAACCGCTATGACACAGCATAATAAAGCCAAATGGGTATGCAAAGGAATCTCATAACTATGGCTTTGCTAACATACTTCAGCTCTGAAACTTTGTACTTTCCCATAACTTTTCAATGTAATTATGGACCCTAACATTATTTTAGCTTGTACCAACAGTCATTCTCCCAGAAAATTCCCATCATGAAATCTCATAGATGGTATGGACATGTTAGACCCACTTTGGACTGAAGCAGGGGAGAGAAGAAGAAAGTTTAGCCATAGGGATTTAAGCCTTGCTGTGCCAACCAATCTCTACCTTACAATGGTCTAATAGCCACAGGAGTATGCCATAGCTACATTTGAAGTCTATGCAATGCAGTGAGTGAACAACCAAATGACACACAATGAAATTCTTATGAAACTATGTGAAATCATGCAGAGGGCAAAACCCAGAATATACATTTAAAATAATAAATTCTTACTACTGCCATTGGAGAATAACACCATAATGCGACAAGAGATAATACAGGAAAATTTTAGCCCAGGGCTGTGCGGTCAATAAAAAAACAAACTTTGCCGTATATCATGATGAAGTTAAGTAGAAAAGCGATTAAGTTGTTGTTTATAAATGCATGAAGCAACAAATTATGATTGCCAATCTCAAGAGATATACCAAAAAAAAAAAAAAATAGAAGAGATTCAGAGGAGGGCTACAGGTGCAATCAAAAGTCTGGCACAGCTTCCACACAAGAAGTGATTAAGCAGGCAGTCTCAGAGCTTTCCATCTTGGAAAAAAGACAGCTGAGGGAGAAATTGATTTAAGTCCATGCATTCATCAGTGGTAAAAAGAGTGGAGAGGGAATAAATGTTTTCCGTGACTTCCAATGGCTATACTCGTTGTCTAATGAAGATGTCACTTATAATGTTCAAAAACAAACATAAAGGGTTTGTTCTTTTCACAAGATTGGTAAATATGAGTCTCCTTGCAGAATATTGTTTTTCTGCGACATTTACATGCTTTCAAAGAAAACTTTGAGAAAGTCACGGCAAAGAGAATCTACTGGGGACTATTACCTTATATTTGGAGACTAAGAAAACATACAGAAGAAAAACTATTATATGCTTCTCCACACTTTGGTGTTATCAAGAGTGTCTGCTTGTTGAAGATATCCTTATTTTTACTCTCAGGTTACTAACAAAATAAGCACTATTTTATTACACTTATTTTCACTTTATTTATGTTTCACTTTTATATTTCATTAAAATGACATCTGAATTAAAGATTTTTTGATTCTCTGTTGGGGGATGTTTTTAATTTTTAAAAATAGATTCAGACCTAGAAATAGGAAAAGGGAAAGTTATCAAAATTTATATTTCTGAGATCTATTTTATTCTTGCAAGTGAGAGAATTACCATTTGTAGGTATTTTAAAGTGTTTATTATGGAAATATAAGGTGAAACCTCAGTTGCATCAGACTCCTTTCAGACCACCTGAGATAAATTAATAGCAAAAGAAATTATGCTAATGTTATACATTATTTCTATGTACAAATTCCTATGCTTGCAGGACTCCTGCTCAACTCTGAGAATAACACTTTTCTAGATTGTGTGATCCCATTGGAGACAGCAGAAGGACATAAAGGAGGTTGATCTCTAATAAATGACAGCATTCAGCAGCTGTTCAATTCCCTGAGGAAGGAAGCAGCAACAATGGGCTACAATTACATTCTGAATTTGCTAACCACCTTTAATTGGTCAGCAACTCAATTTTTCCAGTCCAGAGAAGTGAATGTATAATCCCTTGCAGGAAGTAATTAAGTCATTCTCTATAGAAACAAGATTCCTTATGACTCAGATGTACATTAGCAAAAAAAAAGGATGGCGGAGATTGAAGTTTTTAAAAAGACCTTGAGATACTAGCTTGAAGATGTCTTTATTTTGAGAAATTCTTGCTTGTAACAATCTCTTGGGCCATTATACAAGCTGTAGACTCAGGAATTTTAGCAAGCTCTCATTGTGGTACGTGCCATGCTCAGGAGATATGCAGAGATAGGAGGCACCAGATGTGGAATCTCAGAATGCTTCGTTAGGAGATCGATGTGTGACCAAAGTAGACTGATACATAATGAAGCAGCAAGAAAAAGAAATTTAGAGAAAGTGTGTAGTCCCAGTTATCAGGAGAACTGGTAAATCCTGTCATTAACAGTGCTGCCATAGGTGAATCTCATCTGTTTCATGCAGAGAGAATAATGAGAATCAATATGTCTGGAAAATAGGGGCTTGTGCCTCCAGATAGAGTTTGGGTTTGTATTTGGCAGATAGAAACCTATGCTGCCGAAAAAAGCCCAAACAAAGAAGCAAACAAGAAAACCTCAACCCCCAAAAACCCAACAAAAATAAATGCCTTAATTTTGATACCTGCAGGGTATCAATGTCAAAGTACAAACAATCAGGTTATGGGTGACAAAACATGAAAAGAGGAAAAGAGAAAAATTTTGCTTTGAGGATAGCATTTATTTTTCCTCATATTTCTTAAGGATATTCTTTAAAACCATGGATATGATGAATGTATGGCAGTTGTAAATAAGGTGTGGCATAAAAACTTATAATGCAGCTTCATTATATGATAAGAGTGAAATTGTGTTTCCTGTGGAGAAAAATCAGTACTAAAGATCAAAGGAATATCTTCAAAAGTCCTTGCTTTAAGGGTTTACAAGTGTTACATTTCCTTGTTCCCCTCATGTTGATGAAAAGGAGATCCTGTAAAAATGTTCATTATTGGAGAAAAAAATCAGGGGCTTTTTTCCAATGAGAAAATGCACATTTCACATGTGTAATCCAGTGTCCCGATGCCTCTGAAGCAGATATTTTAGAAGTCTCTTTTAGCTTCATTGATACCATTACTAAGAATTGAGAGACTCTTTTACATGATGGGTTGGGAGAACTGTAGGCTTCGTTCACTAGCTGATGGAAGGATGGCTGGAGGACAAACAGTCTAGATAGTTTCATCTAGACAGTTTCATCTGCTCCTCAGAAGATACTTGCTCCAGAGAAGGGCAGATGGTATTTTCACTGCCCAGGGAAGGTTGCTTTAAACCACATCTCTGCCTCTGCACAATTCCGCCAGTGGGGATTGTCCAAATATGAATCAACACATTCTCTTGCTAGATCCACCCGCCCAGGGGATTTGAGTTACTCACTGTGACTGCTGTTGAGAGGGTGACTCAGGCCATGATGAGGTGAATTTGGACCTGTATCTGCAATGTAGAGACCCAAGAGTCTGGAAATACCTTAAAATAAATGCTAACTCTCTCTTGTCACAGCAAGAGAAATGTTTTTCCTAATGCACCTACAAACCATAGGTTCGTTTGCCTAAAGACATTACCTCAATAGACATTCCAATGCAAATTGCCGTTAGTTCAAATTCCCTATTATTTTTATTAGTATGAGGCCTGGAGTCATGTAGCTAAGAGAGCACTACAACCTGCACAGAAATAAAGAATTGCCTTCAGCTGTTTCCTGGCAAAATTTTCAAATGAGCTTATCTTCACTGTATGCAGTGCTGAACAGATAAGCAGCCCAATAGCAAAAAAAACAGTTCTGAAAATCTATTCTGAAAGGTTTGCAGTGGGAGTTGCTGAGTGGGAACGTTTCTTTAGTGTGGCCCATGTTTCTGTGCCTGAAGAAGATCTGAGTACTTGTACTCAAATAATAGGTGTTCATCAATCAAAAAAACTGTCCCTTAAGCTTTGGGGATCCCTCAAAACCTACTTCAGCTCTCCTAAAAATAATTTCTTGATTACCTCAAATTTAGTCCATATGTACTTTGGTTGTTTACTTTTAATCTTTTCATCCTCAGCCCAAAGCCCATCTTTATCCATGAATAAGAAAGAAGAAAGGAAAAAGAAAAAACAAAACAAAAAACTTTTGGGCAGAAGAATGCTAAAAAAGAATGCTGTTTTTAGAAAGTCATACATCCAGAGACTATATTCATGTCCGCAGTATGACTGCACTCAGAGAATATTTGAATGCTGCAGCCAGAGGGAAGCATGTGCATGCATCCTGGGATATCTTTAATTAGTTAGGGAAGTGATAAAAGTGAACCTACAGTGGCACAGATCCACCCTTTCCCTAAATCTTGGTATTATCGGTGGCAGTGTGCTGTTTATAGCACAGCCTTTTGTTGCTACAGCTTCACCATTCTCAGTGCTCAGTCTGGGTAGATTAAAGTTGCATTCAGATATTTCTCTTTCAAAAAAAGGCTGACAAAGCCAATGAGACTGCCTCCATGCGTGCAGGCTACATGAGATTTATATTTGCTATATCCTGTTAAAATACATACTTAGTTTTACAGATTGTTTGGATCATCCTAAACGTTAGTTACATCTTTCTTATTTAGAGATTGGAGTGCAAGATGAAGCACTGCTGCTGCAGTTAACTCTGCTATTTTTAGCTATTTTAGCACCACATCTTTTTCTTTTAGAACACAAATTTTGCTTCACTCTTAACAAATGAAACAGACTAATGTGGGATACATTATCAAGTTGCCGAAGGTTAGCTTTTCTTCGTGTCATGCTTATGAGTGACTGTGCGGCGCTAATTAAAAACATTGCCATGGCAATTGCTATAGAAACATTTAAATTGGCATCATCAGTAACAAATCCGTGCTATTGATCCCAGCAAGGCTTATTTCACACTACACCTGAAGAATCTAAATAGAATATTTTGCATTCAAAAGGACTTCAAGAGATAAATGTTTTCCAGTTGTTACTGTGCTCAGGAGAATAATGCTTTCCATACAGAGATTATTCATTTACCTGGAACTTTTGTAGGATTCTGATTTCAAAGTCCCTACTGCAAAGGAGAGACTGCAATGATTCTATGCTACCACTACATATCCCTTAAACAATACAAATGAAAAAATACTTATTACTTCCAGTCAGATTCACTGATTTGCAAAATGGGGAAGAAGAGCAGGTTCTCAAAAATGTTTGGCATCAACATGTTTAACACATGAATGCCCCATCTTAAGAGGTTTCCAAGATAGCTAGAAAGAAAACCATTTTCTATTTTTTGACAAGAACAAGAAGTTGACATTTTACTGACTAAATGATGGGAGCAGAAATGAAGTGAGAAAAGATTGTATATAGAATATTGATCGGTTGCTTGGAAAAAAATAAATTATTCTTTAAAGATTTTTGCTCTGCTTAGAAGAAAAATCAAATTAGATGTTTATCATAATGTTCAGCAGACACACTGACCCAGAGTAATAAGTCTTTCTTTACACCTAAAATGTCCAGTTATTGCAAAAAAATAAAAAGCAGGAAAAAAAAAACGGGCTATAGTTTCTTTTTTTGTTTTTGTTTCTGCTTCATTCTTCTTGACATTAAGGATGCTACCTTTCAACTAGGTAGTAAAGTCCTACTAATTATCAAGTAACTCAGTAGAGGGCAGCACTACACAGAAAACCACAGGTTTAAAGCAATCTCAGTTTAACTTCTGCCCTGGCTGGGACAAATGTGGGAAGCTATATTCCTTTAAGAAAAATTCCTTTTCTCTGTGAAAAATTGGTGTTTGCACAGAGATAATTTCTTCTAGCAGGGTCAGAACATCTGTGCATGGTGCACTGAGTTCCTTTGAATTGAAAAGTTGGTCTTACTTTTCCAGACCATATCAGAATCCTTTGTTTCAGTATCAAACTCCACCTTCTGAGTCTATGGAGTGCAACACCTGACCTGCTTGAACAGCTGACTATGAGACAAGATGCATAAACCAATGACCACCTTGAAGTACTTCTCTGAGAACAAAGAAAAGAGCAGTATAAATCTCTTCTGCATTTAAATTAGTGTGGCAAATAGTGTTTGGACACAAAGGAATGAGGGCAATTTCAGGAAATTAAAAATGTGCAGTTTTGAAACAGGAAGAGTGACACACTTGGAATTTTATTTACATTTTAAATTATCACTAAACTGGACGTGCAATCATACATCTCTAACAGGATAAATTAAAATATGTTGATATCACTCGCTTCTCTGTTTCAAAAAAAAAAAAGTGTAAAATTGAAGCAGACTAAATCATCTGAGTGTTAGATCTGTCTAGGTTTTGAAATAAGGATATTTTGAACTGAAAATTTTAACTGTTTGGCATTGTTTAATAACTTCATTTTCACAGCAGTCTTATAAGGCTTAGAGGTTTTAGAAGAACATTTTTAGGATTTTCAGTAGTTTTGTAGATTCACTATGCATTAAAATTGCACCAAATACGCATGTTATTTTTAGGAATTTTTTGCTTGATTTATGGTTTGTTATGTTCTACTGCAGAAAAAACGGTAGGGTCCAAGAAATTAGAGGAACAAATCACTCACAACCTTAAATTTTAAAACCCACAATATTTATCAGAATAGTTACATAACAACACATAATTCATATCAAGGCAAAATTAATCAAATCCAAAATTTGATTAATATGAATATTTAAATATTATAATTCAAAATGTACAAAAGTAAATTTTTGAACTATTCAAAATGCAGCTGTGAAAGAGCACTATTTGAGAACACATCAAGCAAGAATATTTCCAGAAGAGATAAGAGACTCTATAAGAGTCACTGGACAAAGCTGATTGTCTGACTTCGGAATACAGTATTTCCAAAGGTTCCTGTTGCTGCCTACCTTCATTCTGCAACACTTTAATCAGGATCTAATTTACAAAGCATGAAGAGGCTATTCAATCTGCCTCAGATGATGCAGTGGAATGGACCTGAAATACAAACGATGTCTTATGGACTACATTAATGAATAGCTTTATTCAGTGATGAAACCTACTTCAGTCTAATATTATACAAGGAATTCAGCTCATCACACTTAAACATGGATAAAAGATTGCCTGACTTTAGGGTATTTTTTTTTGTTGTTTTGATCTATATCCCGTAAATTTCAATCACAAGGCACAATCATCATGTACTAAACATGTTCTCCAGTAATGTCAAAATTTACTGGTGTTAAATTAATCACAGGAGAGTTGCACTTTACACCTCCGCCTGCAACAGGAACATACTGAACACTACAATGGTGAAAAACAGAATTCAAAGAAAACACATTCATGAATATATGCTAAGATCTATGTACCTTCATGATTTTATGCAAATTACTTAGTCCTTTGATTCTTCAATTAAAATGAAAAGCAAAAGAAAACAAATTTTCCTTCATGATATACATGATCTTCTGCATAAATATGACACCTATTAAATTGTTTTCTTTTTGTTTTTCACCATGATCTTAGAAAGTGAGAAATATTCCAAGCCCTTCATTTCTTGCTCAGTTAAAACTTTTTGAAGTTACTAAAATGCTTAGGCTTTGATCCCCCTTCAGGATTGCTAGTTAAGACACTGAGTCCATACAGAATACCATCTTTTTAAGACAATTTCACACAAGGGCACAATTCCAGTAATTTAATCATTAAGGCCTTTAGAGTACAATTCGCTAAATGTTTTCCATTAAACAGTCTTGGTTCTCAACTGACTAATAATTTTCACAAAAAGCATCTTATTTCCAAAATGAACTTTTGTGCAGAAAAGGCTCCTTTCCCATCTTCTATAAAAATCCCAGACAATCAACAGAGTGAAAGTAGCTGTTGGTAATGTAGGGTTGCTGAAGGGGAATAATTTTGCATGTCTTTTTTTTAATTTCAAAATATCTGAGTGTTGTGGCCTCACACTACTACCACCGTTAATGGAGCAGGATTCTCCAAGAAAATGTCCTTTTGTTGCTGAATTGTTTTCCTGTGATTTCTGTAGTATACAATGGAAACTCAGCTAAAGATATCCTAAAGCAAAAACAGTATTAATGTGAAAAAAATATTGAAAAGACTGGGACATCAGGCGCTTCAGTTGTACTTCCAGATAAAGAGTTTAAGATTGATTTGGTTTGAATAAATATTGCTTACAAACTTCCACAGAAAACATCAGAGCAATTTTCAGAAAAATACTAATTACACTAAGGTTCTATATTATGAAAATTCCCATTCATTCAGCCATGATTCATGGAAAAATGAAATACATTCCAAATGGAGAATTCTTTTCCAAATACAGAGTTTTGTTAACCCCAGCAGGATTCCTATAAGCCCACAGGTGTCTTAGAAGTACTTTTTTGTTCTTGTTCAGAGAATCTGTGGAAGGCATCAATAATAATTTACAAATTTATTTTTTTGACTTCCTTTCTGCAGAAATAGAAGAAGATCCTCTGGACAATTGGGGGCTATCAAATGGGGAAAATGGGATGTATTAATCACAAAGTAACAGAAAATTCAGATTTAGAGACAGTTCTGAAAAGATGCTAAGGGAGGATGGCATCAGGCTGAGCTGGAAGAGATTTGGTTGGAAGATTTCTTATTTGGGCTCTTTCCTTGTGTCAGGATGTTGCTGGTAGCTAAAGCTTTCAGATAAAGTATTTTACTCAGCTTGTGTTTTAAATTAATGTCTATATACCGTGTGAGTGAACTAGCATAAGATGAAAAAATACATTAAAGAACTTGACTTAAAATTCCCTGAGTAATTTTCATGGCTATTTGTCATTCCCATGGGTAGTTGTTGTGATCACTAGACGGTGTTCCTGTTTCCTTAGGGAAAAAAGTTATTGCAACTTACATGAACACTCTTCTCTGTCCCCTAGGTTTTTCTTACAAGAGGAATACAACATTTGAAAATTTTGTTCTGGTGAATTATTAGAGGAGTGGAGGCTGACAGCATCACTGGAAATGATGAGGACTCGCTCCTTTCTGACAGTTTTGCTTTGGAGCTCTGTGTTTTATGTGGTTCATGTGACGCCATCCCTAAAAAGGACTAACAAGCATTCACACAGTGAAAGGATAACAGGAATGTCAGAGAATGATGGAAAAACACTGCACCGCACCAAGCGTGGTTGGATGTGGAATCAATTTTTCCTGCTGGAGGAGTACACTGGTCCAGATACTCAATATGTGGGCAAGGTAAGCCTTGTGTTTAAAGGATTCTTTAGAGGTGATGCATCTAACATCCTTGGTATTTTCACTCCTTCTCCACAGCTGTTCTGTTTTTTGTACAGCAGTGGTCTCAATTTCTCATTCTGTCAAAGCACACCACAGACCACCTGAGGTTCCATGAGTGTTCAAAGGTGTGAGAAAAACAAGGAAGTTCAGTAAAAAAACCAGTTCAGACTAAAATGTTCAAATTTCTTATTACATATGGCCATGCAAGTTTTACACTTTTTCAACTGTTAAATATTAGAGAAAAGAATGGAAAAGTTATGATTTCATTCATCTACCTTGTGGCATTTACCAGTGTACTGGGCTGTGGACTTTCTCAAATGAAATGTACAATTCTATTAACAATAAAATTGCTGTGTCTCCATGATTCTAAGTAGGGGTGTAGTGTTTGAGGGAAAAATATCATTTTATGTGATTTCTGAAATAAACTGAAAATTTTACTTAATTACTTGAAGGACTTTACATTCTTTGAGATCTATCAACATTAGATATTTTCAACCATGACACCTCTGAATTCCAGTTGTCTCCAGTCCTACTTTTTCTACTGACATGAAACTCATAAATTTCTAGATATTTAGCCCTCTGGTGTCTCACCATCCACAGATCTGACTTATGGTCTAGTATAACCAAGTTATCTTTATCAAGATCTAGAATATCAGAGATCTAGAATACATCCAGAAAGATTTACAATTAAAGAAATGTTTATCTTAATGGCTTAAATTAGTATATGTCCAATTCAAGTTCTGTCATTCATCCACAATGCTGCCACTAGCTCTTATTGTCAGGTAAATCTTTCATTTTCAGGTGCCTAGCTACTGAACTGATTTAGACATTTGTAGATAAAAGCTCCAAAATATTTTTGAACATTAGCTAATATCTCTGGTTGTGGGAGACATGATCATCTGGAAAACATGAATATCATCTCCCTATATTGAGAAACAAATGTCAAAGAATCAACCCTGATGACTATGAACTTGAGTCTTGCCTTGTTCATATCAACACCTGTACAATTCTGTTTTCCACAAAATAAATTCTGACCTGAAGTACTAGAAATAAGGCAAAGGCAAATAATCCTATTGCTGGATCTGTTTATCAGTGTGTAAAATAGGAAGGTTTGTTGTACACAAAAGTGTCTTCAATAAAAGATGAACTAATTGCATAGAGATATTTCTAAAAACAAAGTTTGCAAGTATTATTTAATATTGAGTAGACCAGTCAAGTAAACATATAAAAAGGTGCATAATAATTCAAACTCAGTAGCTGTAAGTCTACGTAGACTGACAGAAATAGACTGATTTTTTTTTTTAATAGAAATCTCTCATAGAGGAGAAGTAAGTGTCAAACATTAGAGCTGCTTCCAATTTCACTCCCACTGAATACAGATGAATGATTTCAAACCACTTTAATACTCAAATAAATTAAGCTTACATCAAGACCATCACCACCATCCCTGTTTCTAACAAGAAATGCTTACATGTTATATTGCAACAGATGCAAACTTACCAGAGTAAGATACTTACTCTGGTAAGTTTGCATCTTACTTGTGCCAAACTAACTGAAAACTATTGGACCTTATCACCATAGACTTAAGTCCAGGAAGAAAACCAGATGGCTGTAGAGCAGTTGCATCTGAGATGTTTCACTTCTTATAACTCAAATTACACGTTGAGATTTTTTTACCCTTCACTGCAAAATATTACAGAAAGACTCCAGAGAGAGGTCAGCATCATTGATTCTCTAAACAGATGGAAATCACCCCTAATATTAGACTGTGTTCCAAAGAGGAGTTGCATTGAACCTATGAACTCCATGTGGTTTCATTAATTTTATAACAGTTTATACCTTGGTGAAATGATCACAGTTCTGTTCTCAGTGGTATAAAACCGCAGTAAATCTATTTTGAGTTAGTTCAAATTATCCTCAGTACATGTGACATACAGTGCCAAGAGGGAGCTGCAACAACAAGAAGTCAAAGCAGGATTTTTTTTTTTTTTAAAGATAGAAAAAGCACCCCAACAACTTCATTGAACAACATTATTCTGAGAAAGGCTTAAATCTCAGGTTTAGTATTCTCCTCTTCAAAGTGATGGTAATTAGCAAACTAGTATGTGTGAAGTAAGAGCACTTTTATTCCAACCCATGGGGACTAGTTCATAGCAAGCATTCTTATCTATCCCCTCTTTAATATGGATATGCACAGGCAGATGGGCTACTGGGGTAGAATAACAAATGTAGCACTAAAATTTAAATAAACTGAATCAAGAAACTTCATCGGAAAATAAACTTCTAGAGGATCATAGCCATAGCATTAAAAAGTCAGTTTTCTCACCCTGTTTCTAGTCTCATACAAATTTTATCTGATCATTGATTGTGTTTTGTTACTAATGTTACTTTAATTGATGTTTTATTTTGTTATGAGTTCATTCTGTTATTGGCAGAAGGATCACTCAGTACAACATAATGAGATAAAATCTGTTTGCTAAGAAGGATGGGAACACAGGATGGAGAGATATTCTGTGATACCCCCATACCTCTCATTCTTACTTCTCAGACCCTAGCCCAGTTCAGACCAGCAGCAGGGCAACTGGACACTGACCACTGCACTGTCCAAATCCCGCCAGGCAGTCTGGCTCCTACGAGAGGACTCCTTGTGCTCAGGCTCCACTAAGTTGTAAGGGTCCCTGGGGTGGAGTTCCTCCCTCATATCTGAAGTGCTATTTTAAATTGCAGATTTTATAGTTGGATTGTTGGCGGCCACCCTTCAAGGACAAGGGATATATGCGGAATAATTGCCTTGTGAGTGTGATGGGAGTCAAGGTAAATCCAGACAACCTACAGTATGTCCACCTTATATCTTTCTGTCCTCCTGCAAACTCAGAGAATCCCTGTGTCATAGGTGAATACATAAAAGATAAGTGAATAGGAAGTCTTTAAATTTGTTGGATTCTTCTACTACTCATACCTGTACAAATGCAAAAACTGCTTATGGTATCCTGTGATTTCTTTTCCTTTTAAATTATTTCAGGAAATGCTTAAGCCAACCAGCGGATTCATCTTGGTATGTGTTGTTTCTAAAATGCATAGGGAGATAAACATTGCTCTGGAGAATTTCCAAACTAAATATTCAGTCAGACATATGTAAGGTAAGCAGTACCAGAGTTCTGTTAAAAAAATTAAAGAACAAAAAATGAATTATAACATATAAAAATGGCTATGTTCTTTCAAAATGCCTCTTCCTTGTGAGGTGTATATCTCAATCAGATTATTAATGTGAGGAATTTTCAGAGGATGTAGTGAGAACCTGTAAAACCTGATTCTGCCTACTAAGGATTCACAGAAAAAGTGGATTACAATATATCATTAATACTTAAATTTATGAGATTAATTTCTTCCTAAAGGAAGAAAAATGACAAATTTTTATTATTATTAAATAAGAAGGTGCTGAGAAAATAAACATCTGAGTGTATGTTATGTCTAGGATCTCCTTTTCTTTTGCAAGAGGGGGCCATAGATCAAGCCTCTTAGGTGCTACTAACTTTAAGCCCCTTGCAGAACCTGGGAAATGAAAATTAAAACGCTGACCTTCTATGAGAAAAGTGTACCAAATCTACTCACTTCCTAACGAACAATCCAAAGAGATAATCATCTAAAAAAAATGGACAAGCAATTCAGGAAGTATTGAATTCCTGATGAGGATGATATTTATTAATCACAGAAAAAAACTTGCACAATAGGCCCTAACTAAATAGCCCTCAAGGAAAAATTAGTTTTATTTTCCAAAGATAATATTGATTTCATGTGTCTCCATTTCTACATGACATAACTGATACCCACTGAATGGACATCACTTGTGCAAAATGCCAAATACCTTTAACTCCAGTCCCTATGAAATATCCCTAGAAAAGAAGAAATAGACCTGATAAAAATAATTAACCATTTTGGAAAACATGGTCCTGTTGCGGTGACTGGCTGGCTGCCTGTAT
>VXBB01017316.1:309646-342328 GCA_013399915.1 Illadopsis cleaveri
CTTTTTTTCCTAGACAGGACAACAGTAATTTCTGATAACCTGAATACATTTTTGATTGAAGTTTCAAAAACACTGATGAGATCTAATCACATCATGCATAACCCAAGCATAAACAGTTTAAATTCGAAAATTCTTGAATGTTGCATTACAATAATGGGCCTAAGCTAGAATTTTGCTGCCAACTTTGAACATCATATTCCATATAGAATAAAGTATTATTTTTGAAAACAACAGCTATGATCAGAGGCTTCAAAGACATGAATAACAAGAGTGAGTTGGCATTGTTAGGTACAGATAGAGCAGCTGTCATGAGATCTGACAGCTTCTGTTTCCTCGGCTACATAAAAGGCTGTTAAAAAAGCAATCTGAAGTTCTTGTCATGTTCAGGGCAAAAAGTTGGGTTCATATTGTTATAAGGTTGATTTACAGTAATCATCAGCAGAAAGTTTTTGATGGTAAATACAGTCAATATAGTTAAGTACTGGGTAAAGAACTCTCAGTGAGACAGGATTATATTGATACTGGGGGTTTTCATAACAAACCAAAAGAAATACATGCCAGAAAGGTGACAGTGATCTTACCCGGAGGCTGGAGCCTGTATATCACTTTAGAGTCCTGTCTGTTCTGTTCTCAAGGGTTCTGTGTGTATCTTTTTCAAGTTCAGTTTCTAAATCAGCTAAACTTCTGTGGGGAAAAGTTAAATAAAACAAACAAAAAAACCTGAACCAGAATAAACCCAGAAACTTGAGAAATGAGAAAAGCCTCAAACCTTTTATTGCAAATTTCCCCGTTCTCCTTTCCCATGTTTTTTTCCATTTCCTTGTCCCTTCTTTACTCTCCTTTTTAGGGCGAGAACATCCAGTATGCAATGATTTTCAATTTAAAAAGAATAAAACAAGAAGTTATCAAATATGTGCCTTTATAGACACTTAGTGGAAAAAGGGGAATTTACAACATAATTTTTAAAAATTTAGCAACATCAACTGAAAAATTCATTCATAACAAAAACGCAGGCATCCAAAAAATTACTAAACTACTTTTAAAGCCAACATCAATGCAAGACAATTCAGCATAGGCAAAACCAGCAATATTTCTGCAATTCTTTTCCCTATTCCCTCTCTCCCTCCATGCTTCCTTGAGACGTGGAAAAAGTTATGCTCACCCAATACCCAACCTAGCAGCACTGGTGTGGAATCTACTTTATAGTTCACCTTGATGCTTGCTTTCAGCTTAGTTGCAGCTCCCCTTCCCTGGGGATGTACTTCCTGAGTAGTGCTCAGAGCACCGAGGGCGTGGAACCAGACAACAGGAATGGAGGTAGGGGGTCTGCAGAGTGGAGGCCTCACCTATGGAGTTTACTGGGATTGAGCATGTTGACAAACTAATAAAAAAAAACAAGACCTGAAGTAAAACCACCTGTTTTAAAGACACAGTGGGCATGGAGAATGGAGTCCTCTTCTATCTGCAGTGGCAATCTCCAGCTGCCGGTTAAAACATGATTTTAATAAAAATGGATTTTCTGAGCTTAAAAGTCTCTTGTTCTTGTGAAGGTCCACATGTGAAAAGGTCTAAGAAGGTCTGTCTGGCTCAAGAACTTGGCACAATAGGTAATTGTTTTTCGTAGAATAGCTCTGTCTTATTAAAACTTCCTTGGCTTCCTCACAGCCTTAAGCCTGGAAAAAGAAGATTAGACTAGTGGCAATCTGCACACCTATCATTATCTATTATCAGGCAATCATTTATTGTGCATGAAGAGGTGGGAGGCTGAGGAAAACGTATTTCATGAGGTATTTTTTCATTATGTTTTTTATTTATTCTCTTGATTACATGATGGGAATGATTCTGGAGAGGATAAGTGCTTTGACTCTATTGTGGTTTACTGGTACCTGCCAGCTCAGTGATGGAGTGCAAAAGTCATCAGAACAAAAGAGTATGTGACTACCTAAAAAGGACAATTTGACAGCATCAGAGGATGGTATTGTGGAATGTCTTGTCTGTCAGGGAGAGGGTTATGAATAGTCATCTTGACAACAAATACCAAAGCTGTCAACAAGCAACTGCCTAGAACAGCAAGTGTTTTCTTCCTATATGTGTCTGATACATCGAATCTTGTGTATTGCAGGAATCATCACACATTTCAGTCTTCTGGAAACTGAAAGAAATTGTTAGTCTAGTCCGTGTAATTGGACAATTTAACACCATGCTGGGTATCAATCAAAAGTGGAACCTGTGTACTCATCTCTTTTGGAAATACACAACCATGGTCCAAACATTGCTGTATGTATTGCTTAGCAGCACAAGCACACTCGGCAAACCTCTGCTCACTCTTACATCAATCTAGGGTCAAGAAACCCTGCTGAAATCCCTCTTCTCTGTTTTTACACAGCAGAATGTAGTAAAATTAATAAGAAAGCATTAGAGCCTCCATGAACATTTCAGAAGTCACAAATTCCTCTTTCTTCACATTTTGGACACAAGTTTGCCAGTTTCAGATGGAAGCCACTATAACAGTTTTTTTCAATTTTTTTTCATGGTGATAATATTAATTGAGTTATCTAACTGAAGAGAAAGTTTTGTTACATATTCTCCATTTCCATAGGAGGAATGTAAGGAGAAATGGCACCATTTCTCCCTTACTTTAGTTGTAAAACTCTTGCCAGAATCTCAAAGAGGTCTTTAGAATGGTTGGTTCAGTCACAAGAAGGAAGTTTTAGCCCATATCCTGCCACAAAAATAATTGGTAATGCTGGCAATAATTATTAATAAAATTTGATTCAATACTTGCTTTATATAAATTTTACTTAATTTTTTCATCTGTAAATTGTAATTGACAACATTTCTCTAATGAAGCTTTTCCTCAGAACATGTCTGTGTATGAGTTGTTCCCCCACAATACTACAAAGGAAAAGTTCTGGAATATGAAAATGACCATGAAGTATTGAGCTGAACGGTATATCAGGGTACACTATGAAAAGGAGAAAGATAGAGAACCAAATATTTACTGTCTACCTAACTGGGGAACAGTGCTTGAATGCTTGAATTTGTCATATAATTGATTGCTTTAACTTTTCTTGATGTGTAACAGGGACACTAAAGACTGATACTAAATGGGATATTGTTATAATTCTACTCAAGCATTCATAAAATTAATCTACCTAACTTAATTTTTTTGCTTGTTATCACCACCGTAGCCTTTTTTGCCCTTTGAACTTCTAGATGTTACTACATATTTCTGATTAAGATGTGAATTAAACTCAATTTACAAATATGGAGAATAAATTTGTTTCTTATATAAAAGTTTCAGTTTACAACTTCTATGCAGTTAAAGTGGAATTAAACACTAATATATCACACTGATAAAAATGTTGCAAGTACTGATGCAACCTTTAAAAATGGTGCTCTTCTGATAGTTCAGTCTTACAGGGATTGTGGAAGTAAACATATTTTTCTTTTTAATAAGCATTTCTGATGAATAAACCCTGTCAAATACCAGCAGGTAACAGAGCATTAAATGCTCATATACAACAGGTAGCTGACTGATAAGAACAAATTAAGAAATGAAAAATAAAATATTGAAAGTTTTTGCTTTCCTTTTCTCTCTACCATTACATTTGCATTTAAAATGGTGAGAATAAAATCCCTGTAAAACGATATTAAAAAAAAAAAGAGAAAAAAGACTGCATGTATTGTGTAAAAAAAGTGACTAAAATAAATAAAAATTTTCTTTTAATTTTAAACTATATTAATTAGATATAAACAAATTGTGTGGACAATAAAATGAATTTAAAGAGGAATTTGGCATTGGAACAAATATTTCTGTATCCATTGTCACTGAAGCAAATGGAAGGAAGGTTGTCACAAGAAAGCAAAATAAATCACTAAAGTGTGATGTGAGTTTTTTAACTCTAAATTTCACAGAACATGTAAATATATTAATCTCCGTAAAGGCTAGTAATTATGAAATGGAAGAGGTCATAGTTTAGTTCCCACACACTCCACATGAAAAATTTAGAATCACATACAGAAAAGCATTAAGTGAAGGGAAAAAAATGTATCTATAACAGAAGAAATTCTTCAGTCCTTCAAAAATACAGAGGGAAACAAGAATCACCCATTCTGTTTTCATCATATTATAGATATTGCAAATAATTTTCTTTGTACTTCAGGTGGCTAAATCTGGTCTAAAATCAAATTGTGTAAAATAAAAAGTAACAACCAGCCCACTCCCACAATTTAAAATCTTTTTATTGTCCTAAAAAATATGAAAATATATATGTGTGTATATCCATGTAAAACACTTTTATCTTCAGGATAAAGAAAGGATTTACATTGATCTCTTTGATGAGACTAAAAGAGAAATGTTAATCAAAAGTTAAAATCATGATTCTAGGATTAATAATT
The DNA here is from genome assembly GCA_013399915.1 of Illadopsis cleaveri. Classification (NCBI taxonomy): domain Eukaryota; kingdom Metazoa; phylum Chordata; class Aves; order Passeriformes; family Timaliidae; genus Illadopsis; species Illadopsis cleaveri. The sequence goes on from VXBB01017316.1 coordinate 314,048, forward strand.
TCCACTTTCATAAGTATCATTCAGTGAAATATATCAAAGTATCTTACATTAAATGAATATCACCTACCATGAGACAGGCACTAAGAAAAAAATCTCTTCTTCTGAGGAGAAAACGGCAACAAAGTTGTTGAAACAGTGACTTGAGGTCACAGAACAAGTCAATGACAACGGTTTGAATGGAACAGCTACTGGATAGGGACAAATTCACATAATGGCAAGGCTTATCTCTTTGGAAAAGTCAGGACAGAAAGGACAATACTCATCAAGAGTGAAAACAATTTGCAAAAAACCCCCACTCCTTTTCCCTTATTTAAAATAATAACAAAATCTCAAGTTCTATCTTAAAGCATATCTTCAAATGATTAACAAGATCATGGTCAACATTTGACTCCAGTTGAAGTTGTAGGATAATTAGCAAAACAACCAGTTTTATTATGTGCACTGTATCCTTTTCCAAAGTACAAAGAACTTTCTTAGACAAAATGGATTTCAGAAAAGAATGAGGACCGTCATCATTGAATTCTCCAGTTCTCACCTCACCAAATTTTTTCCATAAAGTTATTCGAAAATTAACATCATTGCATTCAGAATTTTATCTGCCTTAACCACATGCAAATGGTTTGACTAATAATAGTTTAACTATTCCCTTATTCACCTCATGCTGGGTTGGTTTTTTTTTCATTAATATTTGCATTAAGAATCTTTTTTTTTTTTTTTAATACCTCCTAAATGAATCCTGCACTGTCTAATGTCTCCATCTTAATCTCACTTCATCTGACCAGCTTGAAGATTCAACTATTAAAAGAAACATGAAGCAACACTGTTGGTCTGCAGGGCTTATGCGCTAGGTTTGGGCTTTATGCTTCGATTTCTCTAGGCACAACATCTCTCTCACGGAGTTTTCATTTGAAGCCCCAGGCAGCTTTGTCCTGGCTCCCCTCTAAGCCACAGTCTTCATGTTTAATCAGACAGGTACAATTAGCCTGTGGTTTACACAGGACCCAAAGTCCATCTCAGGCACCCTCCAAGAGTAGTTACACTCACCAGTTTCTGTTGCACCGTGGAAGAAATATTGATAACTATTCCAGCCACTGCATTGTCTTTGCCCTCATTTCAGTTATGACCTTCCAAAGATGGCATTTTTAAACAAGATTTAAAAGAACTATATGAGTAAGTAATGACATTTTAAATAAATACAAAATGAGTGACAAATAAGAAAAAGAAAAACATACACTAAACATTTTTCTCCTAACTACTGGTTTTCATGACAATCTTCTTGAAAAAATAGCTTCCCTTAGGAAGTTACCTTATCATAACACAGATTCAAGGCTTGGTGCTTATTATAACCTCTCCTAAATAAAACCTTTCCTTTCATATACCTACCTTTGAGAATCTGCTTCCCAGGTTTTACCAGAAGTTGGGCATATGCCTGTCATATGCCTGTCATATAACTTCTTTATGAGGCAAGGGAATTGCACTCACACTGATTGGCGGTATGACATGGATAACTCTACAGAATACTTTCACATACCATTGAGTTGGTATGACAATTTACATCTTCAACACAGTCAGCAGAACAGAGAAACAGTATAACACTTAAAATTAACATCAGTCTGTGTTTTTTTTTCTTCTTTTTTTTCTTTGACTTGGTCAATATTGTCAATAAATAAGCAGCAACAAAGGACCTTAGTGATAATTTAAGCAATGGCCTTACCTTCTTTCCACTACCGTTCATTTGAAAATTTAGTTTTAGATAAATATTTAAGATATTTAAAGTGCCACCACATAACAGTGGAATTCTGAAATTAGTACTGAGGAATGAATGAATTTCTTCTTATGCGGTGTGTACAGCCTCCCCAAAATATTTCATTTACCAGTTTGCCAAGCAGGATCTGATGAAAAATATATAATTAAAAAATTAGTCTTTGTGATAGAGATCATTTTAAATCAATAAGTATGAAACTGAGCATACTAATTTTTAGGTTTGAAATGCATTAACGTAAAAATAAGTATGTTTTAAGGAGGGTAAATAACCTATTTTGAATATTTTTGGAAACCACATGTCCAACAGCTTAAAAAAAACATTCAATCGGCAGGTCTATAGTCTAGGTTTGCTTGCTTGATGCTCAAAACCTGGAAGTCTGTCTACATATTTAAGGCCAAAAAAGACTCTGACTATATTGGCTTACATCTCAATATCTTACTATTTGATTATACTGTATGACTTCCTAAAAATCATACAGTCTTGATCAGTACAAAATTGTAAGTATACATGTGTATATATATATAGATATATATATGAAATTATGATCAAAATTGACAAAATACTCAAATATTCCTGTTATTGATATATTCTTGAGATTGTTGTGGGTGACTCATTCCTGGAAACACATAAAAAATCAGTATATTCAGTCGATACAGTCCTTGTCCAAAGTTAGGGCATAAAAGATTCATAAAAGAAATAGAAAAGAACAAATCACAAAACCAAATACAGGTCTATTATAATCTAAAAGTTCTAATTTCTGGGACCAGGGAGGCAGGGATGCTAAGATAATCAAAAAGGACCCTGGTCAGAATGAATACTTTCTCAAGCCAGCACCTCCTGTCGCCTCTGAGATAAAGTACTTGGCTAAAAAACCATTGGTCTCCCCTATTAGAATATTTCTTATAAGCTTATTAGCATAGAGCTGAGCTCAGAGCAATTAGTTCTGCAGAGGGTAGGCGATAATCCAAACACATGACAAACTCATGTTGTTTCCAGGCCAGAGCTTTTATTCCTGCCTATCTCTGTGCACATCTTTCGGAACCAAAGGACATTTTGAGTGCCTTTAAAACAGCAGGAAAAATCATGCACACAGACAGATTTCACTGAGGAGTTTCTGGTAAAAGAAAAATCTATGAGAAAGATATCCTCTGTTATTTTGAAGCCTTTAAAATAATGATGGATTTAACACCAGTTCCAGGGATTGATTAAAGTGACAGTGGTGCTATGATGTCATAATTTCTGACCTGTGGACACAATTGATGACTGGAGTCACTTCCCGTAAATCTGTATCTCATGTTATGGAACCGACAAATGACTGTGCATGACAAACCATAAATAATGGTTAAAAAGTTGGCTCTTTTCATCAGGCTGAAAACCTATAACTCAGCTGACGATTTGGAGAGTAGACAGAGGAAAAAATTTTATGAGCTCTGAAATCCGGTTCTTTGTCCAGAAGGATGCAACCACTTTTGCAGGTTTGACTACAACTTATCATAAAGGGCACAGAAGAGACATAGAAGTTAAGGAGGTTAAGGAAGCACATGAGAATACAGCTCTGGTTTCCAGGACTCTTTCCTATATATGGGGAAGATATATATGGAATTTTCCCGTATTGTGTTTGTATCATTTGAACCAAAAGACTACTAAGAATTCTGCTGAACTCTGTCTGAATAGAAACAAGATTTACCCTTAAGTACTAAGTAAAAATCAGCACCTGCAGCAGATGTCAGCAGTGTTTTTCACAATATCATTCTCTAGAGAATTTCTAACAATAGACAGCTGAACACAAGAACCAGATGCTGGAAAGTAGAAGATAAGGAAAGTAAATGTCATTTGCCTTGTTTAATATACAGTCACTTAGGTTACCATCACACACAGAGTCTGGTTGTTTAATTAAGAAGTTTGTGCTGATATCACAAATTCAAGTCAGGTAATACATTGCCATTTAGCACATACATAAAACTTTTGATTAAACACACATAAATAAAAAATTAAAGCTATGCATATACTGCTACTTCGATCTACACTGAAGAACTACTGCAGCTATTAAGATGTCTTTAGAGTTTTTAATTACTTAAAATGCTAATGAAGGAGAATATTGTCTGAGCTGCTGTTGATTCTGTATCCTAACAGCTGTGGATCTCACAAAGTTCTGAAATCATAGAGTAGGGCCACTAGTTAATATCCTGCCTGTCACTATCACTCAATGTATTGTGTGTGAGATTTTAGGTTTGACTGAGATAATACCAGTCCTTATTCCAAGCACACCATTTTTATTTTTTGATTAGAATTAAATTATTTTATTTCAGGTAGTACTTATCCTCTTTCACAAATACTGTCTTCTTTCCCTCCTCTGTATCTTCTTTAACTGGAGAAAGCTGAAGAACAATAATTACAGTCAAATTCCTGGGTTCATATCAATTTGTGCTTTAATACATGCTGGGATAACTTGGAAAATTCAATTTATTTCTGTTTCACAGTTTCAGAATAAGTAGCATCATATAATCACCATATATGAATAGAAATTTGGTGTAAATAGACACATGGCTTTGTAGAAGAAACACACATTTTCCTTTACTTAGCATGTTTCTTCCCTCAAGCCAGGAGCTTCAGCTAAAAAAACCCTGTGATTAAAAGATGTTTGAAGAATCCTGAAAACAGAAAAACTTTCTTTATTTTCCTCTAGTTTCAGAAAGGGTCATTTTAGGCACACCTGAATAGCTTATGCTTCCACGTCCCTTCCCATTGCTTACTATAATACTTAGTGTTTTAAAATTTAAAAAGATGTAAGGATATTTCAAAGAATCCTACTAAATCTGACAGTTAATGACACTTCTCAGGTTGATAGACCATGCCATGTACAGTCTATTATTTTTCTCTATATGTTTCCCAGAGCCAGGAGGTCTGGGTACATTACAGCCAAACCCCAACACTTTCTACCTATAGAGCTAGTAATAAAATGCTTCATTATGTTAATTTTATGAAAAATATTTTCAATTTGAAGTTACACATGGCTTAAGTCTTTCACCTTAAGCTGTGAAGAAAGAATGTCACTAAAGGTAAACTCGAGAAAAAGACTTTGTATGAAAGGTGAAGTTACTACTTGCATTGGGAAGATGTCCCTGCCTGTGCCAGGTAGGATGAAACTATATGATCTTAGAGTCCCTTCCAATTCAAAATATTCTGTGATTCTGTGTGGAACCATCTTAGCTGTACCAGGAACTAAGAGACTAGATTTACAGTGGTTTGGTAGGGGAGGAGGATTTTTTCCATCTGAAGCATAAATTGCACATGAAATAATAAAAAAACCCACAGAGATATATACAGCTGCATTATGGCTCATCAAAACTTTCAATAGAAATACATTTGGTATAATAAGACAAATAAGTTTTCATTTTCAAAGGGCTAAAAATCTTTGTCATTTATAACTTCTAGTTTTCCCCTGCTGATTCATGATAATCTCAAACCAAAATAATGAGCACCATTTACTCTTCATATTTTATTCTCATAGCTCTAGCAATTAGAAGAAAAAATCCAGGTCATACACCCTAAGAAATTCCTCTAAGAAAGACCTTCGAATTACACACATCAAAATAAAACACTTTTCCAGACAAAATTAACAAACAGCATGCAGTAGGCCACTGAACATCTGAAATACATACATAGGTATTAAAAAACTTACTATTAACATTTTCAATTATTTCTATAAATACAAATTCAATCTAACTTAACTGGTGGATGTGGAAAGAAATCACAGAAAATACTCCCATAGACCAGATTTCTCAAGAATTCCCTCACACAAATATAATGCAACAGAGGAATTAAGTCCTTTAGATTATCATAGTAAAATCACAGAAATTTTGAAAATACCTTCACAAGGCCACAAGATGAAGCTAATAAATATTGTGAGGACATTAATATTGTCTAGTGTAATTTGTAGGACTTTTTCTGAAATGACTTTCTAATTCTACTTCTACACAACACTAAATATCAGGTAAGGATGAACACCAAACACAATATTTCATAATACACAATATACAAGGCAATGTGTTTGACAGTGAATGCAGGAAGAAAGGTAACACAGCATAAATGTTGGTAACCAGTGGTTGCCATAACCTGTGGTACCCAGAACCTTTGGTACCTAGAACTGCTTCCCCACACCAAGAAAAGACCCGGTTTTGCATCTTCCTCCCATTCCTCCCTGTCATGGTTTCAGGAGAGGAAATAAAAATAGTTGAGACAAATAGGAACCTCTGCTCAATCCCTTGTCACCAGGATGTCAGAGTGTTTGGAGTTTCAGGTGTTTGGATCTGGGGCTAGACATGCTCATTTGTCCTCCAGATCAGATTCCAATCACCTACCTACTTATCTGATAAGTTTATGAAACATCTGGACACTTCTCCCCCCTTTACAATATTTCTGACTAAAACTCTGCATTTACATCTTTTTGCTCTCCCATGTGCATCTGTATTCTAACTTGACTGCTGCTCCATGTACTCCTGATTCATCACCACACCCTTTAAGAGGTTCACTTGTGTTCTGGTAGTAGATACACACCAGGACAACGTGGAAATTAGCTTGGTCTCCATCTCCCACTAAAATATGCAGATATACCAATTTAGAGCCACTAAAGAGTTAGTTTGACCACAACAACCCCCCAGTGTATTTTCTTCACTTTAAAAGCAAGGGAAGAAAATTGTTCACACCTACTAGAAAGTATTTACAGGCAAATAGACCATAGGACATCAGGCTTCCTCTGCTGGAGACAACTGTATGGGTGGAGGCAGTGGAGGTGAGAGATCTGTAGCAATAGACCTTTTTCTATACCAAGATAGAGAGGCACAAACCTCCTATTATGTAAGCAATAGCAGAGTGCCTACCACAACAAAAACATGGGTCTGTCCTCTCCCAATATGTCTTTAATTTCCCCTCTTAACTCTCCACGAAGGAGATTATACCTATTTTCTGAATTTATGCAACAAAATATATGTTTTCTCTGTATTTATTCATAACCATCACTAGTAATAAGCAGCTCTTATTCCTATTTTTTCTCCCTTTCTTCTGCAACAATAGCTGTGTGAAAGTAAACTGCAAATAAAATGAAATCTAAACGAAGTCTGGCAATTTCTTTCTTCTAAATGCAAAAAATGCATTCATAACACTATATAATTTTAACTGTGTCCATTGATTCTCTCCTCTTTCATTGATTATATGTCTGCCTAACTTGAAAAGAGTTACTGTCTATTAGAAAGAGTTAATAATGAGATTGGCTGCAGTTTACTGGGAATTTAGTAAATTAAAACTGAATTAATAAGAAATGTGGACCTTTAAGAAACTCTTTTGTAAGGTAATACTTCTTTTACTCTATATTTTGTTTGACATTCCATACCAATTCCTTAACTTAATAATCTGAGATGTATTTTAACTTCAAAGAATACTGATACCTTGTCTACTGTGCATAACAGGACTTTTGAGAGAAGTCATTAATTAGCCGCAGNCTAATCATTACCAATATCTTTGTCTCTAATGATACACAGGAAAATTTGTGTTGAGAACTGTTTAGCCAGTCACACAGAAGACTACAATGAGAGAAATGTGTGTGAAGGAATATTAGGAAATCCAGATACGCAGCAGTGCATCTGGGTTATGTCTTCATTCCAACATGTTTCAAACAAATTAATGCGGATGGCATTTGTTATCAGTGGTCATTATGTACTATATATATGTACTATGTAGTATAAATACATAGTGAGGAATATAATGTATTATCTGCTTTTGTTTGGGGTTTTTGGGGGGTTTGTTTGGATTTTTCTTTGTAGGTTTGATTTGAGGGAGTGTTGGTTCTGGTTTTTTTGGTTTTCTTTTCTTTTTTNTAAAATAGTGCCTGAAACCAAGAAGTATATGCCATAAACACTTTTTTTGATAAATATTGAGTACTAAATAATTGTGAAGTGTAAACTAGAGGAGCAAGGTACTTGATTTAGGGAAAATAGAATCATGCTACAGAATTCTGAGATAATCTCTGCTTGCTTACTCATTTATTTATTGAAAATTAGAGTAACAGTGATCCACGTAAATTTGCGTAAAGATTTTTGAGAACATCAAGATTTCAATTATCACATCACATAAAAATTCAGTTCACAAAACTGGATAGACAGGCTAACTTGAGAATCACACTTTATCTAGATTAAAAAAAAAAAAANTTATCAAAGTGTTTCATGGTGTTCCAACTTGAAGAATGAACAATTTATGATATGAGAAAGGAAATGTTTGAAAAGTTCATTTTCCACCCATTAGAAATTTTTTGCTTTCTACCTACCCCCATCCAATTAGAGAATGTTCACGTAGAATAAACAACAGGAATGATGTTTTGCTTTCTGTCTGTGATGGGCATTCCCAGACCTGATGAGTCTGCAAAAGATAGAGGGAAATGACAGCAGTCAAGGATTACTTCAGATCACATGTATTAATACTATATTTCCAGTTTGAATATCTGAGCCTCTTTCACACACAGTTTACTAATGAAAAAAATTCAACAAACTATTTTGTATGTAAAATGATTTACTGTATCTGGAAACATGAATTATAATTTTTTTTCTGCTCTTGTTCCTTGGTTTTAGTCAATAAAAGGGCATGATTATTATAACACACCATATTTTTGCATGTGATTTACTGCAGGCAATTTTCTGTAGACTTTATATAGAATAATTAATATTTGAAAAGATAGAATTTTATTTAGTATTATAAATTCAAAATATTTAAGCAGTTCATAGAAAATTACCAGTCATCAAGAAACACAGTATATATTGGTCAAAATTACATTGCATATCTCTTCACAAATATATATATCAGTATGCTAATTTTGCATAAACCTTCATAATATTATTTGAAGTTACTTTATCTCATAAGTTGAAAGCATATTTTGTAGTTATATAAGTCTAAATAGTAGGAAGATGGTTTGATTGCTCTGTTTTACAAAACTAGTATTCTACTTTTATAAGATGCCATATAATATTTTACTTTATTTATTCTTATATATGAAAATGGTTCCTTTTCTTTTTCACAACCTATGATGTTGAAAAATTGCTTCACAGATAAATGGAGATTCCTCTAATGTGAAGAGCAAAAGAAAAAATACATAAGAATTACAAATTTTCACATTTAGGATAAGAGATAGCTTGCAAACATACTTTTAGTACTTCCTAATAGTAAATTGGCAATAGATGGTGAAACTCTTCATTTCTAGGAAATCACATTCCAGTCACAATTTTATCATGCTTGAAAATTCTGTTTATCATTTGGTAGAAACATGAGACAAGTAGGAAGCTTAAAATACTTATGAAAGTTTGAGTTACCTGACATCTTTGTAGATAAACAGGTGGATAAAATAAATGAACCTAATCTCTGGAGGGTCCATGTATTGTTAGGAAGATGGGTAAAGGAATGGCAATGCACACATGTGATTTCTTTTCAGAACCACTTGTTAGCATAGAAAAGATCACTGCTCCCACCACTTGCTTATTGATGTCCCTTTCAAAAGGTTGTATACCCCAGATTACCAGCAGAGTTGCTCACACGAGCAGTCAAAATAAGGCTGGTAAGTTTCTACTATTTATTTTTACAGCCTGCTATTCATCTGCACCTTTAATGTATAGAACCTCTTCTTAGCAGATGACTATCCTTAATAATTAAGCCTTAGTAATTTTCACAGGTATTTATTACATACAGACACTGAACACAGTAGGCAATAAAACTTACTATGAGATGACCTACCTTGGATGGTTACCTCATCCAGTCTTACCTCTGGAAAACCAAAACAGTAACCAGATAGTATTTGCTGACTAGTGTTATGACGCAGTGTTAAAATGGAGAAAAAAATTAAAGTGAATATTTGGAAAAAATCTGTTGCAATCATCCTTCATATAGGTAGAATAATAAAAATTTGCAGTGGCTCAGCTATGAAACATGGAGGCAAACACTGACAGGAACACAGAAACAAGTCAAGAGGTGGCAAAAATAAACTTATTGTTCTAGTGAATCTCTAGAGTAACACAATTATTGATACTCAACAAGATTTTCTCAGGTTGTTGATATACTACATTTTTCTATTGAGAGAATGAAAAAACATGCCAAGATAAGATTCTGTCCATGCTTGAGAAGCATTCAAGTCACCAATTTGTGGCCAGATGTGACTGCAATGATATATATAAGGAAAATATACTGCAGAAGCTCATAAAAATGAACAATAGGGCCATGTAAATGAAATAAGAGGAATAGACTCCTGAAGAAGTGCATTATGTGAGAATTTCTAGCGCCTGGGTCATCTTCAGTGGTTTGTTTTGATTTTGGTTTTACACACTTTTTCATAATGGTTCTATATGGCAAATTAACCAGTGCCTACAAGTTCAGAGGGACAGTTTTGAACTCTTACAAAGAGGTTCAGAAGGAAAAGGATTGCTAAAGCCCTCTCTATGCTTTGAACATTTACCTCCTAGAGTTCTTGAAAATTATTTATTCTGTGTGGGGAGGACTAGAAAGAAGGAAGTAATCAAAGGAGGTAAGATGTTCCTTTAAAAAAAAACAACCAACCAACCAAACAAACAAACAAAAAACCCCAATACAACTAGAAACAGAAGTTACTTAAATCAGAACATTTATAGGTGATTTGGGGAAGTTCAGAATATCTAATCCTTAAAACTCATTTCTTCTATTTTCTTTCAAGGTAACTTGTTGCCTTATCAACAACCAATAAATTCACGGCAAGAGTTATTTTACGAATAGAAATTTTGGAGTTTTACAGCCCCTGTCATCTTCCAAAGGGAGAATTCTGGTAGTTTTCTGGTTGGACTGCTCAAAGAAATGCAATTTTTTGTTATAAATTTGTTATTTTAAATACTATTTCAATATCCTCTGTATCCTCCTCTGTCTTTATGAGTTTGTTTGCAGGGTTTTTTTTGTGTATGACTGAGGCAAAAATTTTCAATTTTTCCAACGGACTGACAGAAGATAACCACTACTCACCCCAATTATGGTCAAGATTGTACAGACTTATTCATATATGCTGAATTATTTGGTCTGTAATAACAATACATATATTTATTAAATTCTTCTTTTCTACCTCTCTGAAGCTACACACTGACCAAGATAAAGGAGATGGAAATTTAAAATACATATTAACAGGAGATGGGGCTGGCAGTCTGTTCATTATAGATGAAAATACAGGAGATATTCATGCTGCAAAGAAATTGGACAGAGAAGAAAAGTCCCTGTATGTGCTACGTGCCAAGGCTATAGACAGAAAAACTGGAAGACAAGTGGAGCCAGAGTCTGAATTTATCATTAAAATCCACGATATCAATGACAATGAACCAAAATTCACCAAGGACATGTACACCGCCAGTATTCCGGAGATGTCTGGAGTTGGTAGGTAAAAACTCCTTATGTAAAATACAAAAAGCTGATTGAGCTGATTGGGAACTTATAAGTAATGTATTATTTGAGGCACTTGCTACTAGCTGCTCTGAATACCCATGGAACAATTTCTGTTGCCAGCAATGTACCATAAATAATTGGTTTCTGCTTTTATTCATTTGTTTCATCTTTATTCACTTTTTAATCCTTTTTCCATGCTGTAAGCTACTCTTCACTCTCTCAAGCCCACTGGAACCATGACAAAATGCAGCATGTATGGCTGTCTCATCAGATACTACATAGTTTTGTCACAGCTAATGCTATCACTTGCATAAAGAGTATTGTCTTTGTATTATAAGGTCTAATTTACCAAAACTTTTTGTTTCTTTAGACGGAAACAACTTTAAACATGTAAGTATGTAGGTCAATTAATACACAAAAATGCTGCAAAATATGTTTTTACAGTTCTTTTTTTTCTTTCTGTTATCAGCATTGATAGTTCTTGTTGGTGGGTTGTTTGCTGTTTGTTTGTTTTAGTATGGACTCATTTATTTAATTGTGAATTTTTTCATACCAAATATATGAACGCTGTCTCTAAATAATTAACTATTTTTGTTTCAAAAATATTTGCCTTTATGGATAAAAACTTACACCCACTTATAACTGCTGCAATGAAAAGTAAAAATGTGGAGTTACAGTAGATGTGATAAATACAGCATAACAGGAAAATAATTCTCTGAGTTTTGTTCAAATATATAAGTGATAGATAATCTTCACCAGCACAAGTTCATCAGAAGTTATCACTACATAAGTGCTCCACTTTTTTACAACAAAGAGTTTCTCTCATAAGTAAGCATAAAATCCATAGGCTATGGGAAACAACTAACAGAAAAATTCTTGAGTATTATTTACTTCTCATGATTTACTGTAATGGTTTGCAAAGTCAGCCCTGGATGATGGCATTGTTAAGAGACACAATAAACTACACATGGAACCTTGTGATTAATATGCATCTTCACAAAATAATTCCCAGCAGCTAATATCTCTGAGAGCAGTAGAAAAAGTATAGCTTATAAAATATTTTATAATAATAAAATAATATTTTTGAGCATGAGAAAGGAACAAATACACTACTGTGTGCAATGTGAGGAGCCCAAGCATGTTTCTTTTAAAGATATATTAAAAATAGAGAAAGCCTTTTCATTCAGAATTTACTCTGCCAATAATCACAGAAAGAAAAATGTTGACAGTGCACCTGTCATATCTAATTTGAAATATATTTGTAAGGAAAGAACTCTATGGGAATAGATAGGAAAAAATATGATGTCCATGTTTAACATAATCACTTAGTCCAACTTTATTAGAGTCAATGGAGAGGCATGAATAAAAAAGAGAATATGATCCAGTGCTTTGGCACTGCCTGAGAAATAGTAAGTCTATGAAATGTCTGTATTTGATGAGGAGGATGACAGCGTAAGTACCATAATGTGCTTTAAGCTGGGGAAATGTCCATAAAAGACACAAGTAAATGTGAGTTTTACTTTGAAGAAGAGTTTGTGTACTTTTCCACGAGAAAAAGGATATAAAAAGTATAAAATGTCTTTTGGCTTCTAATATGAAGACAAAAGAAAAGACCTGAGTAACTATTTCCTCTGTTTATTTGACATTTACTTGGCATTTAGGAATATAAAAAACATGGGAATAGGAATTTTAGGCATTTGAATTTGAATGAATAAAAGTAGCTTTGTAATTTTTTAAAAGTGTAATAGAACAATATCCCAAATCCAGGCCAGTCCATTCTTGAAACAGATATTCTATATTTTTGAAGTCAGTCATAAGAATGCTAATTCAATGGTCAGGATGTAAATACAGATATAAATAAGATTGCACACACATATGTATTTCTTCTTGGAGTCCTTTTGTACTCCTCCAGATAAGGAATTGGATGCCCTAACTGGAAAAGAAACCCAACTAAAATAGGAGTCCAAAAGTTTACGTTGTTAAAGCAGTAGGCCAAAAACTTTTAGTTGGTTCTGTCCTGTAGAATTTAAGGTTAGAGTGCTGTGTAAAACAATTCATAGAACCACAGGATCATAGACTATACTGAACTGGGAGACAATCTCAAGAGTCATTGAAGTCCAGCTCCTGGCCCTGAGCAGGACACCCCAAGAACATCTTGTGCCTGAGAGCATTGTCCAAACACTCCTTAAACTCTGTCAGGGTGGGTGTTGTGATCACTTCCCTGTGGAACCTGTTCCAGTGCCCAACTCCCCTCTGGGTGAAAAACCTTTTTCTAATATGCAACCTAGACCTGCCTTGACACAACTCCAGGCCATTCCATTGGGTCCTGTCACTGGTCACCACAGAGAAGAGACTTGCCCCTCCTCTTCCTCTCACAAGGAAGTTGTAACTGTAATGGGATCTCCCCTCAGTGTCCTCTTCTCCAGGCTGAACAGAACAAGTGGCTTCAGCCATTCCTCATGCAGCTTTCCCTCAAGGCCCTTCTCCATATTTGTTGCCCTCATTTGGATGCTCTCTAATAGACACCAATTTCTTTTTCTTTCTTTCTCTTTCTTTCTTTCTNGTGAAAAACCTTTTTCTAATATGCAACCTAGACCTGCCTTGACACAACTCCAGGCCATTCCATTGGGTCCTGTCACTGGTCACCACAGAGAAGAGACTTGCCCCTCCTCTTCCTCTCACAAGGAAGTTGTAACTGTAATGGGATCTCCCCTCAGTGTCCTCTTCTCCAGGCTGAACAGAACAAGTGGCTTCAGCCATTCCTCATACAGCTTNAGTGCAGAGCAGAGCAGGACAAAGAAAGAAATCACAAAATAGCATTTCAGAAAACCAGAATACTCCAGAATAAAAAAAAAAAAGATGCCTTTTTATTCTATATTTTCTCTAAAACAAATGGATGAAAATAAGAATAATATAATAAAATCAAGAATCTGTGGAAGAGAGTGATTGTCTTTATTAAGACTAACTGAAATGAAAAAGTCAAAGTCTTCCTACTAAACATAAGCAATACCTACATAAACAGTTGAAATTATGAGGGATATTTTTTAGACTATATATAGAGGTTCTTGCTTACCTAATCAAAGAACTTTTATGACTGGAAATCACTATATGGTAATACTATACACACTACAAGAAATAGATACATTCATGATAAGCAAGTCAAAAGTCTGTAGGAAAATCCCAGTTTCGTTCTATTTTTTATCTCTTCCCAATTTTCTGTCTCAAAGCACATTTTTTTTTTCTTAACTATTATATTTATTATGTTTGCAAGTCCAACAAATATGACAGCAGGTATTTATGAAAGCCCTGGAAAATGTCACTAAGATTGAGAAATTGAAGAGGAATCATCACTAGCAATGTTTCCAGCTGTGTGTATATCTGTTATTCAAATTGCAATCATACTATGTACTTCTCAGTGTGTTACTGACTGCTTCTTGGAATAACTGTGTCTAGAGCACACAAGGGAAAATGGTAAGTCAACACCTCTGACAGAATGTGTGATTTTCAGTACCGATAAGCAAATCTCCGTCATGTTTAACTAGTTTGATAGTAAGAGTGAAAGCATAATACGGATTTTCAGCACAACCTGTCCAAGCCTGGGGGAAATATGAATGCTTATTTGTGCACTTGTTTGTGCAGCCATCAAGTTATATATAAATTAGCCCTGCTATGCCTAAATAGGATCCAATCCAACAGTGTTATGGGTAAAACTAAAAGCCTGTGTAGCAAAGTTAGTACTGGGAGTAATCAAAACCACTGAAGTGAGCTGACTGCAGAGTCATTTCAGATAAATTTTATGGAAATGATCATGTAAAACTGATATTGACTTAAAAAGTTGAATGAGAAAGTTAGTTTAAAACATTCTAAAGCTCAATTACATGGAATTTCTCATTAAAATCACCTGCTGTACTAAAGTGCTAAAGTATAACTGCTGTAGCTGTATTTTTTTAACAATACTAGAGTTGACAAAGAATCCTGTCAATCCTGTCAGATTTAGTAAATTGATTAAATAAAATATAATTTTTAAAAAATGAGAAAAAGAGACTAGGAAGATTCATAAAGGTTAATCAAAACATAATAAAAGAAGCAAATTTACAAAAGAAGTTCAGCATTTTAAACTGATGGAATGTCGAAGTTCTAAGGTACAGTCTTGATTTCAGTGAAGAAATGGTGAATTTCAAGCATGACCTAGTCTGAACTGCTTATCCAAACCCCCCAAAACTTCATAGAAATAAATATTATTCATCATGATTTTTTTTTTTCCCTCTTCAAGTAGAATGAAAAGTGCATCCTTAATCACACTTAAAATCTAGTATTTCATCTTCAAGGCTTACATAAGATCAGTCCAAGTATTTTTCCAAGTGAAACATCTAAATAAAATCAAATCAAAACTAACATCTCATCTCACTGAGTAAACCCCTTTTCTCAGGCTATAAATAAAGTTATCAAGACCTTTTTGAAAAGGGAAGTTAGCAATGAGATGTCCTGTATAGTTAATCCTTTTTTGACACACAGGTCAATATTATTGCATCCCTCTGTACCTGCTTTGCTAATTTTAATGAGTAAGGCTTACCAGTTTTATCTCATTAAGCTTCTTTAGCATGCAGCTGATGAGCATTTCACGACAAATTTTTAATCTTTGCATTGATTCTATTAGGAAAAGGGACAATGTCTAATTTAGTTAACCAGTTATTTCCTCAAACTGCTACTGTCAAAATTTATAGATCTAGCCAAAGACACCTAACATATTTCAGGATTTCTACAGGACAGGATTCATCTAAATATAGATGAGCATATTTTAAATGCTTAAATTTGGAACATACAATTTCCCCATTGTATCACTTTTATTGAAAATAATCAGAATAAAAGAGTTTTTCTTTGAAGAATCAGAGGGGTTTGATAGAAGAATGTTAAATACAAAATATAAATATAGCTATTTTCAATTCAGGTGTAGAGGATTATAGCAAGACTAAACATGCCTTGTATTGAACAGGTATTCTAAATAATATACATAAATAAAATATATATGTAAAAGGCACACATGAATAAAAAGCTAGATGAGATTGCAGTAAAACACACTGGGTAATATGTATTAACATTGCCATTCTTATTACTGTGCTGTTGTCTTTGAGTGCAGTAGTATATCCTGAAACACCAATTATACAATGATTCTCTTAGAAGTTCCATTATCATTGTTCAATATTTCTATAGTATCTCTTGGGAATCTGTAATCATCATGACTACTATTTCATTTAAGTAAGACTGCACTCCATTCTGATACTATTTTTAGTTACACCATGTTTTCAGCATCACGTAATCCCAAGTGCATTTCTCAAGAATAGTTTGCTAGTTTGAATAGGAAATTCTTACAAGAACAAGTAGGCCTCATGGTGGGGAGAAAAAAAGGAAAAAAAGGAAGAAAATTAACCAAATGCAGTAACCATCACATTTTCTATTTTTAATTTTGCTTATGTCAGTACCCATTAATCTACAGATGTGTATAAACAACTAGAGGGAGGCAGCTCTCATCTTTCATGTTTCAGCAGGAAATATTTATATTTTCTCCTTTGCATATTTTCCCTGGTTTCAGATGTTTATAAAAAGAAGCTATGAATGACTGTCTTGACTTTGACACAAGCTTAAAAAACCCTAGTTTGCTAACTTGCAAAACTTCAGAATTCTAATTGTTAACGTGCACTCTATTTTAAAATGAATTATTGAGTAAGCTTTAAGAGAAAGATACATTTCAAATAAATATTTTATCCACAAGTCCATATTTTACAAGATAGAATTAGAATTCCTTTTAGTCAAACTAAGCATGATGGCAGAAATTCTGTAACTAGAATACTTTCAATATTTCTTTTTGCATTTGCTACTCTAACTAAGGAATTTCAAAACCTTTGTAAATGCCAGAATGTTTTTAAATGCAGAACTTTTATGACATTTTAAATTCTTTCTTATCTTCATGCAAATCTTTGTAATAAATAAAACAAAAATATATTAAATAAGAGTTCAATGTCTAGTAACATTTTCTTAAGCCATCAAGGCAAAAAAGTCAAAACCCTGTTTTCATTAAGTAGCCAAAATCATAAATCTTTCCAGCATATTTTCAAAGAATTTTGGAGTACTTGGGTTTTTTTCTTCCACTTTTGGACATGAAGTCTCTTTAGGACATGTATAGTATTTTTATTAGGAAAGTATATAGAGGTATTGATAAGATTTTTTGCATTTGGCATGAGGAAGAACTCTAGAAGAGTAGAATGAATGGATGCTTTAAAACTTCATATTTCCAGTGTTCAAAAGAAAATCACTAGAACGCCAAAAGAATCTTATTTAGATCATGATTATTTTAACCTTAAATTATTCTATGATTTGTCTACACATTCGTCTATGTCTATAAAATGGACAGCATTTTCCTAGCAAAAAGGATGTCTGCAAGGAACTTACAACAGCTCTGGTACTGTGAGCAGTATTATTTTGAGTTTGTGCAGCCTTGCTGACTTCAAGCTGGATGTTACAGAAGTGTCAGGATCTTCCTGCATGGTGTTCATTCCATAATTAATGTGTATAATTTTTGTAAAATCTAAATATCCATTTAAAACTACTATTATTCATGGTTACAGACTGAGGATAAAATAAACTTAAAATATAATATAAATAATCTAAAACTAATATGTATGCATTGTGTATATCATGGAATGATGGAACAGTTTGGGTTGGAAGAGACCTTAAAGATATCTAGGTCCCTGCCATGGGCAGGCGCACTTTCCACTAGACCAGGTTGCTCAGACCTCCATCCAACTCAGCAGTCTTGAATGCTCCCAAGAATGGGAAAACTTCTCTGGGCATCCCGTTTCAGTTCCTCACCATCCTCAAACTAAAAAATTTCTTCCTAACATGTAATCTAAGCCAACCCTTTTTCAATTTTCAATGATTCCCCCTTGTCCTATCAGCACTTCACTTGTAAAGGAGTCTCTCTCCTTCTTTCTTATGGGGTCCCTCAAGGTACTGGAAGGCTGCAATCCGGTAGCTCTGAAGCCTTCTCTTCTCCAGGCTGAACAATTTCAATTCTCTCAGTCTTTCCCCAGGGGAAAGACTGTTCTGGAGACTCCAGGACTGGATGCATCATTCCAAGTGGTGCATCACCCTGCTGGCCAAGATGCTTTTGATACAGACCAGAACATATTTGGTGTTATGGGCTCTCTGTGAGTGCACATGGCTAGGTCATGTCCAATCTCTCATTCACCAGCACCTTCAAGTCCTCCTCAGCAGGGTTCCTCTCAATCTGTTCATGCCTCAGCCTGTGTTGATATAGGCATTGTCCCAATCCTGCTGCAGCACCTTGCACTTAGTCTTGCTAGTCCTCATGAGATTCCCATGGGCCTAGTTCTCAAACTTGTCCATATCCCTCTGGATGGCATCCTGTCCTTCAGATGTGTCAATCACATTACTCGTTTGGGGTCATCTACAAATTTGCTGAGGCTACACTTGATCCCCTTGTCTATGTCATTAATAGCAATATTAAATGACACTGGTCCCAGTACGCACTCCAGAGGGACACCAATTGTCACTGATGTCCATTGGAATACTGAGGCATTGACCACTACACACTGAATGTAACTGTCCAACCAATTCATTACCCATCTAACAGTCCACCTATCAAATCCCTCTCTCTCCAATTTAGAGAAAGAACGTTGTGGGGAACCACGTCAGAGGCTTTACAGAAGCCCGGATAGAAAACATCTGTAACATCTTTGTGAAGAATTCAAATAATTGGCAAATTTAAAGTTTACAGAACATTTTAATATTGCAGTAAGATCTCAAGCTACAGTAAAAGGAGCAGCACTCTTTTTCTCCTTTTGGTCTCTCTGTTCCCTCCCAGGTGTGCTCGCTTATGTTTTTCCCACTGTCCTCTAAAGCCAGAAGAAGAAGGTTTAAGTAGCTAAATCATCATAAAGATGGATTGTTCAAGGTCGATATTCCCTTTCTACTATTTCTGTTCCCTAGTTCAGATCACATGAGGTTAGATGCCAGAGCTAGTGATAGGGAAGTTGCAGGAATATGCAAAATATAGCAGGTAAAAGCAGGTGAGACTCTTTCATCCAGCAGTGTTTAATCTTAGGAAAAGAATCACTTGAAATATCCATTTTTCTTCATCTACAAAATCCTTCTAACCTAAACAGGATCCCTCACTTTCTTTCTTATTTTTTTTCTTTTCTTTTGAGATGGGGACACATTTGGTTTATTATTGAGACACCACAAGTCAGAGGCAGCACAACAGGAAAACCAGAACCATTTAGTCACCCTCTATGAGTAACAACTGACTCTTGGTGCTACAAGAAATTGGGATTTTGAAGAAGTGCTGTCAGCAAGTAAAAGTAACTAGTGTTTGCTGCTAACACAGGAAGGTATAAACAGTTTTTCTATTTCTGTCCTGTGAGAACTGAGCCACTGTCAACTCATTGTCAGTCTGTGACCTCATTTAAGCTCCATTAGACGTCCACTTGCTGACTTTTCACAGAGTTCTCATCAAAAATATTTTTCATAGGAAGAAATAGAGTGCGAGATGTCCAAATGCAACAATTAGTAATAGGATGGGTGACTTGTATATGGGCCTTAAGATTTGTCAACTAATTGGTCTAAATTTTGGAGATGCAGTTTTAAGATGACTACAAACTCATTTAAACTCAATTTATTACTACTTCATAGAAGACTAGAACAGCTCTACTCCATAGATACGTAATAATAAGTTCAGCTATTGCAGCAATGGACATTGAAATGATAGCCTTGGAATGACAGCCATCTTGCCAAAAGTAATGTTCAGACCTGGGTTGTGTTAAATGTGCCTCCCCTTTCTATCTCTTTGAAATGACTCATTGCAAAACTGTTTGCCTGGCTACATTATTGCAACAAATTTATTATTTCCCATTATCTGTGTATGTTGAAAACAAAACAAAATTTAAAAAAAGACAAAAACCCCAAAACACTGAGCGCCCCCCTCCCCCAAAACAGACCTGCACATCTCCAAATTAGAGTTTGAAACTAGAATTAAAATTCCTGTCACATATCTACACTAAATATTTTTTGATGCATTCATTTTTCTTACTTTTATTTCATTAGATTTTCAGCTATAACATCACAATCTGTGAACAGAAGCATAATACTCTCGAATTCTTTACATCAGCACTTTTACTTACACTGCAGGGCAATACAATGGGATATGGTCTGCCTGATTAGAGATGCTGTCCCTCTGACCAGATGTTCAATCCTTTCATCTTTCATGGCTTCACATCTGAAAACCAAAAATGTCACTTACATTCTGAAACAGTATGTTGCTTCAGCCAGTGTGTAAAACTCTTGATATGAACATACACCCTTCTATACATCCTTTGCTATAAACATGTTGCTATTCACAACCATGAGCAACCTGTTTTCAGAGCCACAGTAAATAGAATTTTTATGCACAATGCCAGTTTATAGGCACCTAATTTATTCCCTTATGAGCCTTTGAAGCTACCAACCACCAAAGAGCTTTCCTTCTTCTCAGACATGCTGCAGAATAAGACTTGCAGTGAGACCCTTCTCACGTTTATGGGACCACATTGAAGCCTGCAGCAATTGAACTGCTGGTACTAAGGACTGGAATAGCTGGCACTAATTAACAGTACTAATATTAGGAACCCCCTTGTCTTTTTTCAGAAGGAACATGTCAAACAGAGGCATATGTGTGTTATAGCCTTCATTACAACTAAAATATGCCAGACATTAAATTAAACAGTTTAGTATTGGAGTGGAGAGATTGTCTAAGGACAGATTATACATTAAAAGTGCTAACATTAATGTCACTGTTTATATCAAGCTAAAGAATTCTTTTCTGAAGCCCTGTAATTATGCTCCTTATGCACTTTTAGGTATCTGAAAAAAAACCCTTTTCTTCATTTAAATGATTTTTGAGAATGAGATTTCTCAAGTGGGGGTTCTGTAGTTGTCTGGTAAGGCTGGTTACATGGATCTAAGTCAGGCATTGCAGTTAACTAGATAAAAGGTAAATCTGTTTGAGTTTTTTTTTATATGTAGCCATAAAAGAGATTTTTCAAATTACATTGAGAAGTATATTTTTTTTAATTATTATTTGTTAAATTAAAGCATCTGGGATGCTTACTTAGCCTAATCCACTGAATGCAGAATATTTTCAGTTTTTATGAAAAAAACAACTTTCTGAATGCTTGAGTATTCACCTTAGTTACTAATATTATGCAGCTGTCTGTAAAGTTGAGGAATTTTTTTTTAATCACACTAACACCATGTTAGTGTGCACACCATGTAGCATGTAGCATGCNTCAGTTTTTATGAAAAAAAACTTTCTGAATGCCTGAGTATTCACCTTAGTTACTAATATTATGCAGCTGTCTGTAAAGTTGAGGAATTTTTTTTTAATCACACTAACACCATGTTAGTGTGCACACCATGTAGCATGTAGCATGCATCTATTTTGAAACTAAAATACAAAGACAGGGTTGTTTCTGTTGGTTTGGATTGACTTGTTTGTTTTTCCCTACCAGATTTCTGCATAACTTCTAAAAATCTCTAAAATATATATTAAAAAAAATACAACAGATCATATTTGGTTACAAGATAAAACACTGTTTTTTCCAATATAATAGGAATCAACTAATCACTGCACAGAGAGAACACACATGAAGATGCTTTGACATAATTTTCAGTCTTCAAAAGAGAGAGAAGTCTCATCAAACAGATCAATCTCTCACAAAATAGAGGTCTAGGTTCCAAACCCTTCATTTATTCTGTATACCTCTTTTTGTGAGGTATCTCACTCCACCCTAATCCTCAATTTTAGTAGGGTTACTGGGAAGTTAAAGCTTTATCTCACGTAAATTTGAATTATTAGTACCACTGCAATTAAAAATAATTTAGCTGTAGAATTCTAGCAGCCTAAGAGTAGAAAATGCAGAAAAAGAACATTACTCGCCCCCAAGAAGTCTACTATTCACCTTAATATATATGATACAATATCTGTCCATAATGGATATAGTATTACTAAATAAGAAAATTTTTCACTTAAAATGTGCCTATATATACATGTGTATATACACACATACAGTAGATACATATGTTTTATATGTTACATAAATATGATGTTTTTTTCAATTAAATCATTAAAATAGGTATGATAATTGATTGAAAGTTTTTAGCAACACAGACGATGAATTATAGGAATGGCAGTTACATATGTGCTTTTCTTAGTTCAATTAGTTCTTCAGCTTAAATTCTGTTTTGAAAAAGCATTTTTCCTTCTTGCCAATCATACAGTCATTTTGTAAATTTTTGTGAACTATACACAGCCTTCAGAAAGTCAGAAAATGAAGGTAAGAAAAGTCTTATCCTGGACTCTCTTGTCTGACTTCTGCTTATTTGAAAAGTGCTAGATATTATTCCTGCTGTTACTCATCTTTTAGTAAGCATGAGCACAAATAGGTTACAACATTTCTCATGTATTTTTCTCAATATCTTGCAAAATGTACATCTGCAAGTTTCCACAATGACAGCAATCCTGATGTTCACATTTACTTAATTTTGTAGTATCTTACCAAATGCCTCACAGAATGCTTTCCAGGATAGCTTTTTCCTACAACCTCATAGATGTGTGACACTGTAAAATGAAGATCAAGCATGATTAGGATCTGTACAAGTATCAGTTTTATTCCTTATGAAAGTTGTTCATATCTTCATATTCAAAATACATTGCTCACATGTAATTGGAGATTAGAAACAAGTAACACACCCCAACAAACCAGAACAATGCCATCTAACTTAAGGTCCCCTGTACATGTGTGAATATCTTGCATTTAACTGCCAATAAACCTCAAATTCTCATCAAAGCTTCCTGCCAGAAAGCCATCTCAATAACAGTTACTTCATTATACTCCAAGATAAATGATAAATAGCCTGTGATATATAAGGCTATGTACACAGTAAAAGAAATTGAAAGTTTATTTCCCCATAAAGCCAAAATATGTGACAGTCATGAAAAAAATTACCACACACCTAAAGGATAGCCACCTCTTTAGTTCAGAGAGGTGGTTTAAAGGAGAGGAAGGTTAAAAAATAATCTTATATTTCATGGTCCAGAAGACTGATACTTACGGACTTCATGACTACAATTTGAAAAGACACCTTGGCTATCAGGGAGGTGTGCCTACCTAAGAAAAATAAACAAACTGTTTAAATGCATATGCCAAATTAGTTTTCACTGAGTGTTAATCATCACAGTGTCTAAGCATTTTCAAATTGTCTCAGGCATTTTTAAGAGTATTTCCTAAGTAAGTAATTTGTAGTCAACACGTTTAATTTTTTTCAACTAGGAACATGCCCACCTGTGAGATGTGTCCAAATGAGATTGTCCCCATGATAATTTACTGTGAGTGGAGTCTTGCACTAAAGAGCCGGTGAACTTCCAATTGATTTGCAGACATAGTGAAAATTCAACAGTTTTTAGCAGAACACTTTTGCCTTTGAATAATTTGACACATTTTACTTAAGGTATTTGAACACTTTTGAAGATAAATGAAATGTCTAGGAAAAAAAAACAAAACAGGAAAGTCTCTTGCCTGACCCTACTTAATATTCTAGACATGTATCTGCACCTATACATCCACACACATATATATATACTTACATCTATATTTACTTATATATACACATGCACACTCTAGAAGTGTTTTGCTGTCGTGTTAAAATTATACTCTCATAAATGTAATTTTAAAAAGGAAATAATTGAGATAATCCTGGAATTTTATTAATTTTCTTGGTTTTAGACTCCACTTCTCAAAATTATAGGTCTCTATTGCTATTTTAACAGACAATATCCAGAGTATCTAAACATGACAGAAGCCTAAGATTTTTATCTCATATAACATATATAAACTAATGTAAATTTAGGACTGCCATAATAACTTCATTGACTACATTTTTATGGAAATTGTTCTTTCCTACAGCGTTATTAATAACATAATATCTCATATAACATATTATAAACTAATGTAAATTTGGGGCTGGCATAATAACTTCATTGACTACATTTTTATGGAAATTGTTCTTTCCTACAGCGTTATTAATAACATAATATCTCATATAACATATTATAAACTAATGTAAATTTGGGGCTGGCATAATAACTTCATTGACTACATTTTTATGGAAATTGCTCTTTCCCAAAGAGGTATTAATGTTTAAAGAGACAAACGTTATCATTACCCAAAAAAGGAGTTTCAACAGATGGCAGAAGTGATCCCAAGTAACATAAAGATAAAGCCAGCCTGTCATCATAAAAATTATGTACTTTCTCATGGTCATAATAGAGATTCACATGTGGTTTTAGAAAGCACCTGTATGCAGAGCTGGCAAAAGTACAAACTGTGTAAAGGTTTCCATTAATTTGTATTATAGACTAATTTTGAGGGTGAAAATGAGGGTAAGGTTCTAGTTCTCATTCATAATAGAAATTCAAAAACTCATAAAGGATATATAAGCTGAGCTCAAAAAAAGGGGCAAATGAAAAATAAGTGCAGAATGTTAACTTGTTCCTTCTGAAAAAAATATAACTTTTGATGTCGCATTGCAAAATACACAAAAATACAGGAATGTACGTCAGAACTGAAACTTTGAAAACTGTTGTGGTTTTTTTTAGGCTTGTTTTATTTTCTTTTAAGTGAGAACTTCAGAAATTGTTTGGAGGACCACAACTTCTTTTGAGAAAGCAGAAAGCATCTTAAAGCTGTACTATATGAACGAAGGAAGCTAAGAGTAATGAAGAAATTACATTTCTATGACTAAGTCATTATTCTATAAATTAAAAAAAAAAATCCCTTTAAATAAAACTAAAGCCTTCTTTGAAACTGTTGACTAGAAGTAGGGATTTTTACCCAGAGATAAACATGCTGCCGCTTTTATGAACTACTGGTTCTCCTAACAGGATCAACAGGGTAAACTCTCCCTATGTTTAATCATAAAAGCAGCTGAATATTGTTTCTCTCTTTTGGTGTATTCCAGAAATTAAGATGGGGCATAGGGTGAAAATTGCTACTCTCATCTGTAGAAAGGAAACAAGTGGTGGAGTAGTTGTGATTGAGCTGTCATGGAGGGCAGCTGCCAGTTCAAACAGGTGGCTTATTTCCACATCCCCTGTGGGCATATTAGGAGTAATCGGGGTCATTTGTGGCCATATTACAGCATTACTTGTGGCTCCTTCAACATGTCAATTTCATTAGCAACTACTACTAGTTGGATCAACCTTCTGTACATACAGCAGCTTCAGACTCAGAAACATACTACCTGTGAATTTCACCATTATTTTGAATTGAAATTTTGAGGATAATTCTGTGATTAAGTATTTTAATTAGAATTTGGTGTATTTTAAAACATAGACTGTAGACACTTGTTCTGCCTTATAAAAAGGTGTTATTGAATTGGAAAGATGTACAGCACATTGAACAAAATCAGGACTTCTAAGCTGCAGTTCATTTATTAAGGATGGCAGATAATTATATACTGTACCTCTTTAGTCATTAGAAAATTAAATGCAAAAGCCAATATATGTTACCATTTGAAAGACACTGACAACTCTTTCCTCTGTTTCATCTCTGCCATTTGATTGCACCAATATTACTGTTTCAGAAGTGACTTTATTGTGAGAAGGGGAAAAAGGAGCTTCAAAGATGAATAAACTTGCACAGAGTTGTTCACTCACCAGTCCTTCAAATTATTTCTCATTCTTTTAACTGTTTCCCTCTTGTTATTGCATCCATAATGCTTTTCAAATTCTCATGCAGGGCATCTGATGCACTTCACAGTTACAACTACTGCCAAAGGAAAACTAAAGTTACTGTATCAAGGTATCAAACAGCGGGAGGGTGAGGGCTGGAGGCTTTGTTCAGCTTCAGCCATTATTTCCTAGTTCAGTTTCTGACATTATGTTACAATGGTGCATGTATTGTATTCACTGGCAAATGCAGGCAGATTATAGACAGAGCAGTTTAGCCGCATTACATCTCTCTGAGTGGTGAGACAGTTATTAGTGCTTGGTTCCTTCTCTAATGCAAGTTCTCATAACACAATCTCAAATGGGGTTTCCTTTTGCCATAGGAAAGGATGCAGTTAACAACCCAAAACCATCCAAATGCAACACACACAAGAAATTATGTGAATTCTTTCCTCATTTTGTTTACAAGACATAACGTACTGTTTCTGAAGTAAAGGTGTGTAAAAATAACGTCTCATATTTCTGAAGTGAGTGGTTATGTACCTAAATGGAGAGGAAAAGGTTCTGAGGGAAAGCAAGGCTACAGTAGGCAGCATAGCTTGGTTTTCTTAAGTCTTTCACACATTACTTTTAGTCAAATTAGCAAGGATTGCAGTGACTCTTTACCTACACCGCAGTGGTGCAAAATTTGTGATTCCTGGGTTGGTAGGTTAGAGGATATCAAAAACAAGGGCACAGCAACCGTGTACAGCAGCTAGTATATCAGCTGGTTTCTCAATCAAAAATTCTGTGAGACAAGAACCACAAAAACAAGACAACAGATTTTCAAGTGAAATTAAGCTTCACCTCATAACTATGCAACTGATTACTAAAAATTATTTGACTTGGTAAAACATAATTTATGAATTATTTGTTACATGTCCTCTTTTTACCTCCTCTTTTGTCTTTTTATGAAATTTCTTCTCAATATGCATGGCTGAACTACATTTCAAGGTCCTTTTCACTTTTTCATTTTAATGCTATTGCTCTTTCGAGTCTAGTTCCTCAGGTCACTTACTTGTTGTAAGTCGGCTTGTTTTTTTTGTTTTATTCTTGGTCCTGCCCATTTACTCCTCTTCTGCCTTGGATCATGTATGAATGATACCTGTTGAAACTTATTCCTTTTCTGCTTTTATTTGTTCTGTTCCTTTGTTCTACAAAATCTTTCATGCTACCAAGCTTCTGGCCCTTTCTACATAAAAGAAAGACCAGTCTAGTGAAAGCCCCACTAAAATATGATCATGTACAAAAGAGCAAAGTTCACTGGTCTTTCAGCTTTCTAGATAGATTTTTATTCCAATCAAAATATAAGAGTTATATCTCAACCTTATTTAGTCCTATCCTTTACATACAAAGTAGTCAGAAGTGATGTCATCCAGCTGATGTGAAAGGAGACACTTGGTGGTGAGTCCAATGCCTCCCTAAACTTTTTAGGCTTGGGTAGTGCTACATAGCTTCTAGTTCATCTTTTGTCCAGTTCATTGCCCAAGCACAGACTACTATCCAGAGAGAACAACCCGCTCTCAAAGACAAAAGTGGTTTAAAACCTCTCAAAGTTTCTGAAACTCACTTAAAATTTCACTCATGTTTTCAGCAGGGGCATCTCCAGACTACATCTGCATAATCCTTGGAGCAATGCTGTCTGAGCAAACTATGTGTCTGTTCATCTTCTTTAAGCTTCTAGACATACAAAATTCCCAATTTTGTCTCCAGAGGTTTTCCAGAGCTTACCCAAATCTTTTTCGCTTGTAAAAGTAACCCCCTTCTAAAATCTTCCCTCTGTAAATAAACTTGATGAACAGCAGATTGCCATTGTGCTTGAAAACAGGAAGCAAGCATTAAAGCTTCTCCTTTAGTGAGATAAAGTCCTTCCTGCCTCTCCACTTGCCCCAGCTGGTTTTCTATTTCTGAAAATGAAACAGACTTTCTGCACATGCACAGACAAAACTCCTCTGTAAAAGTCAGAACTTTTCAATAATTGCCAATTTTGACAGAAGTTTACTAAAAAAAATAGAAATTAAGATGTCTCATGTAAAAAACATCCTGTTTCAGCATTTTCAGACTGTTTTATTTCCAAACTACTTTTTGAATACTTTATACTTTCCAGCCAAAGCCTAAGCCTTTTTTTTTCTTAAAATCATAATTTTGAATTGTTCTGAAATACTAATTTTATAAAAACGTCAGAATCAAAATGTTTTGAAGTTACAGATTTCCCTTTTGTAAAAAAAAAAAAAAAAAGTTAAAAAAAAAGACATAGTTCTGAATG
>VXBB01017316.1:346984-360327 GCA_013399915.1 Illadopsis cleaveri
AAATGGGAGCTGAAAGTTTTCATATTATAAGATAAAAAATAATCTCACAGGTAATTAAATATTTCTAAAAATTTGGAATAGATTCCTGACCAATGAAAATTTTTAACTTAAATTTTTGGGTTTTTGTTTTTTTTTTTGAAGCTGCATTATGATTCCAAGAGTTATGACAACTGAAGCAAGTATCATTAATTCTTTCAAATTGAAAAGAATGAATTTAAACCTTATTCCCTGTTATGCAAGAAATTGGATAGGAGACAAACACAAACTAAAAAACAAAGTGTGAATTTTGGATATCTATGACTCAAAATTAGGGTTCAGAAAAAAAGAAAGATGCAACCAGAAACTCCCCTCTTCCAGGTATCTGATCATAAGGTACTCAAGACTCAGTAGGCATTGCATTAGATTTTCTTGCACGTTATCAAAATCATTCTATTTTGCTACTTGAGAATTTAAGTTCAACTCTGCCCAGAATCCCTGAAGTTCCTTCCTAATCCACTGAGAGTGCTCAGACAATGGCTAACTTTCTTTTGAAACAATATGTTTATTTCTAAATACAGCAAAGGCATAAGATAATTAATCACAAGACTGCAATTTAAAAAGGGAGAGCAACAATTTTGCCTTGGAAAAAAGTGTTTGGTTTTCTTCCTTTTTTCAATCTCTCTTTTTTTCTCTTCTCTTCAGTCCCCTACTCAAACATCATTACAAGCCATGAGCAGGGAAACAGGATCAGTACCCCATGGGCAATAACTGATGGCAGCAGGTGATTAGGCAGGCAGACAGTAAGGGAAAGATCTGGACTCTCATCTTTGGTTCAGGGATTATTTTTCATTTTAATCCAATTTGCCATTTCATGTAACATGTATTAACAAACCTAGATATGATAATCAGAACCTAGTAATCCTGGATCAGACATAAATGTCATAACCACTAAGCTGCAAAGGTTTTTATTTTTCCTTATTTCACTCACTTACTAGAAGTTTAAATTTTCCAGGGTTGTCTTTTTTTGTGTGTAATGTCAAACCAAGCCTATAATGAGAGCCTTCTTCTGGGAGAGAAAGGGCAGGGATGTGAATCCTCCAAACAGAAAAAGGAAATTATAATTAAATTTTCTCACTTCACAAGAGAAAGCTCTCACCACTCCAGCTTTGAACAGCCACCGCTCTTCTAAATAAAAATAAGAAAATAAAAATCTTTGCTTAAATTTCTAAAAGGAACTGCAATGAAAAGTGGTGTACAGCACCACTTGATTTACTCACCTAAGACTATTATTCTTTTTGTGTACCTCAAAAATTGTCTGAGACATTTAAATTGCAGTTATGAAATTCTTCAAATTGGACACATCAAAAAAGATTTTTCAAAACAAATTTTAGAGTCTTGTCCAATTCTTTTACAACCTGTATCCCCAGCTGACTTACACTGGACATCATTGAATATCACAATCAATGATCTATTACATCCCAGAATAATTAATCCTGTGCACGTTAGAGTTCAGCCTTGTGATATAATATCAAAACGTCACCAAGGCTGGAGATTACACAATAGTAAATACTAACTGGGGATGGAAACTGAAAAATGTCATTAATTCAATATTTTTCTCATTAAAAGAATAATCAGATTGGTTTAGCCAAACAAAAAACCAATGTGTCTGTTACATTTTTTTGTCTTTTTTCTTAAAATCACATTAAGGTATCCATAGATTGAAAGGCTTATTGCAGTATACCTTGTTGTGATTGCTATGGATTATCATCTGTTCAGTGTATCCANTCTTTTTTCTTAAAATCACATTAAGGCATCCATAGATTGAAAGGCTTATTGCAGTATACCTTGTTGTAGTTGCTATGAATTATCATCTGTACAGTGTATCCAACATGAATCCATCTAAAAACTCTGAGATTATAGTGGATGGTGCTTGTCCTTCACCACTCTGTCTCTCCATTTTTTTTTTTACTCCTTCAAGGCATAATCAAGACTGCTTTACCAGACATGAGCAGAGAAAACAGAGAGCAATACCAAGTGGTGATCCAGGCTAAGGACATGGGAGGCCAGATGGGAGGACTATCAGGAACCACCACCGTGAACATCACACTGACTGATGTCAACGACAATCCACCTCGCTTCCCCCAGAGTACGGAGCATCCAATAGTTTGGTTTTCCAAAGAACTTCTCAAAAATCAGCTGGTTTGCTTTGGCCATCTGGAAGTTTCTTTTTTATCACTGTTTTGGTAGTACTTACCCACTGCCGTGTCTGTTTATTTTGAAGCATTATTAAGGCAAATGGGAATATCTGCCTACATTTTTTTAATATCAAATTATTTGTTGGAATGGTAAACTTCTCATTCTTACTCTGCTTACAGAAGTATAAAATGTAGCAATAATTTAGGCCAACTGCAGGGACTTTTAGAGAAATTTAACTACAAAACATAAGGATCTGTTCTTGGAAACATTTTTAGTTTCATGTGTTGAGGCAAACAAATACGTCGCAGGTTTTCTAATGTTCTGATTTGCACAGGCAGAGTTGATCAGGTCATATGTTCTGCTGGTAGTCTAAACATTTGGTTCAGTTACTTGTAATCTAAACTTGCAATTTAAACTTTGTGTTCAGTTCTTGAATGATTTTGATAATCTAGGCCAGTTTGGCACAATAAAACAAGGTTTTTAAAACTATCTTTCTGGAAGAAAAAGGAAATGGCAAATAGGAGAAAGCTGCACAACACAGAAAGCTTCAGAGCAACACACTACAGATCTTTTTATTCTAAGCCAGCGTTTAAATCTAATCTCATGTTGTTCCAGTCAGTGTCTGATAACTGTTTGATGCACTGCAGATCGGAGAAATTTACAGCCTCAGTTCAGTGCCTGCCAGAAAAGTGTCCACATAATAAAATTTGAATTGCTTGTTCACACTGATGAGAGACCTGGCTCTCTTTACAGATCCACTAAGGACTGAACAAAGAGAGCTGATTTATAAAATGCTCTCTTGGACTTGAAAAGCACTTCAGTACCATGGCAATAAGTACACTCGTAACAGTACAAACTGTTCAACCTAGCTCAGATTTAAAAAAAAAAAAATTGGAAAACTCTAATAGCATGGAAGAACAGATCCATGGAATTATAAATTACTGTTTTAATCTCTATCCATGATAACAAGTTGCTTTAAAAGAAGACAAGGTAGGGGAAGCACTGCAATCCTCATAAAGAAAAAATAATTTCAATTCACATTCAGAGTTCACTTGATGAGAATAATTTTTACATGGTAAATTCGAACAGCAATTTTTAACCAAACTTGCTGTTCGACTTTATGAAGGGATACTTTTTAAACATTTATAGCATGATACAGACTGTAATATTTCGGCAAATAGGAATTCTGGAACCTAAACTATAATTTATGGTGGCACATTGCAATGTAAGCCTCACTGTTGAATAAAATAGAATGAGATAAAATATAGAATGAAGAAAGTACAGAACTGCAAAATAATTTAAGGTTTCCAGTCCCTTTAGCCTGTGTTCCTCATGATGCTCTTCTTACAAAATTAACTGAAGCCTCAAGTCTATTAAAGTTATTCTGATTATTTCAATAAATTTTAGGATGGATACTTTTTAGAGAAATTTACACAGTTTTATGCCTCATACAATATTCTCTGTAGTATTCTATATTGAACGTCCCGGAAACACATTGCATGACCTACGGAAGGCCTGCTGTGGGATCTTCCAATGCTGCAATTTCACTTGTGCTGGTGATCCTTGCCTCTCATTTTCTTTCTCCTCAGCAGGGTGGTTTTTAATACCTTCTAGGAAATTGAGGAAAGAGAAATATCAGGGATATTTGATTTTTTCTTAGGTAATTAAGAAGAGGAGCACACCTTTAGAAAACAATCTGTTCTGGAAATTAGATTTTTACAAAAACATTTGTCTTCTGATTTCTCTTATGTGAGGCAACAATAAGTAAAATAGTTGCCCAAAGTAGAGATTGAATAGCAATTGCAAGCAACACCAGTTAATATCAAGGTATTTAAGACCCAAAAATTAATTTCTTAGAGGAACTGGAGAAAGTAAAATGGCACTATGAAGTAGTGGTTGTTTAGACTGCATCAAGAAGAAGCATTTTCTGGTTTGTTTGGTTTTTTTCCTGAAAGTAGTCATGAAAAATTAGAAGACACAGGCCTAAATGAAATTTAAATGGTACTGTAGTGAAAACCTTACACATTTTGAATTCTATTGTACTCTAAAACCAAACGCCCATCTCACATGCTGAAAATGTGTGGCATTCACACAACATCACAAAAATAGGAATGTTTTCAAATGAACAAGCAGTGAAGGGAGGTATTTATCTGGAAGGAGTAATAAGTACCATGATTGAATCTGTTCTTGTGGTCGTTCTGAATCAGCTGCCAAATCCTTGAATTTGTCAAGAGTTCAAGTCTTGAAACTCATGGTTTAGCTGCCAGGAATCCTACCTTTCATCCCATTTGAAGACTGGTTTGAGGCAACAATATGCATTTTAGCCTGTGTGGATAGCAGTCAAACAGGCTACTGCTGAGTTTTCACTTACAACCTTGAATTTGTAACAACAATCACAATTTAGCATCAAGCATTAGCTTCCATTTTGCTACACATCTATATAAATATAAGATATTTTCAGTAACTGTCTTTTGTACTTATTCTTTACAACTGGGGACAGAAACTCATTCTGCGCTCTGAATTTTGACATATTCTTTATATTAAATGGAATATTCAGGATCCTTTAGGTGTCTTAAAAGACAAATAACAAGTAAATATAGGAAAAAGGGTTGCTGCAACAGAGTTGACTATACTTTATTACAAGACAACACAATTTATATATGTTCTTATTGGATCCTTTGAATAAGGGTTGTACATTTTATTAGGTGCTAATTTTGTCTGATTCTTAAGGTATTTCTCCAATGCTACTACTTCACTCAGTAAAGTAATATGAATTTACATGAAAAAACAGATCAAAAGAAACATCAGATTCTGGCATGTTATGTGCAAAATCTGAACCCATCAGATGTGGGGGCTTTTTACGTTTTCTTGGTAGCAAATAACAGAAAATACTGAATTAGTTTTCGTTTTTTTGTTGTGGTTTTTTTTGTTGTTGTTTTTTTTTTTTTTGTCTTGCAAGTGATGAAACATCTTCAATGTCTGCTTCTTACTGGTCAAGAAATACATCTGATTAATAGTTTTTCTGCCACAGCATGTCTTTTAAATCAGATTTTTTTATTACAAATGTTGTCAGAAAATACAAATGAATTTACTTTTCATACACACAGCAAGAGTAATATCTGTATAATCAGATTGCTTTCTGGAAGACTCTGATTATAAAAGCAGCAATAGCAATTAACATGAACATGTATCCAAGTGTTCTTTACCATGACTTTTTAGGATGTATTATCAATAACAGTTCAATTAATTCTCTTCAAACAGAACACTTACTTGAATATATTTCAAAATAATTAAAAGAAAAGGCTATTCTATTTTAGCCTATTTCCAAAATCCTCACTGATTTCTACAACTCTTGTACCTTGAGAGAACAAAACAAAACCCTTTCCTATTTCTAAATTTATCTAGGAACATTTCTAGAGAAAAAAAAATAGTATTAATAATCAGGGTAAGAACTGGTGCCTTATTGTTTAGCACCTCTGTCCCTTAAAACTGAATAAAAAGAAAAAAAAAAGAAAAAATCACAGTATTAGATGGCTTTGAAGAATAGCTTGAATTTTTTGTGACAGTTTGTCAATCAACTCTGACTTCTGTTTTAAAGTCTATTGTGATGACTAGCAGCATTTTTCTTACAGTGTTTGGAACTTCAAGTTACTTTAAAAATCTAGGCGAAATTGAAGATTATTTTTATTCAGGAGAAAAAAAAAAGGTTTCTCAAAACAATAAATGCTTGATTTTGCTTTTCTAGGCTCCTACCAGTTCAGCTCTCCTGAATCTGCACCACCTGGGACTCTTCTTGGCAGAATTAAAGCCAATGACCCCGATGTGGGAGAAAATGCAGAGATTGAGTATAGCATCTCCAATGGGGATGGATCAGACATGTTTGATATCATCACTGACAAGGACACACAGGAAGGGATTATAACTGTCAAAAAGGTTTATTTTTTCTCCCTCTCTTTTATATGTACTTAGCTCTTCAGGTGTTATGGTTATTTTTCTTTTTCCAGGGGAAGGGAGGGTAAATCTCACAAGGGGTCAGGCTGCCAAGGAGCTGTTGTATTAGTTTTGTTCTTCTCTTTCTTCAGCAAGTATCTGTTATTTTCAAGTCTCAAGGGAAATTTACTGGCATGTCACTTCACATAAAGCAATATTTCAGTGGCTGCTGTCTGTTCAATATATAGAGTCTCACACACTGTACTTTCAAATTAGGGCTGTGAAAACTTGGAGGGGCGCAGTTCACAGTGGGGTTTATCAGCTGATTGCTGTGGAAAGACTTACAAGAGTGGGAGGCTTGCCTGGAGTTTGATGAGTTTGCACATCCAAGGCTAAACTCCCCCACTCTAATCTGTTCAACAGACAGTTATCTCCAGTACCTAAAATCTGTCTTGGTTTAAGTCCAGTCTTGGTGATACTTCAGTTGTTACACATGATGTCAGTGAAACTCCAAAGAACAAAGACATTCACAGAAATTTAATTCAAAATACCATGTCTGCTAGATTTATTGGTTGTTTTTCAGAATTCAGCCTGCTAAACTCTGAACACTCTTTTTGATTCTAGTGTTATTAAATAAATCAGTAACATATATTGATAAATAAATATACAGATCTATAAACATATTTGGAAACACATATACTTGTTTTTGTATATGTATGTATGAATGTCTACCTACATATGCATATATGGATATGCATGATGTAAATGTCACATAGATTGAAAATCAAGCTTCACAGATTTTCTTTTTACTGAAGAACATGGGGACCAGGGAAAATTCTGCATTGCTCCTAGTGCCAACCAGGCAAGGGTAGATGGTAATGGGTAAAAGAAAGTAAAGAAAAGATAAATAGGACAGAGAACATTTAAGAACTGGTATAACTGATCTTTTTACTACCAGTGAGATGGGACAAATAAGACTTTACACAACTCCTTGTAGTGAACTGAGTAAAACTTCCCTGCTTTTTTTTTCTTTCTATTTTTATGTAGGTCAAAGACTCCTGTTTTTTTCTGGAACCTGAAAAAACCTGATTAATAGGCAGAGGGATCATAACTGCCTTGCTATCCTATAATAATCCTTATATTTTTAATGCCCAGAATAAGACCTAATATATATCTTCCCCAAGACGGATTAAAATTTAGAGCTTTTGCTGCTAAAGATGTTTCACTCGATGTTGTAAAACTTACATATTTTGTAAAATTATGTAATTTTCTTTATTATTATTATTATTTGCTCCTCAGCGTCTGGATTTTGAAAACAAGGTGTTATATACCCTAAGAGTAGAAGCAACCAACACTCATCCTGATCCTCGTTTTCTTCAGCTGGGGCCATTCAAAGACACGGCTTTAGTCAAAATTTCTGTTGAAGACATTGATGAGCCTCCAGTGTTCAGCAGACCCTGGTATTTAATAGAGGTAGATGAAGATGCCAAGGAAGGAAGCATTATTGGACAGGTTGTAGCCCAAGATCCAGACATAGCAAAGAATGCAATAAAGTAAGGCATTACACAATATAAAATTCTTTAGATATGGGTCAAGTCTCATGCACAGAGAGTGATGAGAGTGCAAGGTATTAAGAGGCTGTTTGGGTAATTAAGCACATGGGGGCTGTTGAAAAGTGAAAAAAAAAGGAGAGATATCTATGAGAGCTTGTGAAGGCAAATACAATTAGCACAATGAGTGGTGCAGACAATGCTTTGGAAGAACAGTCTATAGGCATCAGATAAAAAAAGGAGAGGTCAGCATTTAATTGTCAGCATGTTCTAGTAGTTTCACCAAGCTGTTCATAAAATTATTCATTTATACCCTGTAAAATACTCAAAAGGGTGTATATCTATGCTCCCTGATGCTTGACAACAGTCAGACTTCTGTGCACAACATCCATGTTCCATAGCCTAACTATTTAATGATCACAATATATTGAATAAGAAATGATTGCAAGAAAGTTATAACAATTAGAAGCAAGAGTTCACTGCTGTGAAATTTCTGTAATTGCTACCAATCTGCTGTTATTATCTGCAATGACAAACACAGCACTTAAATTTGTGTATTTACCATGCAAGTGATTATGAAAATTGATCTCTGCATTTCTAAACAAGACTTCTATGTCCTGTAGTAGTATGCTTTGAGGTAGGGGGTGTGACAGGAGGAAGAAAATAAAATGTTTAAAGTAAAATATATATAAAATCTCAATGTAACCTGATAATGACTGCCAACTTCTAAGCTGATTAAAAAACAGTTGTAAAACAAGTTTTTTCTTACTGGGTAAGAACAAAGCAAAAGCAAGTATCATAAAACAAGATCATAAAAGAAGAAACCTTTTAAGATTATTTTTATTTTTTTTTTAAATTTCATCTTAAAGAACAACTAATTGAAAGATTTTCTGTTGAGTTTTGTGGTCCTTGTGACACCTCAAAAATAGATTTCATAAATTGATACTTCCTTGTGTCTGCAATGTGTGTCCTTTGGTGACAGAGTTCTCTAAGAAACAATTAATTGCAAAAAATCTTATCTAAGAAAGTTCACTTTTAGTTATTATTCCAGAATTCACTTTATGAGCTAAAATGTAATTTCACTTATCAACCTAAAAACTGCGCACATAATAATTTGTTCTTCCTCCTGCTCACTAGTTGTTTCTTAGAATTGTTTCTAAGTATTTGTAACATGCAGGTAGCTATGGGAAAGCTTAAGTTAATTGTAAAGAGAACATTCTTGATTAAGCCCAGTTAAAATTAGAAAACTTTTAGAGGTGGCTGTGAGCTGAACTGGAGACTGCAATGGGAGATAATAATGCTCACTTTAACTGTATCTTCACAGATATTCTGTAGATCGACACACTGACCTTGACAGAATATTCAACATCTATTCAGGAAATGGATCCTTATTCCTCTCAAAGCCACTTGACAGAGAAGAAACTCCCTGGCACAACATCACTGTAATAGCAACTGAAATCAGTAAGTTAAACATAAAATTTATGCCAGAAGAATATTTGAACTGAGAAAATAACTAAATTCTACAGTTTCTATGACTTATCTTGTTTCATTAGTTTTGCCCTTATCCAGATATTATTGATAGACAAGACATCTTTAAGCACACATATAAAAGTCCAATTTATTATTTTAAGATACGTTCTGCCCATTTTTTAAAAGATATTTAGGAACTCTCAGGCTCAACAAAATCATGTACAGTATCCATTAGTCAAGCTAACTGGTTCCCTGAGAATTTACATCAAATAATTTGGTGCAGGTGTGATGCATTGGCTCTACCCCAAGTTAAGTCTTTGGGAAAATCCTTGGGGAAAGGAAAGAAAAAAACACACTGACATACAATACATTTTCAGAATAACTTCTGTAAATGGGAACAAATTATGCTCAACTCAACTGATTTAACTTATCTCAGAAAATGTCTTTGTTTGCAGCCAAGACTAGGGAAAT
This sequence comes from Illadopsis cleaveri, assembly GCA_013399915.1. NCBI lineage: Eukaryota > Metazoa > Chordata > Aves > Passeriformes > Timaliidae > Illadopsis > Illadopsis cleaveri. The sequence continues at coordinate 356,581 of VXBB01017316.1, forward strand.
GCTTTGCCCTCCATGTCTGAAGTAAACCCTGGACCTAAATCTTTCCCCTGGATTCTTTGCTATTCTGTTAGATACTTTTAGGTATGGATGTCTCTTAACTAGCTCTTTTTCTGAGGCAACAGTCATCAAAGGGGGAAACAGATGCTGATTTCAGTGAAAAACTTTTCTCCCTTCCTTTATTCTCCTATAGATTCCCCTGGAGTCAATGTGCTTAAGAGTCTGGGAGTTGGGTAATATGGAGAGATGAGTCGTATCCCTATTTTCAGAAAGATTTATATCTTTTATCTTTTCCTCTTAAATGCTTTTCATTGTTTGGTCAAACATATTCTACATTTTCAATATGCATAGTGTGAGAATCTTTGCTGGCAATAACTTGAGTTTGGAGGTTTGTGAAGTGTGATTGATGATCATATTCTGCATATGTTATTTTATTGTTTTATTTTTTACAGTTAGGGAAGAAAGGACAACTTTGGTTTGGGTTTTTTGTGGTTTTTGTGTTTGTGTGTGTTTTTGGTGGTAGTGTTGTTGACTGACACTATTTTACTGCTTTATTGATTTGTAAAGGTGAATGTTCTTAACAGCTCAACCTCATGGAACAACTTTTGCAATGAATCATTTGCTGAACTAATATATAGAATACAACTCCATAACAACTCAGTGACCTGCATTTTAATGCAAATCAATTTAGGCATACTATATATAGATATATATATGTATATGTATATAAGTATATATATATGTATGTATGTATATAAACTTGTTTCAATTATAAATAGAACACTTTTGTATATGTAATGTATGTTGTCAGAAAATGAAATATAACTATTTTAGTATAAACAAGAGAACTGAACATTTCTAATATCAACTGGAAAAAAAGGTATTGGATTATTTTCATATACATATCTCTTTGTATTCTTTTTTTTTTTTTTTTTCAGATAATCCCAAACAAAGTAGCCAGATACCTGTCTTCATCCGGATTTTAGACATAAATGACCATGCACCAGAGTTTGCCAACTACTATGAAACATTTGTTTGCGAAAATGCAAAAGCAGGACAGGTAAACCAATACTTATATTACCAAAGAACTTGTAAGGAAACCATCCTGCAATGTCATCTTGAAGACTTCAGCATATCTTAGTTTGAAAAGCAGCAGACTAACCCAGCTTCTTCATTTCCTATCTTCTGCAGAAAATACAAGTTGATTCAAAATGGACAGAAAAGATGAAGAATAATATCCTAGTACAATAACATAGGATATAATAAAAATGATACTTTAAGGTGGTTTTCCATTTCTAATATCAGAAAATATTTTTCAGAAATAGTTTTGCATAATGCTACAAAATGCTTTAACCTGTTCAAAAATTCCATTTATTTCTGGATTTTTATCATTGGCTTAGTTAATATAGCCACACCTTCAAGTACAGGAAGCAGGGAACTCTTTTTTATGTCTCCGTAAAGAAGACTTGAAAACCAAACTTTTTCAAAAATAAAGGGCAATGCAACTGTTTTCATTGTAGGTTAAAACTCAGTTTGGTATTGAGTTGAGTCTGGTCAAAGCCCATGTATATCCTTTTCTAAACTACCTCAGCAATTCTGTAAAAATCTAAGAGACAAGAAAAAAAAATGAAGATAAAACAAAATGATAATTTGGATTTGAGTAGGTTGATAAACCAACGGAACTCAGAGCCAGCACATTACAGAAATGTATTGCTGCCATTATGGTATCATCTACTCATGCTAATGTCAGTCAGTCCTTCAGTTTTAAATCCTGTGTAGCAAGTATTTAATTCTGAAAATATTTACAAAATAACTGGATTTAGTAGCAGATAGGGTACTTAACGATTATATCTGCAAAATGGACCTGAGACCATGCATGAGCCTCTTCTCTACACTTATTCATTTTTGACTGGAAGATAAAACATGAGATCATTATTTTCACTAGCACAAACATGAGTGGGTTCCTACCCTGGGAGAGACAAGCCAGGATGAAACCCTAAGAATAGCTTGGGTCTATCCTCATATCTCACAAGCTTTAGGCTGTCATCAGCCAAAGCTGTCTGGTTTCACAGAAGATATGTGGAAAGAATCAGAAGGATCAGAATATTTTGTTTTTCTTTAGAGCACTGTGGCCATGCAATATTTAAAGACTTTATAAAAGATAGGTGATAGGGATATGCATCAGGAACTATGCTCATGTTTTACCTCATTTTCTGCCCAGTGTTTAAGTCACAGAGGCTTCACCAAAAGTAGCATAGATGCTACCTGAGATGTGCTTAGCTTTTCAGGTGCTGCAGAACTCTATGCAAAGCAAGAACATGTAATATATCAGTTGCAATTCAAGTAAAGTTTTATGAAATTTTTAACAGATGAAAAAAGGAAAAAAAAATGGGAGGAAAAGAGGACACAATAGATTCTTGGGAGATTGCATTCAATTCTATTTATTTTTCACTCATTACACATAATATCAGAATTCAGACAAAATGTATTAGAATGACAGAGGATATTTTGATTAAAAAATCATTTCCCTTGGAAGAGCTATTTGGCTTTTTTTAATTTTTTTTAAAGAAAGTTTTACTATTTTTCATGTAAATTACATAAATAGACAAATATACATATCATAGGCAGTGATGAATTAAATTAAAACAGTGGAAGGAATTATCAGAAAAATGAAAAAAAGAGTGCTTTTCACAGCAACTAAGGTTTATGATCACATCATCCTGTCTTAACCAGTGACATAAATTGCCACTTAAGAATAGAGTTCAAGTCTTACAGAAGGTGCAAGAATTCCCCAAACTTTTGGCTATTAGACCCATATAGTTTTAGTTTATGATTTAGAAGCTGCTTTTTTCATATTGAATACATTCAGATAATTCTAGCCATTAAGTTCGAACAGCTGTCGTAGAACCTAAATTCTGTTAGTGTAGCAATGTCTCACTGTACAAGACAAAATTCCGGTAAATTAATTTTAAAATCTCAGTGTGATGACTGGTAGAAAAGTGAGTCGTATTTTAATTGCTTAAGACAAAGAAATGTTCAAAACCTTAGAAATTAATATCTAATTGAAATTAATCTTGCACAATTTTGCAAACCAGCAAACACGTTTTGTCATATATCTGAAGAAGTTCAATCCAGGCATGCTGGCTGTAAATTTCCTTAGTCCAGTTTCCATCTAGTCTAGTATACTTGATGAGATACCCATGAATGTATGAAATTTCATTTACCTTTCTTGTAAATTCTGTGCTTACCTAACAATAGATATGACAGAGACCCATTAGATAGATAGGCATGTTGTTTTTCAGACCTCCCATACATCTAAATCACCAATGTAATTTCAGCAATTATTTTCCCTCATTGGAAAAACCCACAAAAATACTAGAAAGAGAGTGTGCACCAAGTGTAGCTACAGAAAAATGAGAGATCCATTTTGGTTTTCTAATTGTTAACAGCTGGGGTCCTCAAGAGAGTCACCTGAGTTCATGTCTGGACATTTACCCATAACTGACTTACTTTTTCAGAAGACAGACTACCTTCAATAAATGAGAGCACTTTTATGTTGGTGCTTAAAAATACCAATGAATATATAAATGTAAACATGAACATTTTGGCTAAGGATGCTAAGTTCTAGAGAACCTGTATTGCCCATATGTGGTGGTTTTACATTCACTGATTGAGAGATAGGATTTTGGGAGGAAAAAAAGGCGAAACAGGCTCAACTTAGAAGTAAAAAGATAGTTTATTAACACACAA
>VXBB01017316.1:361213-371444 GCA_013399915.1 Illadopsis cleaveri
AAAAATATTTTTTTTTTTTTTTTTTTTTTTTTTTTTTTTTTTTTTTTTTTTTTTTTTTTTTTTAACCAGGACCAGTTATTACTCACACTGTTCTCTAAGTGTCAGGTGCATCAGAAAGCATCAGAATGATCAAATGTTCTCTGCCACCAAGCAACATTACTCATTCTCAGCATCAACAGATATTAGAGGCTTCACTCATTGTGTGTTTCAGATAGTCTTAGCAGGGTCAGAGGGAAGAAAATCCTACAGAGTTTCTCCTACCCTTTTGTCTCCAAACAACAATGGTATGACTGCAGAGAAACCTTATCACAAAAGGTTAATAAAAATCTATTTTCAGTAGGCTGAAACACGTTTGTCACCATGATAATCTCATTCCATTGGTTGGTACGCAGACTAAAGAAAAGGAAGCAGCCTTCCTCTCATGCAATTTACAAACCCCTAATCCTGAAGCCCCAGAGACTGTTGTGGGGAAGGCTTTGGTACAAGTTCTCTCACACCCTTGTCATGGGAATTAATTGGGTCTTTTTAGCTGGATTAGAGGATGAGTACTCTCCATGGAAACCAGGAAGATATATTTGAGAAGGAGACTGATTTAACCGAACAATTTGTTGGTAAAAATTTAGCTCCATAGTTTATTGCATAGTTTATTGCTGGCAAAAAATTAGCTACTTTCAACATCCATCAAGAATACAACCTGGGTCACTATTTTTCCCCTCTGATGCTATATTCTTTCCTTCCATTCACAGGCTTTCAGACATCAGAATGTAGAAAGTTCTTTTCCTCCTTCAGAGACCTGGCTGGTTTTTCTTTTCATTACCCTCCATACCCTCCCTTGCTTTTTAAAGCAGAGAGAGAATACTTTTTCTCAAGTGTGCATTGCTAATTATCATTCATGACTTTATATATGTTGTAGCTGCTTCACTAGGTAAACACCTTTTGGCTTATTTTAGAGAGAGATCCATGCTAACAGTCTGTCTTTTTGAGTAAGAATTGAAGCAAGAGTTTTCCAGCTTTTGATAAGCATTCAGTCCTGCTTAAAACTGCCAACACAGTTGTGGAACACAGCCAAGATCTGGAAACCAAACTGCTTTGCATTACTGAACATGAAGTTTTGTTAAGTGGTAGGCATCTATTCAAGCTTGCACCCATGTAATAGAGGCTGTTTGCTGCAGCTAGCACCTTACAGGTGTATAGCCTAGAACTGTGTCTGTACAAGTGTGATCACTCAAGCCACATAATGACAAGAGGGACATCCACTGACAGCTGGATTGATTTTGAAACACTCCTATGGGCCATATCATCACATCTTTTACATGATCTTCATCCCACATATTTACAGTTGCTATTAGTAATACATTCAAGGTTAGTTAGTGATTGACCCCACCAGATCATACAGGCAGGAAAAGGGGCAAGAGGGAAAAAGGATCAGTGAAACAAAGCTGCTCTTTCATCATTTCCTCATAACATTTGCAGACACTGTTCTCATGATTGCCATAGTTTCTCTCACAAGATTTTTTTCCCCTCATAGTTTATTGCAGACAAAGAGGTGAGATCTTTCCAGATTCCTAGAGAAACACTGCAGCACCAAACAAGTTTAATAACTTTCAAGAAAGCCAGTGCTTCGAGATCCAGAATTTGTTCTATTCTCTTCTATACCACTTCTAAACAATATTAGGCAAAAACAAACACTACATTTCCCAGACATTCCTTTCTCAAGTGCTTAGTGATATTTTTAAGTCTACTTCTCTGTTGTACAACAACCAGGTTTAATTAAGAGCATGATATAACAAAAATGGAAGCCCAAATGCCTCAAGGGGATTAAAGGCCTTCTCCTCTCTTCTGTTACATACAGAAACAACAAAACTCAGAAATTGTTACTGTATTTCTACCTTAACAATATCTTTCTCCAGTAGTCTTTGTGACTGGAAGTACAATTTTCATGCTATATGGTAATCACATTGTATTAAAACTTCAGAAAGGCAATCTACAACACTGACCATCTTTAAATTTATGTTGAACTGATATTATATTTCACCATTTATTGTGAATTTTGAAAGAAGGAATTTTGAAAAATAAAAAAGTTTAGAAATAGCTACCACCAATTTATTACTGTTTCGAAAAGAAGTAGTGGTAGAATTCTTTGCCAACATTCGATTTGTTTCAGGTTTTGTTTTATTAGTAGAAATGTTTAACCTGAAAATATATCATATGTGCCCACCCGTGGACCTCATCTTGTTCATGTTTCTCCACGGAACTTTCCAAGGCATGTGACTGTAGATTTTAAAGAATACACCCTGGAGCCAAAGTGCAGCAGCCATTTATTTGTACAACATGCCAAGCCAGCGCACACTGAAAAGCCCATCTTAAAAGCAACCAGATGGTGCTGACCTCTGTGCTGATAAAGCTTAACATTTGCTTTAATGGTTCCTATATTTCTTTTAAAGGCATTCCCAAGGCTGAGCCTACTACCAAAGCCTTCTACTTGTGCAGCTCTCTGTGTATACAAGTGCAGCCTCAGGAACACTAACAGCATGTTCTGAAGTGCACAGAGACCCTTTCCTATTTCAGAATTTCCCCACCTAGCTTCTACTTGCTTGTTGTCTTTAAAACATCTTGAAGATCAGCCTTTGCCTAAGGATGTATGAGGTACATATAAGGAATCTGTTTCTAGGCAGCCCACTTACCCCCAACTGCTTTTTCAGACATGAGTATGAATAACTATAAAATAGCCTGAACATAAACTACAATCATAGTTTTGACTGTGGTGTGAGTCATGGCCCTAAAATCACAGCATTCAGGACAAAACAAAAGAAAACAAAACAAAACAAAACAAAACAAAACAAAACAAAACAAAACAAAACAAAACAAAACAAAACAAAACAAAACAACATAAAACAGGATTATCATTAAACTGTTTCCATGTTTGAAAAACAAAAACAAAACTAAAAACATTTCAGTGGGAAATAGGTCCAAACCCTTTAGCAGAATCTCTGTCTTCATCAAGAAAGAAATAAATAGAATCATGGAATCATACAATGATTTGGATTGAAAAGGACCTTAAAGACCACCTAGTTCCAACCCCCTTGGCCACGGCCAGGAATGTGACCCACTAGACTGGTTGGCTGAGCAGGGCTCCATCCGTTCTGGCTTGGAACACTTCCAGGGATGGATCATTCACAGTGTCTCTGGGCAACTTGTTTAAGTGCTTCACTGTCCTTTGAGTGAAGATTTCCTTTGTAACATCTAACCTAAATCTTTCCTCTTTTAGTTAAAAAACATTGCCCCTTGTCCTATCCCCATCTGCCTGTGTATGAAGTCAATCTTCCTCTCTTTTGTAAGCTCTCTTAAAGTACAATGACAATAAGATCTCTCTGGAGCCTTCTCTTCTCCATGCTGAGCAGCCCCAACTCTCTCAGCCTGTCTTTATAGGACAGGTGCTCCATACTCCTAAACATCTTTGTTCCCATGCTCTGGACTGGCTCCAATTGCCCCACATCTCTGTTATAGTGAGGACCCCAGACGTGAATGCGGTACTCCAGGTGGGATCTCACAAGGGAAGAGTAGAGCTGTAGAATCACTTCCCTTGACCTGCTGGCCACTCCTCTTTTGATGCAGCTCAGGATATAGTTGGCCTTCTGGGCTCTGAGTGCACGTTGTTGGCTCATGTCGTCAGGACACTGGTAAACAACATGGCTGGAGAGGACTGGTCCCAAGATCATTAGGGAATATTTTCATTGTGGATAATTCTTCTTGCTACTCATTTAACATTGTCAAACTCCTACAAACACCTGTTCCTGAACAAAAAAGAGAAAACTTCATGTCAATGCTCATGTTTAAATTTTCATTACCCTCAAAGGAAAGTGACCCTTAAAAACTTGAATTGACCTAATAAATCCACTTGAGAGTATGACACTGTTTTTTTAAATACACAGAAGTTCTCCTGCACATGCACAGGCAGGCCTCAAAATAGTGACAATACTGCTGTATTTTCTAAACTGTGCTCATTCACGTGGGAAAGTATGAAAGAGAAAATAATGAGAATGGTTTTATCTTCTCTAAGCTTGATATGCTTGAAATACTTTTGAGTAGAAGTAATTTTCTTGAAATAACTCTTCTTTCATAAATCTTACATCATCAGAGATCTTGCTCCGCAGTCCTGATGAAGAGTGATCATTCCTCAATGTCCATAAGTGCATCAAAATGGGTGAATATATTTCCAAAATGAAATCACAAAATGTACACAAAAGAGTACTAAATCTTTTCTTATAAATAAGATTCTTAAAAATAGCCAGATTGCTTTCATTTCTGTGGTGATGATCATTGACATCATTGTCTTTTATTTAGGGTGGCATAACTGAAAAAAAATCCTTAATTAGATAAGATTTCTAATTTCCTTTCACCTATTCATCATTTGGAACAATTCATCTGCAATTATGATTTCTCATTGTTCTTTTAATCTCCCATATTTTCTGGCAGGAGAACAGCTGCTTCTCAATTTATGTGGCCAGTAGTTAGATCAGGTAATAAGGCTGGGTTTTTTTCTTCTTCAGCCTTACCCTCAACAATAATTATTTGTTTTAATTAAGTTCCTCTGTGCCTGGTACAATTGTACTTCTCCATGTGATTTGTACATGAAGGGAATCAAATCTTGCAAACACCCACTGATTACATCTCAAAAAGACCCAAGATACCCAACTACAGTTTCTGATAGTTATTACAGCACAATATTTTCTCCTTGAGTTTTTCAAAAAGTAATCATAAACTGAACAAATGCCACTCATTTACTCTACTTCTCTCTTCTCCCTGATACTTTTTTATTTCTTCTGTCTTTTCAAACTTGTGCTAATGTGAAAGGAAAATTTTATCATTTAAATTTGGTATCTTAGCACACTCAAAAGGTTTCAGGGGTCTTTTAGCAATATTTTTAAACTGTGGAAAACTAAAATTAAACCCAATCCTGGTCCTGCTTTCTGTACTAACTCTCTCAGAAGCAGATTACAGGAAAGACACAAGCAATTGAACATTGGAAAGTTATTGATATAAACTGTGATTTAAAAACACATTAAACAGGATACTTCATCATAAATAAGGATTTGACTAATCTTGTGAAACAGCTAAAAATTAAAAAAAAATCAAAATATCAATGATCATTAAATACTTTAAAAGTGAAGAGATTTTTATACATATTTATTTTAATTACACTTAGAAAAACTGCATAATCTTGCATTGAGCATAGCCACATTGTTTTGTGCAAGACTGATGTTCACTAATTACCTTTCAAGTTTCTCAATATGCCTCAAAAATAAAAAGAAATTATAAAAAATATTTTGTGCTTGTTTTAGAAGGAGCTTCTGGAAAATGAATGAGCTAAAGTCAGATGCCTCAACTGTTTCCGTGTTGTGGTTTTTGTTTGTTTGTTTGTTTGTTGTTTGTTTTTTTGTTGGTTGGTTGATTTTGTTTGTTTTTTGGTTTTGGTTTTGTTTTTTGTTTTCGGGGTTTTTTGATTGTTTGGGGTTTTTTAAGTATTAATTCAATATTATTTACTGCAATCAAATTGTCCCAAAGTTAACTAGCAAAAATGGGTCGAATATTCATGGTACACTACAGCACTAGCAGTAGCAAGTTTCTGAATGATAGAGCAAAAAACAATTTTAGTATATTTTGTAGCCCTATAATATTGTTTGCCTAATACAGTGATCCATTCTGTGAGATACTACATACCTTCCAAAATTTAACTGTATCCTCAAGTCCCATTCAAGCCGATGTTCTGAGACAGTATATAAGAAACAGAAATTCCTTATTTGATTGGCACAAAGCTTACAGACCATATTAGTTCTACCTGTCAATTCCTGAATTTCTAGAAGAAGTCAAGCTGCACCTTCTCTGGAAATAAGAGAAAAACGAAGTCTTTGATAACAAGTGTCTTTGATATCTGTGGGATTTCAAGACACCCTGAACATTGGAAACACCTGGAAACTCAAAACAGTCAATGGCTCCCTCTTGGCTTTGAAAGAAAAATGTCTGACTGCTGAATGCATTCTGCCTTTAAGTTCAGGTGCCATAGAAATGCACCTGTACTGATTTATAGCATCCTCAGTTGAGACTTACTCCTATTCTTATGCCACCTGTTTTGTCATCTTGTGATCGAATGCAAACCTGTCCTTGCAAGGGTAACTATGGGTTGCCCTCTAGTGTCACACCCACCAGGAAGGGCAAAGGACAGAACAGCCATTCACAGAGCTTTTCTGGAGTTACTGTGACTCATGCAGTGTGGCATGGTGTTAAATGTTGCAAGTTACTTCATAAACCACAGCTGTTCCCAGGTAACTTTTCCTTCCTCAGTTCTGCCGCTGTTTCCTTTAGCCTCTCTCTGTCAATCCAGCAGCAGAGAGATAAAAAAGAACCAAATTGTTAGCATTTATATGTGTCTACATAAGCATGAGTACACACATTTGCACGTTTTGATGCAATGGGAAAGCTTGTGCAATCCAGAGATACTGCTGAAGCCTCTCTTTTTTTCAGTCCACTCTGCTCTGACCCTATTCTGGCACTATTATCGTTCCTTCCCAGCTGGGCTTGAGTGGCCTTGTTAGGGCAGACATTAAGATCCACAGCCAGAGGTTTCAATTTAGTAGGGAGCAAAGCTTCTCTTTTTATTACCCCATGAGAATCGAGAATCCTGCCAGTGCAGTACTCCAATTTATCGCCAGGAGCAGATGAGGTGGATGGAGAATTAGACTCACTTAACAACTGGTTTACACAGTACTCTCAGTCATTGCTACATGAAGCCACAGGAGGTTTATGGCTTATTCAAAAGGGCAAATGTTTCTGTTTCACTGAAAGATACTGAGCACAAATCAAAGCACATGGCTGTTCTACAGTGAGGACTGGACCCTTTTTCATCCTTTGTTATGTGCTTAAACCATAAAACAATTTGTTTACTGTAACCTCTGCTGTGTTTGTGTAGGAAACATTTGGCTTAGGACAGCAGTTTTGTCATCAGATAGAGATTCACTGGGTTTTTACTGGACATGAAGAGCAGAGAACTGAAACACAAGTGTGGGTTAAACTCTACACTCTGAGGGTCCAGCCTTGCAGAAAAGTGGCTATAATAATTAGTGAGACTGCTCCTCGAAGATGCTTTGTAAATCAAAAGGTTTAATAATGAGAAAATAACAAAGTAAAAAAAAATTGCAGAAAACAAGTAATAAAACGTGCAAAGACATCTGAGAAAACCTCCGACACCCTGCTAAGACATCTCGAAAAGCCTTTTCTTTATTTTTGTGCTCTTTCTTAAATACTTAATGTTTTAGGAGGGATAACTTGGGTAACAGCCGATAGAGAGGGATACAGGGTTTGAAGAACAGTGACAAGATCCAATAGATGCTTCTGTCTTGGCACTGAGCCAATCCTTGTCAGAAGGGTATGGAAGAATCTAGGTAAATTTCCTAATATGTCAGAGGTAAACTGAACCACTGTCCCTATTTGGAAATACCTGCTGGGGGTGTGGGGATTACATCACTACACACAAGATTTCTAAAATAGCATGAAATACTCTTTTCTTTATAGCTCATACAGACTGTGAGTGCAACTGACAAAGATCAGCCTCCTCGAGGACACAGATTTTTCTTTGAGTTGGTGCCAGAATTTGCTGTTCATCCAAACTTCTCTGTTGTAGACAACAAAGGTAACCGCTGACCCTAACATGCCCCCCTTCCCCAATATCACATAAAACTTAATTCACAAACATTTATTGATTCTGTGTTTCCATTCTAGACAACACAGCAGGAATTATGACTAGGAGAAATGGATACAGCCGTAGCAAGACAAGCACCTATCTTCTGCCAATCATAATATTTGACAACGACTACCCGATCCAGAGCAGCACGGGCACGCTGACCATCCGCGTGTGCGCCTGTGACAGCCGCGGGAACATGCAGTCCTGCAGCGCAGAGGCCTTGCTGCTGCCCGCCGGCCTCAGCACTGGGGCACTGGTGGCCATCCTCCTCTGCATCATCATCCTGCTAGGTAGCTACCCGTGATGAAGTGTTCACTTGACCAGGCTAAGATTTAGTCACTTCGAGAGCCCCGATATTCTTAAAACCCTTATTCTCATGACCCTGCAGAAAAGTGTCATCATCACTCTTCAGAAGATTGTGTGAGAAGAGTGAGACTGTGTTATTTAGATTAAATAGAATTGAAAATATAGGGTCAGTTTTAGTTACTATGCTCATTTGAGTAATGTTCATGCCATAATCAGACCTTCATTTAGATCAAGAATTTCAAAATCGTATTTCTGAAGCTGAGTGCTAAGTTTTGCAATGACTAAATGTTGTGGATTATATTAGCTATTTAATGATGAAAGATACGGGGTTTTTTTCTGTTCAGACAATACTTAGCTCAAAAGCATATGATAGAAATATTCAATTTCTTGCAAGTGATGGTGAGAACAGCTAATTAAATTGGTGTGATCATAGAAGTCAGATGAGCGTTTGGAAGGTAAAAGCATTAGAAAGATGTGGTGACATATAGAGGAAGCAGAAAAAATGCTAGCTCATTATCTGGTGTTAAGAACATAAAAATTCCAACTTACATGTTTTGCAAGAAAAATGGCATCACGGCTACTTTCCAGTATAACTCTGCAGAAAACTTCTTTCCTTTTCCACCTGCCCCAGTAAACATAGCTTGCCAGGCGGTCAGTGGGAAGCTACAGGTGTCAGTTTATATAATTTTATGGGGATTTTTTTGTTTTCTGCTTTTACCTTAGATCAAGGATAACTGTGATCCTCCTAATATTTGCTATAGGTATTACAAGAAGGGCAATATCTATAAATTATGTCTGTACTGGGCTTAAGGGAGGGAGAATACTTGAGCTCTGACAAACCGATAGATAAACGGCTTAAATTCAGGCATTGCTGCTGGTCTGGTTTCAGCATCAGCCCCCTTGGATTCCCCAGAATGTTGCCCAGGCATAGTCTGAGAGTCAGAACTTGCAGAGCACCACTTTAAGGAGAAAATTATAGTTCAAACTCTGCCAGACCTAGGTCTTCACTTTGCATAGTTTTTAACACCAGGTCAACAAGCTCTGCGTCTTTAAAGCCAGCCTGCATACCCCAACACAGAGCACGAAAAAACAGAGCATGAAGCATGTGCCCTTACTAGTTCACAATGAAAATTGCTCTGATTGGCTGCAATGCTTTAGTACGAATTGACCAAATCTGTACTCAACCTTGAACTTATCAAAACTCAAAATGTGCCTTAGGGCCACAGCAATAGCACATGAGACTCAGAATAGGATCAGGGACCATTGCCGTGCAGAACAAGTATGACTACTTCATGTCTCTCATCCCCAGGGTTAAGAGACCCTTCTCTACTTGGCACTACTGACATATATGAAGTCAAAGAAATGTGTCAGTGGAGCATCTAAACAGAATTTTTAGTCTATAGCCAGTGTGATACTCAGCATCTTTAATTTTTCAAGGTGTAATGTGTTGTAATAATAGACTGTTGTACACATGCCCAACATAGCTGAGACATAGTAAGTATCAGGCTGTGAAGGACACTTCATAATGACCTTTCCGTGATCTGCCCTTTTCTCCTACATGGACATCTTAAACTTACTAAAGTGTGTAGTTTCTCATATAGCGATATGAAAAAGGGGGTCTCTGTACAGGTACAAGGAAGAAAACCCAAATAAAACCGAATGGAACACCCTTTATATTCAGAACATAATATCATGGCATGTGGAAGATCTCTGTTCCCCTCTCCCTACCTGCAGCACGTCCAATCTCATCTTTTATTCACCGGTACTCAGGGGATTCAGAGTAAAAACTTAGCTCCTAAGACTCAACAAAACCATTCAGCACTGTTGTAATTTATGATTCAGGAACCACTGTTATGTCTCATTGACAAATGGTTTTTGTGGCCTCTCTTATTTACTGCAGCTACTGGAGAGGGAGCCAGATTTTAAAATGCACTTAAGCATTGAATTGCTACCGAAATCAATAGCGTTTACACTCCAGAATGTATTTACAAATCGTAACTTCATTTTTTTACCTCCTCTTATAGAGCTTCATTTTTGTATCAATCTTTACCTCTTCAGAAGAAAGAGTTATTCAACTAGCACTTCATAAATTAAGGGTATCATGTTTTTTTAAAAGAAACATTTAGTAACAACAACTGAATTTCAATTCTCACTGACATTGAATCTAGTTTTGTCAATAATATTGAT
>VXBB01017316.1:374848-397237 GCA_013399915.1 Illadopsis cleaveri
AAAAAAAAAAAAAAAAAGACAAACATAAAGCCATTCCAGCTTGGTGAAAGTCTTGTTTTGTAGTATCTATGTATTTGTTATTTCTTTTCACTTAAACTGAGTTTTGTGCTATTCTCATAGACTTACCAGCTTACTCCAGTACATAGTCTTAGTATAAAATAATGCTGGAGACGATCTCCCACAGAAGGTTACATTTTTCGGTGAAATGCCAAAACAGGCTCCTCATTATGCCAGGTTAAGCAGCCTAAATGCAACCACCATCACACATAAAAACGCCTAATATTTTTAGTTTTTCATTAAATTAAATGTTTTTAGAATAGGATCGTCACACAGAGAACAAAAAAAAAAGTATATGAAACTTTCTTCAGCCTATTTCTTATTCATTGATGACAACAGATATTAACACCTTTTGTTCTAACAAAGGCATTCAACTGCTAGAGGTCTAATTTACAGTGAAAGTCATATTTTAAAGTTACATTTACACTTCCTTTCTCACTTGTGCTAAGCAGAAAGCACACATAAGTGTCTGGGTCATTGCATATTGGAATATAGCTACATTTGATGTTTTACAATTGATTTTATAGCCAAATGTGAAGTATCAGGAAAAAAAATTAAAAGCCAGAATGAGGATATCAAATTTTTTACTTCTGCCATGGGAAGATGAATGAAAGAGAGAAGAATTCTAGAAGAATTTTTCAGGAACAAGCATGGATAATATTTTATAGGCATCTGATTTTTTTGTCCTTACATGCATACATGAGCATATATGTATGCATATATTTAAAAAAAAAAACTCCATTTTATTATCTAGAAGGTTTGCCAACAGCAACCTTTAGGTACTACACCTCATCAAACAGAGATGCCCATCTAAAAGGAAAAAAAAACATGGCAGAACACAAGACACATTCAACTAAGTGCAAACTGGATGATATAAAATAACCTGATTTCACAGATGGCTTTATGCTGTTCTAGCATCCTTTTGTTAGAAGGTATATTTTACTCTTTGGTTCAGTTTCAGTTCATGAATCATAATTCAAATGAGGAGAGATCTAGCCCGAACTCTATTTAAAAATCACTTCCAAATTTGGGATTTTTTGTCTTCATTAAAATCTCACAGGAACTAAATGCAGAAAAGAATGCTGTCAATATCAATGTTCTTGTGTTCCAAAGAAACCGTGTTGACGTTATTTCTACAGGGAAAGTGAGCGCCTTTGCTTGGAATCAGCCCACTGGCTGTCACAGGGCATCCTGCAGCACAGGAAATCCAGGAACATGTACTTCTTCCCTTTTACTTCCCACCTGCCATCATCCCCATTCAAAGCAAAGCACCTTTCTCCCACTACAGCAAAATTCGTTAGAATACTTTCCTAAAAAAAATTGAGATCACCAGTAAGAGCCGAAGAAATGACAGTGTCTTGTCACAACTCCAATGTCTTTTTCTTGTGCGCTGTTTTAGCAGGAAACACATTTTCATAACAGTCCTGTAACTTATAATATGAGCACATTCCTGATTTCTTCATTTTCTCATGGAATTTGACACAGCTCCTGTCATAACACATATTAACAGACCTTTTTCAAACTTAGAATGAACTCTGTAATTTTAAAAGCATTTGCTTTTAGAGTCAGCGTGGCAAGCATTTCTCCCATCACTTCTCACAGGGAAATGACAGGCTGTACAAAGTATGCCTGCACAAACACAGATCTTGATTTTGGTGGGAGAAAAATGATAACATTGTTCCCTGCTTATAGTTATGTCCTTCATTTTACTTTTTGAGTTACAGGTAGACATTTAGCCCAAACTAGAAAGAGTTTATGATCTGCCTGATTAGTGCAGATATCTTTGGAGGAACCCAGGACCCCAAAACCTCTCCAGGACCATTACAGCTTCCCTTCCCTCCAGCAGCTGGAGGCAGAATGACCACCCCAGCCACTTCATCATGTAAGTAGATTTTTGGCACATAGTAGTGGAAGAAGGGGTGAAAGAGTTTCATGAGTAAAAACAGTGAGAAGAAATTTAGGGCTGGGATTTTTGTCACTTGAGACTTGCTCTTTCAGCTGTCAAGAAGTAGGCTGCCAGTTGCTAAGGGCAACAATAATAATACTTACTTCTTATATAATGCTTTTATCCCTAGTTTTTAAAGCTTTCTTACAAAGAAGGTCAGTGTCATTATCACTGTTTCACAGGTAGGAAAAGCTCTTATTTGTGCACCAGTTCCCCCAAAAGCACCCAGCAGGACAATACTGAAGACAGAGGCAAAAACCTGTTTTTCTCTCCACAGGCCATACTGCCTTGAGGAGAGCTAACGATTCACATTAATTTATGTACCTTCACTGATAAAAATAAGCACATTTTTTTCTCGTAATTATATTTCACTGCCCCAAAAATTTCAGACATCTTAAAAAAAGAAAACCTTTCATGTGACTGTGAATCAGAGATTATTTCCATACTAAGTTGTTCTTTGGACAAGTATGTGTTTTGGATACAAATCCAAGACAACTTCAACAGGACAAGTTCAGTTGCTTTGCCGGGCCTGCCTTGGGCAGAAAAGTGAATGAAAGTTAATTCCATGTACAAAGAAAAAAGAATAGATAAAGAAATTTGCAGTAAACCCTAAAGACTGCAGGAATACGCTCAGATTTGAAAAAATAAGTATCTCTATCCTTAATCTCACACTTAGAGCAGATTACAGAGGTGCAGAAGGCGTGGATGGTAGAAGAATATCAGATTGTAGTACTCAACACCAGCTGGTCTCCACTCCTTCAGACCTGATTGGGGTTTATTCCTAAGGACTCTTTCCATGCCTTTTCATTTGATTTCTTGATGAGACATTATTTTTGATTGCCAAAAAAAAAAAAAAATCTCCAGCAATTCCAGGTTTATAATTTAATGACAAATCTTTAGCAACAAGATTGAACAGCACTCGGCAAGGATGCAGAGAGAAAGCAAGACATGAAGAGGCTTTTCAACCCCATCCACTGTATAAATTAAGGGCTTTGTTTCAACTAATGCTCAAATTAGGATACAGAATGGGCACCAGGCAACACAGAAACATCCAACGGGAACCAGAGTGAGAGCCAAAGAAAGTAAACAGCTTCCCCACCTGCTTACACATATGCTGCCATCTGCAACTTACTGACCAAAGGGGAAGTTTGATCTTTTCCAAAGCAATGCCAGTGTGTTCTCTTCTGTGCCATGGATGAGTGCCTTCAGCCATCCTGCACAATAGTGCCAGGATATTTGTTGTCACTGATGTTCAGCCAACCCTGCACTGTTTTACAGCCAGCTTTTGCAGAGCAATAGCAGTAAGGGCCAGATTTCACCCACTGCATTTTTCTTCCCAAGTCAGTGACGTGCTGTTATACTTACCAACAATGAACTCATTGCAGAGTATTATGAACACAGTAAATAGAGGTAAAACCCCCGCATATTAAAGATCTTTCTCTTGCTTTTATGAAAAGCCCTTAAAAATAAAACAAAAATGAGATTTTTCATCATTCATACAAACACATTTCTACTAGTAGTGCAATTCGATTTAATTCATGCATTTATACATTTGCAATAGAGTGAAAGCCTGAAGAAAGGTAGTAACTTTTATCCAACTATATTAGTTGCTCTAATAAAGCCAGACATGCTTTTAGACTTATGAATTCCTTCTCATAGGAACACATTTTTGGGCTTACTGCGCATTTCTTTATCCATCTTTTTTCCTGGAAATTATTTTTTATACTTTCATACAATAATCAGGCTTGCAGAAGGAGCAGGACAGAGAACAATTATTTATATACAAGTTTTTTACTAATTGCTGTGGATCACAGATTTCAAGTTACAATTTGGGAAACAGAATATCTCATAAAAGAAAGACATATATATCAGAATGATTGCATGAAAAAAGATAGACGTGTGGGAATGTGAAAGATAATGGAAATTTGCAAACAAAAAACAAACATTTTGAGCATATTTTAAAAACAAGAGTCATAGAATGCAAACAGGCTGACCAAGGGACTGAGAGTGGACTGTTAGAAATATGGTCTGTGGCAAAGAATAGAAATGGGCTGACCAGAAATCTGTTTATGTGTCTGCCTTAGGCTCTTGGTTTTAGTAATAGGAAGAACCACAAAACTACAAAAGGCTAAATTTGTGAATCAGTATTGTTTATCATTACATCAACAGTGGTTGTTTTCAAAACTTTCAGCCATCAATCATTAAAAAAAAAATTATATTATTTGTATTCAAAAGATGAATAACTCCAAAAAAATACTTGATTTTTTAAACTAGCTTGAGGTTAAGGATTTTGTGCTGTAACTTTGAAATAATTTCAAACACAATTTCTCCTTCTAAGAGAGTATCTTCTATTTTGTGATTGCTAGCAAGCAATCTAGTTCTAGTCTAGCAAATTGTTCAACAAAAATGGGGCTTCCAAAATTATTAACTGACAGTGTATTCACGATCATATTTGCTCAATATCCTAGTAGAAATATTGTTTTCATTCCTAGCTGTGCCTCAAATGCAGCACAGAAGCAGAAAGTCAAGCTGTGTTCCTTTCTGCTCATGCATCACTCATAGTTTTGCAATTAAAACTTCTGGAGTGAAAAGTGAAACACAAGGGAGGAGAAGACCTTGTATAAAAAAATTGTCAAAAGGTAAAGTTTCTTCTGAGATCACATAGGTTATGAAATAACTTGGCCTGTTTGTGAACTACAGAATGCTTAAAATAATTTAAACAAATGAAACAAAAAGTGCCCAAGCAATTTTCCACAGTAGAGTTGCATCATTCAAATTTGAGAAGAGCAGAGGAAAAAAAAGTCTAAATACCAGATATGGTCTACAAGATACTTTTTTTCTGAAACACAGGATATTCAATATATAATTATGAGTAGGGATATATAGATGGACTATAAGGAAATTCAATATAAGAGTACTGATATTTTTTACGCTATAGAATTATCTTCCCAAGAAAAATATAGATGCTCATGTACTCCTAACAGTTTAAATTTACTGTGAAAAGAGCAAACAGTAATTCAGTAGAGAACCATTGTGCTAGGACATAAGGAATGGAAAAAGAATGGAGGAGTAAGGAAATAAATCCCTTTTACAAAGTATCTTTTGCAATGTTAAATATTTGTAAATAAATTCCTTTTTCTTTTTATTTCATAGTATTGAGGTACAGACTTGGTCCTGCAGAGCTTCTCCACTGACATGCTTTTCTATACAACCACAATACCCTTATTAAATTGTCTTTACAGGTCAACTTAAAAAAAAAAAAAAGAAAAAGAAAAAAAGAAAAAAAGAAAAAAAACCTCTCATTTCTGAGCACTGGTACATAAGCATAAAGCCCCTGGGGCATGGAAATGTCAAACTTAAAACCCTGCTGCGATTTTTATGCCTATGTTTTCAAAAAGAAATGTCTATGCTAATACAGCAAAATGCTTGAATCACCCCAGTATGTGTCATTTATAGGTTCTCTTGCACTCCAAAGGAATATTAAAAAAATATTATGTTTCATTTGCCTTAATTTCACCATTACACAGAAGAAATCACAAGAAAATATTAAATATTTTGATTTTGTTTGAAAAACATTAAACATGACATTCAATGTATCAGCTGTTAACAGCATACATTTCTTGTGCTGCTTCTTGGGATGTAATCAAAGAAAAACAAATCACCAATATGTCAGATATGGAAATTTAAATCTCAGTAGCATAAACACATTTTGTAAGCCACATTCATATATAAATATTATCGTTCCCATGTGGACCTTTTCCTTATTCTTTCCCATTTTTTGTATAACATAGCATTGAAATTATTTGCCATTATCATACTGAGATATATTGAGAACAAATAAAAAAAAAAAAATAAAAAAAGGAAGAGTATTTAGTTGTTTTCTGTAGGAAAAATCTAGCAGGCATAAGCTTCTGCTGTTTCTATGCCATTTCTTCTGTCACCCAGAAGGCTACCAAAAATATCACTCAGAGACAAACCAGCTAACCCTAACAACAAGAAAGCATGGGCTTCTGCATTCAGAGAAATAGACCCAGAGCTCGCTGCCCTGAATCCCAGTCTGCACCACTGGGGAGGATAGTTAGAAGGGTGAAAATAAAGAAGAACCTGAAAAACACACTTAGGAACATGGATTAGCTCTTCATGGAGTTTCCACATTGAAAGCTGAGGGAAAAATTTCACAATTTTGTTGCTGTGGGCTTATATTGACAACAAAATATTTGAAGCCAAATCCTTGATTTGAAGCCTGTTTCATGGGGGGTGTTGTAACCAACCCTAGAAGGTGAGGGTATCTCAGGTTCTTATTAATTGACTCCGTTGGGGCAGATTAGAGTAAAATGCCACTGAATAATCAGTGTTGATACATACACATACATATAGATGCTTATTTTAGAAGAATTTTTTTTGCAATGCAAAGGAGGTATGCAGTAATTTTTGTTATTATTATCTAAATAATAGGTATTTAGGTAGATAAGTAAAGATCCAGCTTAAGAAAATATATATGGAAGAGACAAATTATAATAGTAGAAAGATCTGACCACCCATGGATCCAAGAAGAGGAGTGGATCATTGCAATTTCAGTGTCTGTTGGTTGAAGTGGTGGTTGCAGTCTTGATCCTTTGGGGGCAAAAAACCCTAGAGCAATTATCTGCCATAGGACATCACAGAATAGGATATGATTTCTACAAAAACTTGTGCTTAAAGAAAAAGCAAGCGCTCAGAGACTTTTCATGGTCAAATCCGTCGATTGAACTGCCATATGACATCACCCTCAGCATATGAAGCTGAGTGAAGAAGAAGTAAGAGGGAGATCTTTGGATTGATAGTGTTTGTCTTCCCAAGCAATTGTCACACATGATGGGATGCTGATCTCCTGGGAATGGCTGAACATCTGCCTGCTCATGGGAAACAATGAATTAATTTCTTATTTTGCTTTACTGGTGTGCACAGCTTTTGCTTTCCCTATGAAATTGTCTTCCTCGCAACCCATGACTTTTCTACTCTTTACCATTCCTATTCTCTCCCCCATCCAGAGGGAGAGGTGGCATAGTGAGTGAGTGACTTGTGTGGGGCTCATTTGACAGGTTACATACCACAACACAGAAAAATCACAAGCAAGGCCTCAAGCACCCACTTTGAGCTAAATTGGATGTATTTAGGCTATTTCAATAAGTTTCTCTCTTTTAACCTAGGCTCTAGTCAGGACCAGTGCTTTCCTCTATCCTTCTGCATTATTTCTGAATCTTTTTTTTGACACATACTTCTTACCAAAATCCATACTCAAATCTGTCATAGTGTATCCCAATACAGCTTTCCAGTTGAATGAATATTTAGATAGGAAGACAACTTCAGAAATACACGGCAGAACCCACTGTGCCTGCTGTGCTCCTCAGAGACATTTGGCAGGATATGACATTCCACTCTGCCAGTTCCCCAGCTCCATGGAAAAGGATGCAGTTGCCCTTGGCAGGGCTCTCCTGCCCACCTGGAACAGCTTGTCTGAAAATGAGGATACTAGCCAAAGAATCTGCTACATAGTACCATGAGACTTAGGCAAAAGGAACACACGTGATCAGTTTAGAGTGTGGTTACATCATGGTCAGAAATTAGAGCTCTCAGATCTCAAACAATTGCTCCACAGTCAGTTTTTACACCTTCCCTAGAGACATCTCTTTTTGTAGAAAAGAGGTGTTGCATTTGTTGTATAAGTTTTATATGCCACTTCTCTTTTCCACAGGTGGTCATGACAGATTTTGTTAGCTTCAGTCTCGTAGCTGGACTTAATGATTAGAGAGAAAATCTGATACGAGGAGACATGTATTAACAGAATAAAATAAATACAATAGGATATAAATAATAAGATATAAAAACCTACTTGGGATTTTGTTAAATTGTGCTACATATCTTGTTGACTCTTTTGAAATTTAAAAAACAAAACCAAAAGAAATTATGAAATCTGCTTTTGTTAAGTGAAGCTACAGCTACATTTTTCTGTAAAATATATCTGCATTCTTCTTAGAAAGAGTTATGTCCACCTGCATATGCATCATGTGGACGACTTCCTTCAAATCTTTATGCAATATAGGTTTTGACAAACTTTTCTATTAGAGAAAGTTAAATTTAATTCTCTACTTAGAAGGATAACATCTCCCAGCACACCAGGAAAAGACTGTAGATTCGAGGATGCACTGATAAAACTCTTAGTCCTTATTGGTTCAGTAAGGATTCGTCCAGTGTCCTGGTGATTTTGTAATACTGATAGGATTCGTTGAGTCAACCACTAAAACTGCTAAACCTATGCTATCATAAATGTTACTGCCAATACATTTATTGAAGAAGGTCATATGACCACTAATTATAACCTATCACAGCATCTCAGTGCACGCAGATAAGAATAACAAGCAGTGTAATGATTCACAATCATTATATGAGTACAGCTATAATAAAATCATAGGGGTTTTTTTTCAAGTTTCTGAAAAAGTTAAGTAGACACTTTTTGTATAGCTATTTTACATTATTTGCATATTCTTTCACAAAGATGCCAATTTTTGTGGTCTCATGTCTTAGTAATAATTCTAATGCCAACAGTTAAACTTGTAACCTGGCACTCCTATCTTTCAAACATGTAACAAAACACTCAGAATTTATTATTGTAAAAGAATAATGGGAACCTACTAAATGTAGACAAGGAAATGGAGGAGAGCTGTATAGCTGGAATGTAGAGCGGAAGATCAAAAGTCTAACTTGGTTATATTATAAGAAGAAGGTTTTAAGAAGAAGAAAGTAAGAGAAAAAGAAGTAGGACAAAAATGGATTGGATTGGTAGGATAACTAAGATTGCTACGGAGATAATGGAAGAAGATAGGATTATCAACAATGCCAAATAATGAAATCAGGTTGAGGACTCTTCATTGGCAGAGAATAAGAGGACATTAACTACTTCAGGAAAAGTGGTTTCTGTGGAAGACACAGCAGAACATTTATTGAATTTAGACAAATAATTTGCCCCAGGGTAAGAAAACACATCTAAGAGCTGTGATGAATGATAGTAGATTTCACACCCCAAAATACCCACAAGTTCGACATGAGAGAATTACATGCACAAAGAACCCTAAGCACCATAAGCAAGAGTGAGAGAAGATAAGAACTTTCCCCACATTACTTTAGTTTCTTCTTGACCTTTCTTGTCATATACAGAATCAATAGTATAAGCAAGACATTGTTAACAGATAAATTAGGGGAAAAAAAAAAAAAAAAGTAAGAGAAAAAGAAGTAAGAAGGAAAGGGGCTGGAAAATGGTGCAAGCCCATTGTATATTTCTGGGAGATGTAGCTATGGAGGAAAGGTGGGTCAGAAATAAGTCATAGGAAGACAGGCTATTTAATTTGTCTTTTTGAAAGACTTGTAAATTAGATTTTGTAGTTCACAGGATATACCTGTGGGAGATTCTGGTAAAAAAGATCTCACATTACTCTCCAAAGGCAGTTATTTTATGTCAATATGAAAAACTAAAGGTCACAAAAGTCATATACATTAAATATATTAACTGCTTATTACCCATTCATGAAACACAATACACAACATAAGGAAAATAATTGCTGCCTGATATCATAATTGCAGTGAAGTTAGAGAATTTTTATATATAGTTTAATATTTACTTTTAAAACGCTGGGAAAGTTTAGAACTGATGTGTCAAAAATGCCTTTGGTTTCACCCTCAAGCTTGTTCTTTCATGCACTAAGTGAGAGGGTAGCATACAGGAAATTCTGGTTTATTGGTAAAGCACCATGGGAATATTCTCAGATACTGTGAAAACTTCAATTACTTCTTACAGTTGAGGGGTGCAGTCTTCATTTATTGACATCAATCACAGCACTAAGGGTTTTTTAACCATCATTAACACTATTATTGTTATAAGAAAAAAAATGTAAAAAAGATGAAAGAAAACCTGCTACACTTCTGAAACCGTGGATAAAAGATTTACTATGTTGCTGCTTCTGCTGTTCAGCACATTAAAACCAACCACCATAAATATACACAGCAAAACAGGATCTAATTTTCTGGACTAGTTAGTTAAGTGGCAGCAACTTTACTCATATTTTGATCAAATTATTATAAGCAGTATTGCTGAGACCTGTAGAACTAAATAATGACATCAGTGTTACACTTTATTTTTAGGTGTTTCTCTTGACTCTTAGATGTTCTGTTCTGACAATAAAGAAAAAAAAATGCAAATAGAAAACCACTTTTGTATGAATTTTAAAATTTCTGTTAAGATATATTTTTCTATTACGCTTAACAGCATCATTAAGTTCAGGTTCGCCTGAAATATAAATGTTTTTAGAAACATATCAATATCTGGGAGCAAACTGTGTAGTTTTGAATCCCCCTATGTATATTAAACTCTCCTATGTTTTATCTAAAGTTATTAATCTGGCAGAAATATGTTATTTATTTTTACCAAATTAATGCTTTCGCTAAACAGCAGTCATTAGTACAATATTTCTGAGAAAGCAGTATCCTCTTTCCCATTGTGTCTACAACTGGCAAATGCAGACTTTTTTTGGTTTTACTTTTAATAAAAAAAATCTAAAATTTATTGTCAAGCTACTAAATATATATATATATAGAAACAGCTGTAGTAGCCTTATAGACTGCATACTAAAAATAAACATTAAAAATAATAACAGCACCATTTATACTGTAGATGCAACTGCTGCTAATACAAATACAGCAGAGATCACTACTGTTTTCTTGGGAGCAGTTTTTTCTACCATATTTAATAAAATGTAAGCAAATCTATTAATGTATAAAAGAAAACTATTTCAGATTTCTCTATAATATACATATTTACTGTGAGGCTAATGAGGCACTGCACAGATTGCTCAGAGAAGTTCTGGGTGCTCCATCCCTGGAAGTGTTCATGGCCAGGTTGAATGGTACTCAGAGCAACCTGGGCTAGTGGAAGGTGTCTCTGCCCATGACAGGGGGATTGGAACAACATGATCTTCAAGGTTCCTTTCAATCAAAACCATTCTGTGATTGCAGAAATTGCTTATTGGTCTGGAAGAAAGTGAGACTCATGGAGACGTAGGATATGCTACTGAGAATGCATGTAGAACTTATATTTTATCCCCTAGTGCATATTTATTACAATACAATATTTAATTGCTATTTATATAGTATTTTCCCAAAGGACCCTCTCTACCTTCCCCTTCCATATACACCATAACTAGCTTCATAAAAGAAGAGGTTTTTCATAGTTTCCTATACTGTTATTACTTAGTATTTTCCACATAAATTATCTGCTGCATACTCTGCAGATTAGGCACTGAACACAGAATTTTAAATTTTCTCACTCTTAGTTCTCTGAGATGGATCTGGCATACCAGAAACTTTTATTCAATAATTCTTACAGAGTAGGAACCAATTCTTTAGGCTACCATTGACAAATTATATACTGGGCATATTATGCGCTTCTCTATCTATAGCATACTAATTGCAGTATACCTCAGCTGTAGGAATCATCTTTCCAAGAAGGTTTGCATAAGCACTAAAAAATACAAGAAAAGAAGACACACTACTGCAGGATGCTGCTATGAATTGATATGATGTGACAGGAAGTTACTAGATATTCTGTTTTAATCATTGGAGGGTATAAAATCAAGGACCTAGCAAAAAAAAAAAAAAAAATCCCTAATCCAAGGATTTTTTTGTGACTTATTTAAAACAGTTTTTTAAACAGATGCTCTAAAAAAAATAGGCTTGTTAAGCTGCACTCCCTTCAAATCACTCTCTCCCTCTCAGGGAACTTAGTTTTGGTTTGGTTTTTGTTGGTTTTCTTTTGACTAGTACCAATAGTTTTTCAAATATATGAATAAAACATTTCCATTGAACTTACTGTGTCCAGCTTGTCTCACATCCTCTCCCTTGCCTGCAAAAGCTTTTTTTTTTTTTTGTTATTGCAAGAGATAGAAGCTATAGATATGGCAAATCTCAGCATGCGGAAACATGACCTGGCCTTGGAGCCTCGAAAATTCCCTATTAGCTTTTGTTTATTTATTTATCAATATCAAAACATACATATGTATATATATATGTACGTATGTATATATGTATGTATGTATATATTTATATGTACACACAAATATAAAGCTGCCATAACCTATCTTTTAGGGGAGAACTAAGGTTCAGTTCTGTAAAAGAGCATTTAACAGATGGCTACCTTCCCAGCAGAGGTGGAGAAAGCTGAGACCTCCCAAAAATATATTTCCTGTAGCTCTGCATCCCAGTGCTGTGAAAGGCTTCACACCGTGTTTGTCAAGTTCAGAGCTGGTTGAAGTCTCTCTACGTGCACTGCACAGTTAATCAATACACACACCTTGGACAGAAGTTTAGAACACAGCTGAAAAGTTTATAGGAATAGAAGTGTCAGATCAGCCCTACTTCCTCTTCACACTCTTCCCCTACTCCCCTCCTACAGGAGACAGTCCTCTGTGAACTTCTCCAATGTGAGCCTTTCCCATGGGCTGCAGTTCTTCACAAAGTGCTCCAGTGTGGGTTCCTTACAAAAAGTGCAGCCCTGCAGGATTACATTCCTTCAGCATTATTCCCCACAGGGTCACAAGTCTTGCCAGCAAACTTGCTCCAGCATGGCCTCCTCTCTTTCTACAAGTTCTGCCAAAAGCCTATTCTGGTGTGGAATTCTCAAAGTCATAACCTCCTTTGGGAGGTTATCCACCTACACTGATGTGGGACCCTCCAGAGGCTGCAGGTGAATGTCAGCTTGCTTGTGGATATCCATGTGCTACAGGAGAAAGTCTGCCTCACCATGGTATGCACTATGGGCTGAGAAGGAGAACTTCCACTCCAGCATCTGGAAACACCTCCTGCCTCTCTTTCATCCCCGACCCCCATGACTGCAGAGTAGTTTCTTTCACATATTTTCACTCCTTCCTTCTCTAGCTGAAATCTCTCCTGAGCAGTAACTTCTCCCCTTTCTTAAATCTTTTTCTGCAGAGGCATTACCACCAGTGCTGGTAGTCCTGGCCATAGCCAATGGTGTGTCCATGTCGGAGCTGGCTGGCACTGGCTCCCTCAGACAGGGGGTGAAGCTTCCAGCAGCTTCTTGCAGAAACCATCCCTGTAGTCCCACTGCTACCAAAACCTGGCCATCCAAATCCAGTACAAACCAATGGGTGGCATATACACACTAGGTAGTGCTATATAACTCTGATAAATGTCACACAATTTTTGTGCTAATACAGTAAAAATATTATTCATTATCTTTCACTCTGCATATGTCGTGAAAGGATATTACAGGAATTTGGCTTGATGAGAAAGGAACAAAAGGCAGGGGCTCCCTACTGCTCCTGAACTCTAGACAACCTTTCACTGAAGTATAATTTGTTATTCTGGCTGTTACATTTGAGAAGGCTGCTAAGCAGTTGTATCTCAGAGCAAGTTTGTAGAGAAAAAGCAAAAAGCAAAAGCCATTTGGGTTGTCTTCTTGCCACAATAGAGTTGTGAACTTTTAGATTTGCAATATGTCAAGAGGCAAAACATTGAGGAGCTATTCAACACTTAGGAATGATTGTAATGATGTTTAATTCCCTCTCACATAATGTTGTTACTATGGCAACTAACAATTCTGATCTGGTGAAGCCAAAACTGCTTTAAAATTTCAAAATATTTCAGTAGTATGTTTGGGGTTTTTTGTTTGTTTGTTTGGGTTTTTTTTAAATAATGCATTTAGACTTCACGTTTTTCAAAGTGTATGGATAATGAGAGCACAACATTATGTGGACATAATAAACAGGCAAATGATAACTTGGGACAGAAAGATTGCAAGAGCCTCTGATAAGAGCCTTTGTTGGTAACTAGGACATGCAGCAAAAAAAAGCATATGCCTGATCCAAACACAAGCAGATCTAATGTGTCAACTTTGTAAGGGTGTTCAGGCTAAGGAATTAAAACCACACCTTGACATAGGAAGTATATTTTGTTTGTTTGTTTGTTTCCTTTTCTGCCTATTTGTTTACAAAAATGACCTTTTTTTTTTTTCTTTTTTTTTCTTTTTTTTACCTAGAAATCATCATCCAGTAATTTGGTTATGAGGCATTTGATGAGAAGTGAATTGACTTGCTGCTTATGCAAAGTGCAGTTTTATTGTTCACAGTACACCCTTCCTCTTCACCTGTAATGCTATTGCTCAGAGACTCAAAACTTCATTGTAATTTTAAAGGCAAAACTAAGTATTCCCTCAGCATCCCCTGGCTTGGTCTATAACAAGAAATATTCACTTTGAGTAGGAGTCTGCATTCCTTGTAAAAGTAACTTGTTTGATGGCTTCAGTGGGAGTCTTACTTGCAGAAAGAATTCAAGATAGAGCTTATAAATATGATGTGCAGCACTTCTGTATTCCTCACAGAGCAGCCAGAAATATGGAACTATACATGCATATACCTATTTTCAGAGGATACTTAACAGAATTACATTGAGTTTTAATAAATCCAAACTATGCCATTTACAAAATATGTTGGGATCACTCTAGAGGAAAAATACTATAGTTTTTTGTAAAATAACATTAAACACAAGGAGAGAGGAAGTGAGAGAGGAAATAAATATCATCATAAAGCAATGCACCTCTCTTAGAAAACGTCAGTAGATCATGAAAAGCCTCATGGACACCTTAAGTATATAAAGCATCTAAACACTTTTACGAAGCTGTTACTCTGATAATATTAAAAACTCAAAATATGACTCTTACAGGTTAAACAATTTTGATATATGTCAGTTTGAAATAGACAGTAGAAGCAACTGGATTCTGTTCCTTATTTGTTTCCTCATAGCTGCACACCTAGCTTGGGTAGTTATTGTCTCAAATAGCTCAAAAACTTCTTAGACTCTTCCTGGCTTCTCATTGCAAAGGACCCTGTCTCAAAAGCAGCAGTCACAGACAAATTAGAGGATATTTCATACTCAGTACAGTGTATGGTAAATGCTGTTATGTGACTTCAGGTGCAGAAAGTGGTGGAAGAGGCCCCCCACTGATGGCTCGTGTTTGTCAGGAAGACTCCAGACCTGACAAGACAAAATCCAGTAAACAGGTACAGAAGATTTTAGAGTGACAACACGGAAAACGTAGAGAAGCAGAAACTGTTTTTTTAGCAGAACAGAATAGCAGCAATTGATACTGACTGTGAGTGTTTGGGATAAATTGAATTCTGAACCAACAAAATTCATTCTCTCTCTGGGCAAGATAATCTGGAGACAAAACAATTGTGACCTATCTGAGCACAAACCACAAATGGCTTTGGAAAAGCCCATAAAGAGCAACAAACAGAAAGTGAAAAAGCACACAGAAATAAGTCACCATGAGAAATTCACTGCTGTTTTTGGAGACGGTTACTTGCATCCACCTGCTTGAACAATGAATATTAATTATTCAGTTCTCTCCTTTTTTTAATATTTTTAATCTCTTTTCAACACTTAACCAACAGTGTAATATTTCAGTTACAAACACACAAGAACTTCAAATATAACTGTGAGGTTATTGCTTTGTTTCACATCTATTAGGGTGGAGGCTGTTGTAATGGGTTGATCCTGGCTGGATACCAGGCACCCACCAAAGCCCCTTTATCTGTTCTCTCTGCAGCTGGATGGAGGACAGGAATATAACAAAGGATTCCTGGGTTGAGATAAGGATGTGGAGAGATCACTCACCAAATACCATCAAGGGCAAAACAGGCTTGAATTAGATAGAGATAAACTGAATTTATTGCTAATAAAATCTAATAAAAGAGTAACATAATGAGAAGTCAAATAATACTTTAAAAACACCTTTCCCACAACCCTCCCTCCTTCCTAGCAATATCTCCTTTCCCCAGTGGCACAAGGAGACAAGGAATGAGGGTTATGATCAGTTCATTACATTATTTCTGCCACTGCTCAAGGAGAGGAATCCTTCCCCTGCTCCAGCGTGGGGTTCCTTCCATGGGAGATCTCAATTTATAAACAAGAGTCCATTCCATGGGCAAAAGTTCTCCATAAACTCCTACAATGTGGGTCACTTTCCATGGGTTACAGCCCTTCAGTCACAGCCTGCTCCAGCATGGGCTCCTCTCTCCATGGTCTGCAGGTCCCTGCTAGGACCTTGCTCCAGCACAAGCCTCCCATAGGTTCACAGCTTCCTCTCAGGCATCCATCTGCTCAAGCAAGGCTCTCCTCCATGGGCTGCAGGTATCTCTGCATCCCTGTGGTCCTCCAAGGGCTGCACAGTTGTGTCATCATGGCCTGCACCGTGGGCTGCAGTGGAATCTCAGATCCAGCACCAGGAGCACTTCCTGCCTTCCTTCAGTACTGACCTTGGTGTGTGCAGTGTCCCTCTCACACATTCTCACCTCAATCTTCTCTGGATGCAGTTACGACTGCACAATAACTTTTTCTTCTTAAATTTGTTACCGCAGAGGTGTTACTGTCATTTCTATTTTGCCCAGCCTTGACTGGTGACACATCTGTCTTTGGCCCTGGTGGAAGTTTCTGGCAGCTGCTCACAGATACCAGCCCTGTAGCCCTCCTGCTAGTAAAGTTTGGCCATGCAAACCCAACACATGCCGTGTTTTTTGGTTTGCTTTTGTGGCTTCTTTGTTTCATATCTTTAAAGAAAAAATTAATAAATGTAAAACTTGATCTAAATTTAACCTGACATCATCCCTTAAATTAAGGTGATAAAGAAAGAAAGATGATAGAAAAAAAGGAGAGAAAGATGCAAGCTGAATAAATAGTTCCTTAAATGCCCTGAAAGGCATTGTAATTGCTTAGGAAGGAATGCACTGGAATCCCAAGTTTGGCAGTACATTCACCATAGTAAAACCAAAGGAGCTCTTTGAACTGTCAAGTGCCACAGTGTAAGCCCGTTGCAAATCCTTCACAGACTGTTTATAAAGGGACCTTTAGGAAATACCTAAATTTCACATATGGTTTTAACCTAAAGGTGATGGGTGTTCTGTTGTTACTTTTAATGACACACTATATCATATGCAAGTTATAGGTACATATCAACATCTTGCATTGTATAATCCTACCATACTTCACTGAAATGTTAAGCTTTCAGCACTCTCGCCCACAATATGATAATTTCAGCCATTCAAGCACTAAAACTAGCACATTTCTTTTCCACAGAATATCATGGGTTGTTCAGATATTTCACACTCCACCTCCTTCTACAATTTTCTGAGTGGCACTAAGATAGATATAAAAAGTGAAGATGGCAAACAGTGTGTGCCAGATAAGACTGTGAAAAGCAGGTCTTTATCCTCAGCTCTGTTCTTCACCTGCGACACCAAACTCCAGAAACTTGTTCTCCCTTCTCCCTCCCTTCTCCTTCCCGCATCATATGATAATGTAGGATATTCCTCTTTGATCTTTCCAAACATACTTCAAGCTCTTTTGATGACTATGCATATGTAGTTTTTATAAATACTTTAAATTTTTTATAGTTTTAAAGGCTTCCTGAAGTATAAGAAGCTTTTAAAATTTAATGATCACACACCCCATCTTTTTGTGCCTGCCTTCCAGAATGCCGTGAAAAGCATGCTGAGTGACCTCGTTCTTTGTGTTACCCTCCTGGAATTTCATAGCTCCCTGCATGCACAGTAATATAAATTTAGTTAGTGAGGAACACCTTGAATATTTTCTGCTGGGAAGTATGCCTCTGTAATAGATAGTCACTCTGATTTTAGAAAACCTCAGGAAAGGGGTGTGTTATTTCTATTTTTATTAAAGCGGTTACATGGGTTTACCAAAATATTTTTCTCCTTTCCTTAAGAAAAAAAAAAAAAAAAAAAAAAAAAAAAAAAAAAAAAAAAAAAAAAAAAAAAAAAGACATGAAACCCCACATCACTTTTATAAAAGTGTTCATGAGTAGCTGGAATTGAGAAAATTCCTGGAAGTGCTAAAGGCTAAGAGAAAATGTTAGAAGAGAATAATTACATTAGTCCTGCTATTAGTTTAGCTATTCATTTGAGTTTGAATTATATATTTGTTTTAAGTTATACAAAACAATATATTCGCAGAGATTCATAGGGTCACTAAGGTTGGAAAAAAATCTTTAGTATCACTGAGTCCAAATGGTGTCCCACTAAAATGGGCCATTTTAAAATGTAAAAACATCTGTGATAAATTTTAGATGTCATATGCAAGGAAGAAGAACTGGGTTTTTTTGTCTTTTGGAATTCATGAGGATTTGCTGACAAAAGCTTGTCTTAAAATCTTTTTAAAAAAAGCATCAAACATGAGTATGATAGAACAATTCCTTGCAGCCTGACATCCACAACCCACACAAGAGCACGATGATGATACTCCTCTGCTTTGTGATTAAATGGACAGATGCATATCAAAGTTACAATGATCACAATAGAGATGATTATTTTATATTTTTTTGGCAGAAATATTGTTGTCTTCTACAACATTCTTTCAATAAATTGACTGAGATAAAAATAATCACATTTCAAAAATAATCAATTTCGTAATGTATGAAATTGAAAGTAATTCAGTGGTCTTGTAAAGAAGTAGAGGAATGAACCAGTGAGGGCTTTCATGAATCACATAAAATGCTTTTTGTATTTCCCTGTTTTTACTATGACACTTAACAGAAAATTAATTAGAAAGTTAGAGCCTATGCAATGAAGAAAATAAAAGCTGTTACAGCAGCGTGGTGCGCTGATTTCCTGTTTCTCCTAAGAATACACTATTAGGGTCATTTTGATGTTTTGTAGAAATACTTCAAATGTTTACAAAAACTCAACATGAAGGAAATTTGTTCCTGAAAAGCATCTTCTCTATGCATAAACTGAAACTTCATAAAGGTAAAGGGACTAAAATAGTAAAGTACAGAGAGCATTATGCACTCAATCTCATGAAGAAAACTATGCATTTTAAATAAATAAATAAAAAAAATCTCCTTACATGAATGTAATTTAATATTCAAAACCAGCACAGGACAAAGTGCTTGGATATTCCTTTCTAGTTGCAAGTGGGGCAGCTTTCAAGAGTGAACATAAATAATTGGTAGAGGAGTGACTGGGGTGAGATAGCACTCTATCATTTGAAGACAACATTATC
Source organism: Illadopsis cleaveri (assembly GCA_013399915.1). Lineage (NCBI taxonomy): Eukaryota > Metazoa > Chordata > Aves > Passeriformes > Timaliidae > Illadopsis > Illadopsis cleaveri. The sequence continues at coordinate 393,972 of VXBB01017316.1, forward strand.
AGGGAATGCCTCTTCCTCCAAACAGCATTTAAGTCATCTACAGATTATTAAATTCAATGGCATCTCATTACATATTAAGAATAGCACTAGATTAACTTGATGACAACATTCTCTTTTTCCATTATACAATATACAGCACTAGCTGTACACAACAGCTTATTTTAGCTATTAAAAGGAATAAATAACCACACCCCAAACAAGAAAGCCAAGTTTGTGGGACTGTGCTAGTATGAATTATGTAAACTGTCCTCACATTTGTTATCAAACTCAGGGGTGATTCGTTGTTACCCTAATGATCTGTTGTGAGCCTCCTTATGACTTTACTCCTCGTTCTCTCCATGCTCAGCAAAGGGAATCAACTGGCTCTTTAGCACTCTTTAGCTTCTTCCTACTCCTGCCCTACCAGCAGCTTTGGGAGGCTGCACACAAACATGGGGCTACAGGATTACAGTCCAAATATTCAGGAACCATCTTTGCTTTGCCCTCCTGCCTGCTAGCCGAAACTACTATTAGTACATGTTCCATGCTGATATAATGTGTAACAGACCAAGTAAATCACGACTTTGCTCCAGTAACAGCAATTGCTGTGATATTTGTTTCATTGTCTACTACTTATAAGAAATCCTCATATTCCTCATTTGTTTGAGAAATTCCTTCATCCTGAACTATCAAATCGGAAGGTTCTTGATGCTGTTACCATAAGGTAATGGTCATTTACCACAAGGCAACAGTAATTTATTTCCACAGGATTTGTCCAAAATATTTAATTTCTCAATGATTACTTTTACTTTGCTGTTAGGGATTGCTGTCTGTCTTTGTAAGGTGAATCCTGATTTTTGTCACCTCTGTACACAGAGATTTGCAACATGTCCATTGCTTCATTACCTACAAGGGATACTGACACCAGCAATAAGGAAAAGTGGAGGTGGTAGGATTTTCCTTTTCAAGCTTGGCAGCATCAGAATTGCAAGTATAAGCTCATTCTATTGAAAAAGCTCCTTTCTTTTGTGCTGAGAAGCAAGCCAACAGAGTAACACAGAGATAGGAGCCACTTCTTTGTTGCTGAACATTCAAAGGTATCTATTTTCTTTTCAATAGGTCCAGCAACTCCCACAAAAAATCAACGAGGCTTTAACAGAGCCCTAGGATTTCTTTCTAAGATCAGTACCATTTCTTAACTGGCCCACAGAAGAATTGGTTTCTTTTGCGTTGAGTTCTTTCACAAAGTCTTAATAAATCGTTTGGGTTGACCTTGATCAAAAATTCTGAGTTTGCAAATTAATTTGTGTGGAAAAATATACTAAAAAAGTAAAGGAACTAGCTGTTTACAGTATTACTAATTTTCACTTCAATGATGTCTCTATTAAACAGTATTAGAAATACTAACATATATTAAAAACAAAAATTACTTTTAAAATTAGAAAAAATAAAGGCCATGAAAGAAAATTAAATTTATTTTAATCCTTGAAGAATTACCTTGCCCTATTTAGATAAGAAATATTCATTTGAAGAACCCTCATGAAGTAAAATGAGACTCAACAATACACCACAAGAACCTATAGAGCATACATATCACAAGGAATCAGGGACATAAGTATTTTTGTCATTATTTGTCCATATTTTACCTATTATTAATCCAGATGTTCTTTTTTAGGTTTGATGATGGAAAACAGGGATGACAGAAAAGTAAGTTAATGTCTATTAGTTTCAAAGGGGTTTTATACACCTCTAATATGGTTTATTATTTCTCTAGCACAATACTTGCATTAACTTCTATTTACCTGTCCTCATTTCCAATGAAAATTTAATATATTTGAGTTGGTTATATATCTCTGCCTCACCAGAGATGGAATATAACAAGGCAAAGGAGACCTCTCCATACAGGGAAAAATAAAAAGACACAGGAGATAAAAGAATGAAGGGAAACAAATGAAAATTAATTCTGAACCTAGTGCTGGATAAAAAATGAAGAATTTCAGGCTATGATTTGTAGAAAACAGTGAAACACAGGAAATGCTCTCTAATAGCAAGCAAATTATCTTTTTCATGAGTATATTTCTTAAAGGCAATATTTTAATACTTTGACAATCATACACACTTCTGATCTGTTCTCAAAGTCCATGCAAATACTTTGGGAGAAATTGTTAGTAAGGCTTCAGCTGAATCAGTTGTTGATAGAAAAAAAATCAGGTTTGTTCAAATCTTATTGGATTCAAAATTTCCAGCAAAACCGCCCCAAACATTTCCAATAACATCTGTATTTTTTTTTTTTCCCTAAAAGCTGCTATGATGGGGCATTTTAGGAATAGTTAGTGATGTGACCAATTTGCACAAGATCATTGGTCAGACTGTACAATGAATGCAATTTTGATTTTCACAAAATGACAGAACAAAATAACGAGGTATTGGATGTAAGTGGAGCTGTGAAAACTCATGCAAAGGTGGCAAAGACTGAGGCTGGAAATGGAAGGCTTTTGGAAGTAAAGACTAAGAAAAAGTAGAACTCTAAAGGAAAGAAAATATCTCAAATCTATAACAAAAAAGGGATCTAGAGAGAGGAAAAATTGAACAGAAATGACAAAAAGAGAGTCATTCAACACATCAAACTTGTTTACCCATATGCATCTACTTCCTTAGTCTTCCTTTCAATTGCTTTAGCATTAAGTCTTCATCCCCAGAGAAAAGGAAGAACACTTCTGCCAGAGATAATTATGCCATAGCTTCTTGGAAGCATGGACTTGTCTCTGAACAGGCTGAAGAAGCTGACTGTTTGGAAGGAGCTAGTAGACAAAATTAATAGCTGCTTTCTTTTTCCTCAAAGGTAGAACTGATTGATGAGTCTGTGTTCCAATCACATCTAAAATCTGGTTACAATTTAAGAATAGTTTAAAAATTACTGATAGATGAAATATGAGCAGATAACCTTAGTGCCACAGGAAATCAAATTTAAAACCCTTTTGAGAACAAAACAAAAACAGATACCATGCAGAGACCTTGAATTGTACAGAGCAGCTGAAGTGATCACCTTGGCATTCATACAGTAGTAACACATAAAATGCTTCAGAGTTTATAGTCAGTGCCATCTATGCCTTGTTGAAAGCTAGAAAGAGATGCTTTTTAAAGGTACCTGGAGAAGAAAGAAAAGAAAAATAAGAAAAAAATATCTATGGGGAGGTAGTGGAATCTCAGCAAAATTATTTTTGGCAGATGCAGAGTCTGTAATGCTGTATGGCATCTTTACAACTTCCTTTTTTTTTTTTTTTTTT